>JAAGEH010002528.1:55968500-56241638 GCA_011751065.1 Lasiurus cinereus
TCTCTCTCTCTCTCTCTCTCTCTCTCTCTCTCTCTCTCTCTCTCTCTTATCTCCCCCTTCCTCCTTTCTTCTCTTCCATTCTCTAAAAAAAAAAAAATCCGTGGAAAAAGTATCCTGGGGTGAGGATTAACAACAGAAAAAAGAAAAAAAGAAAGAAAGAGAGAGAGAGTTCTTATTGATATTGATTAAAACTGTGAGGCCACAGTCTTAATCACTTCTAATGTTGCCTCTTCAGTCACTTATTGATACAGAATTTCTGGACTGGAACTCGGATTTTTTGTCCACTGGAATCGAAGAATGAATCTACGGACAGAAAGTGGTATAGCAAAGTGGTGATTTATTGAAGAAAAAATACAGACTCCCACCTGGGAAGAGAGAAGAGTCCCAGAACTGACTCCCACATGGGGAGGGTAAAAGGGTCCCACTGAGTCCATCTTCCCTACAGTTTATAAAGACTGCAAATCCTGGTGTCTTGATATCCCCTCTGATTGGTCACTACTCCCCTTTGACATGTGAGGTTCTCCCTCTCTGGGATTTCTTCTTTTCCATCTGAATGAAGGGCTTTCTTCTTTTTATTTTGTAAATATAGACCTTTCCTGCCTATTTCTAGTTCCCTGGTCTTATGGAGATGTGACTGCACCTGGCTTTTGTGTCACCAAAAGTGTACCTTCTCCCAGTCTGCAGCCCCTCGCTTTCCATGGACCCCAATTTTTAAAAATCCCGAAGCCTGCCTATGTGTCCCCCTAAAATTCCTGCTTCATTATTATTACTTTGGTTTGGTTTACACAAAAAGTTTGCTTTATTAACCTCACTAGGGTTGAAATGATCAAAATTTTGTTCAAAATAGATTATAGGTTGGGACTAAAACAATCTCCATAATCAAAACTGCATTTTCTAATATCTCCCCCTGGAAATTTTCTGTCTCTGTAACTGGATCTTGCTACAAATGTTAATAAGAAACCAACACTTCCCAATATTTTAAATTACTATTGTACTCACTCAAGCTACATACTCTTTTGGCCTATGTTCTGACTTCTGAATTTCCATTATCACAGAAAGGTCTGGTGGATAAGACTGGCTACTCATGTTCTGCTTGGCACAAAAAAGGTAACTGACCTCTGGCCAGCAGCATCTGTGTCCTTGAGATCTGCCACATAGACACCAAACTGATCATTGGTATTTGAGCCTTGTAACAGCAGCCCTACTTCTGGAACCAAAGTCTTTATAATTCTGTATACAATTACAAGTGGTATAATAATATAAAGCTAAAAATAGATTTTACATTTATATGTTTATTTCCAGCATGCTGGCACAAATGAAAATACTCCGGAGATAAGAACCCAGTCTTTTATGTTTTTGTTCTGTCATCACCAGGATGGTGCCTTGTTTACATGCTCAAGGAGATTCCTTAGCAGAATCTTTAGTTAGCCAGAAGAGGCAAAGGTCAATAGTACACCCATTTCCTTAGGCATGCACTTTCAAAGTTGCAATTCACTTCATGTTCTATTTGTCTGAACTCAATTGTAAGGCTACTCCAGGCAATCTAATGTGCCTGAAAAGTGTGTATTTATTTTTGATAGATAATCGCAGTGAAAATTTTAAGATTATACTATTAAAATTAAAACAAAAATAGATGTCAGGTCATATTATTAGTTTCAATATCATATATTTTTTCTAGAGTCTAAGTTGATGTGCATTTTAAATAGAGTTGATGCAAATAGTCAATCACTTAAAACAATGTTGCAACTTCAGGATTAAAGAGTCCAGGCCAGAGATTTTTAATCTTTTTCATCCCTTGGTACATATAAACTAATTACTAAAATTTTGCAACACACCAAAAATATATTTTTGCCTGATTTGACAAAAAATTTGGTATAATTTTAATTAATTCACATAGATGACTATTTTTGTGTTGTCTGTTGCCACTTTTTGATATGACAAATTAAGGGAAAAGAGTTCAGCACTTGGACTAAATAGTCAGGTATTATATGTTTTAAAAATTCTAGGCACACCAGTTGAAAATCACTGGGCTAGGCCAAAGTATCAAATTGCTAAGGTTCTAAATGGATTTTTACCACTTATATCCAGTACTGTGTGGGGCGACTTCCACGACCAGGTGCAAATGACCATGGAGACTGCTAAGTTGGTAATAAGCAAGCAAGGATTTATTGAGCTGGCCGGCAATGGCAGCGAGGGCACCACACGCAGATGGAGTCCACACTCAAGACCACACTGTCCAAGGAGTAGGCAGTTCTTTTAATGGCCTTAACGACAAAATTTTCTAAATTCCAGGAACAGTCAAGGGAGGTGGGTTTCAGCTGATTGCAACTGTTCCTGCTGACTGCTTCTTAACTCCCAACCACACCCTGCTAGACATTAGAATGTGGACCTGTTTTGCAAAAGCAGATTGTACAGAAGCAAAACTGAGCAAAGTTAATGATCTCTAAAGGTCATCTATAATCTCAACTCCTAGAGCCACTGAGTCAACTGAAATCAATCTTTTATGGTTCTGTTCCTCAGGCACAGGATAATAACCTTTGTGATGTGGGATGGATTTATGTGACCTTCCAGGTCAAACAGCAATTTTTACCTGAGATGAATGCTCTTAAGGTCCTATTTCAGTACATTTATGAAATTATATAATTATTTTAAGCCTCATTTTTTAATCTGGAAGTGAAAGTAATATATAGAAATATATTTTTTTATCCTTTGGTTTGTAAGAAACCAAATAAAAATATCTAATATATATTGAGCATGAACACTTATTACATGCAACTTAATTCCCATGCATTAGTTATTTAATCCTCTCAATTTTTGTGCATTAGAGACTGCTGTTATGATTGTTTTACAAACAAACTGATCACAAATCCCAGCTTCAGAGCCAATGGCTAGAGTAAGTGTCTGAACTTCAATGTCCTGTGGCTCCAGAACTTTCATTCTTACTCAATACACAGTGTAAAGGATTTTAACATGGTGTGTGTGTATATATATATATTACATTGTTATTGCTATATGTGCTAGGCAGAGTAATATCTTTTCCCCACCAAGATGTCCACCTTCTGGCCCCAGAATCTGTGAATATGTTAGGTTACATTGGCAAGAATAAATTAAGGTTTAAGACAGTAATTTCTAATCCATCAGCTATCTATATATATTTAAAAGCCTAAGTGACTATTATAACCAGATGACCAGATGATAGCTATGATGTGCCCTGACCACCAGGGGGCAGATGCTGAATGTAAGAGTGAACTCCCACAGCCAACCTCCCATGGTCCCTCCCACTGCCAGCTGGCCCCAGTCAACCCAGTGGAGACTGGGTGAGACAGCCTCAACTGCCAGCTAGACAGAGGAACCCCACCCGTTCACAAATTTGTGCACTGGGCCTCTAGTCTTAATATAAGGAGGTTATCCTTGACTATGTAGGGATGAGCAAAGTGATCATGAAGGTCCTTTATTTTTTATTTATTTTTTAATATATTTTTATTGATTCCAGAGAGGAAGGAAGAGGGAGAGAGAGATAGAAACATCAATGATGACAGAGAATCATTGATCGGCTGCCTTCTGCATGCTCTCTACTGGGGATCAAGTCCACAGCTCAGGCATATGCCCTTGACTGGAATCAAACCCAGGAACCTTCAGTCCACAAGCCAATACTCTATCTACTGAGCCAAACTAGCTAGGGCAAGAAGGTCCTTTAAATATGACAGAATAAGGCAGAAGAGTCAGAATGATACAATGTAAGACTGAACTGGCCATTGTTGGTGATAAGGGTTAACTGCTGAGTTTAATTAGCCAGACAGGAAGAGAGGAGGATCTAGAGAGGATAGAGGCATCTTGGCTTGAACAATTAAAGCAGCCATAAGTTAGATAAAAAGCAGCCATAAATTAAGAACAAAAGTATCTCTGGACTGAGCAGCTTGGGGAGCAATAAGGTGGAAGAAGATATACCAGCAAGATAAGGGTGGGGGGGGGGAGATATACATTCACAGAGAATAAAGAAAAGTTACAGGATATCAGGGAGGTGAGAGGGAAATGAAACATATTTTCACAGAGGATAGAGGAATGTTGCAAAGTAAGGGGAGAGAAATAGGGCGGCACCATGTGGGCTTCGGCCTTTGAAAATGGTACTATGAGGAAAGCATGGGGGTCCTAGATTAAGAGAAAGGGTCTCCAGGATATATAATGCCTCAAGACAAAGAGAGCAGTGGCCATTCTTCTTAGGGGATACCTCTTTTTTGATCTGCTGCGGGAATGGAGTTTTAGGATTATAGTTTTAAGTGTAGAATCTGCTTGCAATAAAGTTTCTGTACTTCTCACTTACCACCTTTTATTAGTGGCTTCATTCTTTGAGTCCATCTGGACAGGAATCTTGGAAAGAAATCACCCTTGCACTCTGCTTACCAGGAAAAAAAATCCCAAATCATTGGCTTTGAAAATGGAAAGGGTCCATGAACCAAAGGATGCTTGCAGCTTCTAGGAGGTGAAAAAGGCTAGAAAATTGATTCTTCCCTAAGATCTTCAGAATGAAGCATGGCCCTGCTGACAAAGTTGTGATAATTGGTTATAGCAACCACAAGAGATTAAAACAGTCACTCTGTTTTATTTATATATATATATTGATTCCAGAGAGGAAGGGAGAGGGAGAGAGAGATAGAAACATCAATGATGAAAGAGAATCATTGACTGACTGCCTTCTATATGACCCACACTAGGCTTAGAGCCCAAAACCTGGATATGTGTCTGACAGGAAATCAAACCATGACCTCCTGGTTCATGGTTTGATGCTCAACCACTGAGCTATGCCAGCTGGGCAACACTCTCTATTTACATGTATAATTAGCTTTTCTTTCTATTCTACTACTTTTTGTTTTGCTCAGAATGTATCACAAAATGTCTCATTTTATTCATTGGTCAATAATATCTACACTAATAAAAGAGAAACATGCAAATTGACCATCACTCTGCTATACCACCTGCCAATCAGAAATGAGTGTGCAAATTAGCCCAACAAAGATGGCAGCAGCCATGGAGCCGGAGCAAGGAGGAGGAAGCCATGATGGAGGAAGCAAAGCTTCCTACCCACCCTGGCTACAAAGTTGCAGTTATAGAAGATAAATAAATCCCAGATACCTGCTTCCAGTCGGCCCTGGCCTCCGCTCAAGGAGGCACTGGAAAAAAAAAGAGAAAAGAAAATGAAAAAAAAAAAAAAGGAGGAGCTGGAAGCCTGGATCATTGAGGGGCATGGCCAGCCTGAAAATACCCCTCAGCTCCTCACTCAGGCTGGCCACACTCCCATGGGTGAGGGTCCCTGCTGGGGGGCTTGGCTAGCCTGCAAACAGTCATCAGCCCCTCACCCAGGCAAGCCAGGCTCTCCAGTGGGGACCCCCACTTAAAAATGACCCTTAACCCCTCACCCAGGCTGACCACACTCCCACTGAGTAAGTGTCCCCACTGAGGGGGCATGACCTGCCTGAAAACAGCCCTCAGCCCCTCACCCAGGCTTGCCACTTCGGCCCAGCAGAGACCCTCACCCCATGGGAGCAAGGCTTGCCTGTAAACTACTATAGGCCCCTTGCCCAGCCCCATGCTCCAAGGGAAACCCACCCTGATCTGGGACACCCTTCAGGACAAACCAGCTGGCCCCACCCATGCACCAGGCCTCTATCTATACTAATAAAAGGGTAATATGCTAATTAGACTGGGAGACCTTCCAGGAGACCTTCTGGATATTCTTCTGGACAAAGCCATGGTGGCAGGACCAAGATAGAGGTGGTTAGAGGCCAAGAGGGAAGGGCAGTTGTGGGTGATCAGGGCAGGATGGGACAGCAGTTGCAGGTGATCAGACTGGTTGTGGGAGGGGCCATTGGGGGTAAGCAGACCAGCAGGGGGTCCAGTTGGGGGTGAACAGGCCATCAGTTGGGATCAGTTGGAGGTAATCAGGAGAGTGGGGTGGGGGGGCAGTTTGGAGTGAGCAGGCCAGTGAGGAGGGAAGGTGGAATTGAGCAGGGCAGCAGGGGGGGAGTTGGGGGTGAGCATACTGGCACAGGGGCCCGATCCCTGTACACTGGGAGCATGACATCCTTTGAGTGGTCCCAGATTAGAGAGGGTGCAGGCCAGGCTGAGGGACACCTCCCTACTCCCATGCATGATTTTGTGCACCGGGCCTCTGGTTTTAAATAGAATATTAATTTTAGCTATAAAACATGTGTGAAATTAATACAGGTAAAACACAGTTAATTTTGGGAGGATGATCTTGCTCTATCTTTATGTTTTTAGATTTTGTTAAAGATAGGTGCAAATTTTCTACATAATCTGAAACTTTCTTTAAATTTAGAATATTCTCAATATATTATTGCATTATTTTCCTATGTATAATACTTTTAATTGTTTATATTTCTTTTTCCCTTATGAAGAATTACCATTTTTTTCAATTTTAAGAAAATAACTTAGATTTATGATCAAATATTCTTTTTGTTTTTGATGTAATTGTAAATTAATTTGAGTCTTCATCTTTATTCATTTCTTCTTTGTTTTTCTTATATTAGGTTCTCCAATTAAATGGTTCTTTGAAAACATGAAATATGTTCATGAGTGTTAAATATTCACAATCTGAATGTCTCACATAGTCTTTCTTTTGAATTTTTACTTTAATGATCATTTTACCAGACATAGAATTCCAGGTGTACAAAGAATATTTTCTCACAATTTTTAGGTCATAAAAACCTAATATTTTAAGAAAATATAATACTTCTTTTTATTTTTTGGCATTTTTTTCTCTGAAACTATTTTTTTTAAAGGACATTTTATATATTTTGTTGATTTTTTACAGAGAGGAAGGGAGAGGGATAGAAAGTCAGAAACATCTATGAGAGAGAGACATCGATCAGCTGCCTCCTGCACGCTGCCTATTGGAGATATGCCCACAACCAAGGTATATGCCCCTGACTGGAATTGAACCTGGGACCTTTCAGTCCACAGGCCGAAGCTCTATCCACTGAGCCAAACCGGTTCTGGCTCTGAAATTATTTTTATTTGCTCCAGATATTCTACCATTTTACTAGATATTTTTGGTAAATATATCTTTATTCCATTTGGAAACTCTCTCAATTTAAAAATGTGAACAGAACTTCTTTTCCTATAATTGCTTTCTTTTCTCCCTTATGTGATCTCTGTTATTGGTTTTTGAAGTTCTATAACAGTGATGTAACTTTGAAATTTATCCTCAATGCACCTAACTTTTTACTCAGTAACTTTTAGTTTTGTTTGTTTCACACAGCATTGTAGAGAAGATATTTGGTCTCCCAGTTCAGTAACTTATTCCTTAATTATACTAAAATTTTGTTTGACTATGGCATCAATATGATAACCATCTTTTTCCTAATTGCCAAGAATTCTAAGTATATCTTTTCATAGCTAAATTGTTATTATATTCTTTCTTTATTAATCTACTATATAAATGCTTTTTGTATTAACTTTTTTCTATGTCTGGAGTTCTTTTGTTTGTTTGTTTGTTTTATTTTTATTTATTTATTTATTAATGTATTACCTGTGTACATATCTTCCCATTGCCACCCCCACACCCATGCATGCCCTAAACCCAGTGTCTTGTGCCCACTGGTTATGCTTCTATACATGCATAAAAGCCCTTTGATTGATCTCTTATCTACCCCACCTCTCCTTCACCTTCCCACTGTAATTTACAGTCTATTTAATTCTTTATTGCCTCTGTATCTAGCTTTTTGTCCATCAGTTTATAATGTTCTTTATTATCCATAAATGACTGAGATCATGTGGTATTTTTCTTTCATTGACTAGCTTATTTCATTTAGCATAATGCTCTCCAGTTCCATCCAGGTTGCTACAAATGGTAAGAATTCCTTCTTTTTTACGGCAGCATAGTATTCCATTGTGTAGATGTACCATAGTTTTCTGATTCAGTCATCTGCTGATGGGAATGTAGGCTGTTTCCAAATCTTAGCTATTATAAATGGTGCTGCTATGAACATAGGGGTGTATATGTCCTTTATGATTGGTGTTTCTAGTTTCTTAAAATATATTCCTAGGAGTGGGATTACTGGGTTAAATGGGTGTTCCATTTTTAGTTTTTTGAGGAAACTCCATACTGTTCTCCATAGTGGTTGCACCAGTCTGCATTCCCACTAGCAGTGCATGAGTGTTTCTTTTTCTCCACATCCTCGCCAACACTTGTCATTTGTTGATTTGTTGATGATTGCCATTCTCACAGGTGTGAGATGATATCACATTGTCATTTTAATTTGCATCTCTCAGATAATTAGTGACTTTGAGCATGTTTTCATGGGTCTCTTGGCCTTCATTCTGTCTTTTGAAAAGATTGTATTTAGGTCCGTTGCCCATTTTTTTAATTGGATAATTTATCTTCCTTTTATTAAGTTGTTTAAGTTGCCTGTAGATGCTGGGGATTAAATATTTATCAGTGATAACATTTGCAAATATGTTCTCCCATACAATGGGCTTTCTTGTTGTTTTGCTGATGGTTTCTTTTGCTGTAAAAAGTTTTTATTTTGATGTAGTCCCATTTGTTTATTTTCTTTTAGCTTCTATTGCCACTGGAGCATTATCAGTGAAGAAGTTCCTTTGGCATATGTCTGAGATGTAGCTGTCTGTGGATTCCTGTAGTATTTTTATGGTTTCCCATCTTATGTTTAAGTCCTGTATTCACTTGGAGTTTATTTTTTGTATTGGTGTTTAATATTGTTCAGCTTTATAAGATCAGTGACTCTCTTTTGCTGCTTTTTTTTCTTAAATGTTTCATCATTCTTGGTTCTGTCTAGATAGCAAATATAAACACTCCATTCAAATTAATATCCCTTTTAGCAATCAGTACTACTATCAATATTAATAATTATTACAATAATAATATTAATAATATATAACAATTTCTAAATACACATTTTAATTTCTAAATAAACATCTATGATACATATATGTATATATGTCAGTTAATAAACTTGTTTTTTAGTATGAAAAGTTATGGATATTTTGCAAGTAACAAAATTATAGAACAAATTGTTAGTGAAATTGATCAATTTTTTAAAAATAGCTCTTATAAAAAAAACCAAGATGGCGGCATAGGTGAACACCTAAACTGCTACCATGCACAACAATTTCAAAACTACAACTAAAAAACAGAACAGACATCCTCCAGAACCACAGGAAAGCTGGCTGAGTGGAAATTCTACAACTAGAGGGAAAGAGAGGGACTCACGGAGACTCAGAAGATCTGCAAAAAGTTGAGGTATGGAGACACCTGCATGGAGAGAGCGGGTGGTGGAATGCCTGGCTGGCTTCCTCTGGCAGAAGAGAGATGGAGACTGCCGACTGCACTAAACCCCTTATTCTACTGCACTAAATCCCAGTTCAGGATGAGACTCATATGGTGGGAGTCTGGACTGTCATGAAAAAGGAGAAGTGCATGGAAATTTAGGGGATCTGCCAAAGGGCAAAGTTCTGCGGGCACGTAAACCATTGCATGCAGAGAGGACACACTGCTGATTGTGCCACTGGCTTTCTCTAGTGGGCAGGACACAGACCCTCCCAACTGCGCTGAACTCTACTTCTGACTGCACTGAAGCCCAGTTTCAGGCAAGACTCTGGAGACCCAGACTCCTATAGGTCCCACAGAGCAAGTGAACTGGAAAGGCAGAGGTCTAGAGGCACGCAGGCCAATGTCCACACAGAGAGGGCAGCAGCAATTACAGAGAGATACTGGAGACCCAGGGGCCATATAGGGCAAGGCTGACTGGAAGCCAAAGCTGCCTGCTTGGCCCTGAGCCTCCACCCCAGCCAAGCTCAATAGAGAGGCTTTTGCAATTTTGCAAGTCTTGTATCATAAGGCTGACTCCAACACAGAAGTTCTCTGGGCATAGAGAAAATGCAAAGACAAAGGAACAAATGAAAGAAATGGAGGAAAACAAATGACTGGATATAGAATTCAAAACCACAGTTATAAGGTTTTTCAAGAATTTCCTAGAAAAGATGGATAAATTTAGCAAGACCCGAGAGGAGATGAAAAAGGACCAACTAAAAATTAAATATACACTGACTGAAATAAAAAATATTATACAGAGACCTAACAGCAGACTAGTGGAATGCAAGAATCAAGTCAAGATTTGAAATACAAAGAAGCAGACAATACTCAACTGGAAAAGCAAAAAGAAAAAAGAATTCAAAAATTGGAAGATAATGTAAGGAGCCTCTGGGACAATTTTAAGCATACTAACATCAGAATTATGGGGGTACTGGAAGAAGAGAGACAGCAAGATATTGAAAACCTATTTGAAGAAATAATAACTGAAAATTTCCCATATCTGGTGAAATAAATAGACTTACAAGTCCAGGAAGTACAGAGAACCCAAACAAAAAGAATCCATAGAGGACCACACCAAGACACATCATAATTAAAATACTAAGAGCAAAAGACAAAAAGAAAATATTAAAAGCAGCAAGGGAAAAACAGTTAATTACCTACAAGGAAGCACCATACCATTGTCAGCTGATTTCTCAATAGAAAGTATGCAGACCAGATAGAGGTGGCAAGAAATATTCAGTGATGAATAGCAAGAACCTACAACCAAGATTACTCTACCCAGCAAAGCTATCATTCATAATTGAAGGTCAGATAAAGAGCTTCACAGATAAGAAAAAGCTAAAGGAGTTTATCAGCACCAAACCAGTATTATATGAAATGCTGAAAGGTACTCTTTAAGAAGAAAACAGTAAAAATAAAAATTATGAATAAGAAATACATATCTATCAATAAGTGAATCTAAAAATCAAATGAATAAAAAATCTGATGAACAGAATAAATTGGTGAATATAATAGAATCAGGGGCATAGAAAGGGAGTGGATTTACAATTCTCAGGGGGTAAGGGGTAAAGGGGGTGCAGGGAGAGACTGGCCAAAAATCATACATCTATGGATGAGGACATAGGTAAGGGCAGAAGGGAGTGTGGGGAGCCAGGTGGAGGGGAGTTATGGGGGAAAAAAAGGAACAAATGCAGTAATCTGAACACTAAATGTTTATTAAATAAAAAATAGGTCTTATAAACTTATTTGGAGTGTGTGTGTGTATGTGTGTCAGGGCTCATGGGCTCATGATAGTTACCTAGTGACTTTGTGCAATTATTTGACATAAGGAACCAGATGAAACTCTTCCAATAATTTATTCATTAAATTGAATGTTATTAGATTATTTCTTGCCTCAATAGGTAGATAATTTTTCTTAATATCAACAGTAATGCTCATGGTGCTGAGGCATTTCCCCTCTACTTAATTTAACAGCAATTATATTCAAAATGTTCAATCCAGTCTGGGATGTTTTTTATTTTTAATATATGTATTATAAAAAAGTCAATAAAAGTAGTTTATTACCATGCCATATTTAATCAAGTGAAATTTAATGCCATGGAACTAGTGGAACATGGCATTTAAGAGACTGGATTCTTAACAGGATGTTTACATTTAAATTCCAGCTCTCCCACTTATCTTCTAAGGCAGCTCTTTGTGTCTCAATTACTTCATCTGAAAATGGGGATGAGATAAAATTATAGTACTCTTTTGATCTAATGTAAACTTATAGAATCATCTTGCATGGATCAAACGCTCTGTAAAAATTAGCTATTTCTTTTATTCATAAAGTGAAAATCTAGTAATTGCTATGAAGGATGGGAATTTTGGTGGTTCTTGCCAAACCACATTTAAATAGGGGCAAAATTCAATAGGAATAATGAAAAGGAGAAATCATAACCTGAGAATACTCTGGAGCCTGGACACACACCTGAGAGCAATCCCTTGCTTTGAGTCCTCTCTTCTGTAATGAAGGTGCTTCTCTGTTGGCAGATTTCCAGGAGGCCAGTGCCTGAGGTAGCCTTGTTACTGTCATTCCACCTCCTCTCCCTCCCTCTACCTGGATGTCTTAATTTCTGTAAGCAGTTATGTAAGAGTGTTAGCCCGAAATGACAGCCATACTCTTTGAGGGCTTAGAGAGACACCAGCAATTTGTTTCCTAAGTGCCAGAATTTTCAAGATGCAAACTGTCAATGTTAAGGGCTGAATGTTATAGGTGCATGTATGGGAGCTGACATGAAATTGATTGAAGTCCAGGGGTCTGATTGTCACAAAAACAAATACATGGTGCCTTCCTGGCACTTTTCAGGGCAATACTGACATCTAAGTGAATCATGGTCCAAACTTCTGAAGTCCCTGGAATCCCAGTGCCCTTGGAATATGCCTTTTGACAAAATTGGCATAGGTACTGAATCACAATAGAAGTTGGTCATAATGGAGCATGTTCTAGTATCCAGTAACAAGACAAGCATTTTAGTTGCTTGATTCTGGGATTGTTCGGGATGATCTGGGAAATGGATATTGGTAACTGGGGCATTAGGAAGACCATCTGGGTCTCAGGTAGGTTATTTACCAATCAGTCTTGAACTATTTCAAATTTTAGCAACAAAAACATTTTGTGCCAGGTAAATATCAGCCTTGACTCACAGTACATGTTAATTTGGAGTTATGTGTGGAGTGAAAAGAACAAAAAGGAAATAGCATGGGATAAATAGGCTACATTGGAGTAAAGATGGCTGTGACACTCCTCTCACTGTGTAGTGAAGTCTGACTTAGCTCCCCTTGTGACTACCCTTAGTGACTTCTTTGATCAAAAGAATGGGAATATTTGCCTGCTGAGACCTTTAAGTCTGTGCCATAAGGAGCATTGCTGGCTTCTCTTTGGGTCTTTGAAAATGTTTTCTCTGTCTATCCTGATAACTCCATTCTGTGAGGAAGCCCAAACTAGTGATGTTAAGATGGAAAAACAGAGATGACTGATTGATTTCTTGGTGTTCTGGAAGCCCCAACACAAGTGACAGACATGTGAGTGCAAAAGCCTTTAAATGAGCCCAGTGCCAACAACCATCGAACTACAACTGGAAGGAATGTGGAGGGAGAACTTGATTTAGTTACTTCTTTGTTGGTTTAAGTCATTTCTTTTGATGGGACACAGCCTAAAACATCTTCCCAAGATAGGTTATAGAGTTTTTATTTTCATCACAGAAAGTCAATATTATTCTTCATAATTTTATGAGGATTTGTCCAGTGGTGTCTATCATTGAGTTTGCTGAAGAAAGGTCTGATATTAGACTCTGACTCAGGGCTTCCTAAGTGGCCTTGTTGAATAATCTTTTGAAAGCATTAGAGTTATTTTTATGTTTTTGGTTTTATAAATTTTCACAGCTCTATACCTTATATGTGTTGTTGTTTTTTATTAATTGAGTTGTATATCTGATGACGCTTTTGAATATTTGTGTAACTCTTCTGTTAAATATCTTGGATTACATGTTTTGTAATGTCTTTCCTGTCATAATTCTATGCCCTTTTTTAATGATACTTCTATTAATAGGATATTTAAACTTTTAGATCGATTTCTTTTCTCTTATCTTTTCTCTTTTTGTTTTTTATCTCACTTTTTCAGAGTTTAACTTTATTCCTAGTGCCTTCATATATAGAGATAAAATTTCAATACTTACAATTTTGTTCTTCAAAAGCATTTGTTTTCTGAAAGGTTCCTTTTAACAGTATCCTGTTCATGTTGTATGTTGATAATATCCTTTTGATCTCTCTAGGGATAGTAACTAGAGTGCCTCTGTATTTGTAGGTAAAGCTTTCTTCTCTAAATTTGACATGTTTTATTCATGGTTATTTTTTCCTGCTTATGTCTCTCATATGGGTAGCTTACTTCAAATGTGTGGCAATTCTTACTTTTTTTATATAGTAAAAAATTATAGTAAGAAAAATATGATTAGAATCTATGAATATGTGGGAAAGATCTTTGTTAATTAGTAGTCCTCACAACTATGGCTAGTGGTGATCAGGATGTGTAATCATTATGTTGGGAGATGTAAAAATATGGAGTTCACTATGAAGTGCCAAGAACTCATAAACTGGCCTATTTCTCTAAGGTTGTTTATTCAATTCTTTTATGCAGACTTTCTTTAGCCTCATGCTCAGATGCTGGCACCCAGGTGTACTGCTCCTGAAAATGTGAAAGCAAAGTTGAAGGAGTCAATTCATCTCACAGGATTGTGAGTGAACCCATTGGTTCATTACTACCTTCCATCAGCCTTGGGGTTTCCAAGAGCCTGATGCTTTGGATATAGCATTGGATACTATGTTCTCCCATTCAGTGTGTTCCCTTTTTTGTTGTTGATGATGTTTTACTTTGCTGTGCAGAAGTTTTTTAGTTTGATGTACTCCTATTTTTTCCCTTTGTTTCCCTTGTCCTAGGAAATACATTTGCAAAAATACTGCTGCAAGAGATGTCTGAGATTTTACTGCCTATATTTTCTTCAAATTTTTTATCGTTTTGCAACTTACATTTAAGTCCTTTATCTGTTTTGAGTTCATTCATGTGTATGGTATAAGTTGGTGGTCTAATTTAATTTTTTTGCATGAACATGTCCAATTTTATCAACACCATTTATTGAAAAGATTAGAGGCCCAGTGCATGAAATTTGTGCATGGAGAAGGGAGTCCCTCATCTTGACCTACAACCTTTCCAATCTGGAACAGCTGGCTCCTAACCACTCTACCTGCCTGCCTGATTATCTCTAACCCCTCTGTCTGCCTGCCTGATTGCCCCTAACTGCCTCTGCCTGCCTTCCTGATAACCCCTAACCACCTCTGGCCTGCCTGCCTAAAGCTCCTAGCTGCTCCCCTGTCAGTCTGATCATCTTTAACCGCCTCTGCCTCAGCTCCTGCTGCCGTGGTTTTATTTGGAAGGATGTCCAGTAGGCATCCAATCTATCTGGTCTAATTAGCATTCTACCCTTTTATTAGTATAAATTGCCTTTCTCCACTGCATGCTCTTGCCCGCTTTATTCAATATTAACTGACTATAGAAAGGTGGGTTGACTTCTGGGTTCTGGGTTCTATCCCACTAATCTATATGTCTATTTTTATGCCAGTCTCATCCCTATGCTGTGATCTTCACAAGTGTTCTGAACTATTTTACCCCCTAAGTAAGACAGAAAGACTTGGAGAGTGAGATTGGAGTTCGGGACATTTCCCCCCACACATTGAAAGCTAGAGAAGCCTGGAGTTGGCTCTTTCCCTTCCCCTAGTTTGGCCAGGCTGTGTTAAAATAGATTCACTCACTTGAGGGCAAGCATTTGCTAAGGAAAATATAGTATTCTTGACATATTTGAAAAGGCTAATTCTACCACCCCTTCTTTATCAGTAGCATGAAGGAATTTTTTTCCTGTCTTCATCCTGAGAAACTTGTGGGGCTTCCAGAAGTAAAATGCAATGAAAGAGATGGACCCCAGGAATTTTTATTTCTCAAGCTGGTCCACACTTAGTCTCTAGCAATTGGTCAATTGCCTTTTAAGTGTTGCTGCCAGCCTCCAGCAGTGGCTTTTGCTCCTACAGTTAATCATAACTCTCTGTGTTTACCTTTCTCTCCAAGTTTAGGTGGTATGGTCTGCCCTGTGTCTTCATTTTTTATATGTATCTAAAAGGAATTGATTTTTTTCAGTTTACAGTATTCAGTTATATTTTTTTTTGTTCTGAGGATAGGAGAGATAACTTTCAAGTTCCTTACATGTTGGATGAGAAACTGAATGCATCCTATGGTATCTATAATAACAAAAGCATAATATGCTAATTAGACTGGACGTCCTTCTGGAACACCTTCCAGACAAAGCCAGGGCTGCAGCTGCAGGATCGAGGAAGCCGCTGTGGCTGTGAGGGAGGGATCCAGGCATCCACTGTGGCTGTGAAAGCTAGCTCTTGCACAAATTTCGTCTTTTATAAAGTAGAAAAGAATAGAAATTTCTATCAGTCTAATTTTTCAATGTGTAAATCTAAAAGATCCTTGAAAAATTGAGAAAAAATGTAATGTAATGTGGCTTTGTGAGGAATGAATTCTGTCAGAACAAAAAAAAAAGATATATTTTTTAAAGGTGCAGGGATAATGCTTGGGATTCAAAGCCACATGTACTTGCCATTTCAAACTCTTCTTGCATATAAGGGAGAGGCAAAAGTAGGTTTACAGTTGTTCATATGGAAAATAATACAAATGTAAATAAATAAAATAAAGAACAAATTTTCTGTTTCATGTTTTCACAATTGTAAACCTACTTTTGCCACTCTCCCCCCACATATGCCAACTCACAGAGAAACTGGGGGAAAAAAGTATGAGATTATCTTGTGATAAGTAGCCATCTAGTAAGAAGAATCTGGACATGTTTCAAAAATAGATGAAATTTAGTGCAAATCTGGTGGATATCATATGGTAAAGCTCTTTAGAGATAAGTTTTGGTTTTGTTTCTATTTTCAGTAAATGGTGTAATATATGGAATAGAGAACAACATACTCATCCTTTTCTTAAATTATCTAGATGAGTGGAAAGTTTTCAACACCTTAAAGGTATAAATAAAAATGTATTTTTATATAATAAGAGTAAGCAGAGTTGAATCTATTAAATTTTACAGTGTAATTTGTACTTACTTATGGATAAGTGGACACAATTATATATTATCAACCTGAAGAGAGTGTTCACTGTCAGGAAACCCTAGCTGCAAGTCTCAGAACTGCCTGTAAATGGCATGCTGAATCTCTAATATGGGCACGTAGTCACATCTGCATCAACTGGATGGCATCATGCTATAGGGAGTACTTCATCTGACTAAAGATTGAAAGGAGAAGTTTCAGAAGTTTCATATATATAATTGATTTTTTACAGAAAGGAAGGGAGAGGGATAGAAAGTTAGAAACATCGATGAGAGAGAGACATCAATCAGCTGCCTCTTGCACGCCCCCTACTGGGGATGTGCCCACAACCAAGGTACATGCCCTTGACCGGAATGGAATCTGGGACCTTTCAGTCCACAGGCTGACGCTCTATCCACTGAGCCAAACCGGTTTCGGCAAGTCCTTTCTTTTTTAAAAAAATTAAAAATACCAGTAGTATAGATTTTGATTTACTGTAAAAATAATTTCTTGATAAATATTTTTTTAAAGTCTCTGCTTATTGCTTATAACACCCTCAGGTACATTCAAATATATATTACATTTTGACAGTTTTGAGAGGTCATATTGTAAAACTAGCTATTTAACTTTATTTACCCAGCATTATCCAAGTTTATTAGATCATAGAATGTTTATATTGTGATTTTTAGTTATTAACCTATGGCCTACACTGTTGGAGAAATTGTTCCCAAATTATTATATATGTTTTACTCTTATTCAAGCACATGAAATAGTATAACTTTCATCATAGGCCCAATTTTAGAACATTAATTTGTATTCTCCATTTGGAAAAATGAACCCGTAAAATTAAAATGTGTATAACTTTTTATTGATATAGCTATTATGAATATAGAATCTTCATTTGTCTTTTGAGCATCCTGCAGACTGATACATTCTTATGTAAAATTGATCAGAATTCCCCAGATAGCAATTGTAGAAGTTTAATATTGTATAGTTATTAGAAGTTAAATCTTCTACAAATAGAAGATAAGATAAATTTGTTACTTCCTTAACATATGACAGATAAAGAGACAGATTCAGCAATAGATTTAATAAGTAATCTGTGGAGTCTATTATGTATCAAACATGGTATTAATAGTTTTTGTCATACCTCCAATTATCAAAAATCATTACAAGACAAAAAGTATCAAACAGCATTGTCCCAAGCAGTGAGTCACTCCCCATAGCTGAATCTGACTACCCACTTTACTGGAATGTCCCAGAAAGAGAAGTGTGTGCTGCTTTCCTTCCATTTTCACATTATCTTTTGAGATGCCACATACATCTATGGTTTTATTTTCCCCTCTTTCCAGGAAAATTCAATTCTTAAAATGATGTTCCCTTTCCTAACTTATATAGGTCACTGGTGAAGGCTTAGGAGGTATTAATGACTATATTGAGAGATTTATACACTAGCATCAGGACTCACTTCTAAAAAACAGCACAATTTAAAAAAGATATGTGAGCAGGTCTATTTAAATGTTCTTAATAGATATTTCCTCATAAAAATGAATCATAGAGCAGAACAAATAACATACACAAACATTCTGATCATGCTTTTTTTGTTTCAAAAGCAGAAAAGAGACAAAATATTTAAATATCTTATTCTCAACTACTGTCACTCAGTTAGTTACATGTCAATGTTATTTGATAAATTAATCAATCTGGTTTCATCAGCTTTTTCAAATTGTTTTCTATCAACATTATATTTAGGATACCAAGAAAATGTCTAGTGATGGCAAAATTTTTCCAAGTAATATATCACAATTTAAACTAGTTGTTTGCTTAGATAACTATCAAAACAATCAAATAAATTTCTTTAATAAATTTGAAGTAATCGTTTTAAACTTAAAAATCGAAAAAGAAACAGAAGACTGTTATTGTAAGGGTCAAAATGGTGGGTGGGGTATATTCATCTTTGTTTTTTCATCAGTGCAATAGAGTTTGAGTTCCTTAAAGTGAAGGAATTTCACTTAGACAAGGTACATCTGTTTCTTCTTTAGGAGATAGGCATTTGTATATTAATACCTTTGCAATATTGAAAGACCTTCCTATACATTCATAAACCAGGAATATTAGATCAGAAACAGCAGCTTTGAAACCTGAGCAAGTGCACCCTGCACCTCTAAACCAACTTGTCTTAACTCAACCTCGCTGAAGCCAACTCAAGACTAACCACTCCTGGATCCTAGCATCCTCTTCAACTCCGGCTAGATGCCCTTGCAGAAAACTTCACAGATTTGGTCACAAGCTGGCATGCAGATGTATAGGAGAGCGAAGCACCGCAAAGACTCACCTTGCATGCTTGAGCATGCTTCATTTAGTGGGCAGCACATTGGGTGCAGGTGTGGATTCCTGGCTGAGAAGGTGGCTAATGATAAAGCAGGACCCTCCATTGTAATCTGCTTTGTGGTGGTCACTCTTCTCTGTTGGCTGGGCATCTGTGTATGCTATGCAGCGTTTGGTGCCTGGGTTCCCCGATCTGGTTCTGCATATCTCTAATCTATTTCACTGTGGGGAGAACTTGTAGCCTTCAACCCTTCTGGAACCTCATCTTCTCCTCTGTCATTGATGAAGCCAGTGTGCCTAGGCCTGGAGTTCAGCTTTTAACAGTCTGTTGGGGAACCACATGACTCAGACCCTGTGGGTAACATCTCATTGCATGATCCCCATGGCCTGGCAGAATATCCAGACCTCTTTGCTTTGGACTGGTGTTGTTGCTCCCTGGAATGCTGCTTCTGGGGCCTATTAGTCCACCTTAGTTACCAGAGTGCTCACAGTGTTGAATCTCTTGATTCTTGGTTTTGTCGTTGTGTCTGACTTCATTAAGGGGACCTGCACAACCAGAAGCTCACAGAGGAGGATACAAACTGGCCAAAGAAGGACTCCATACTTTTAGCTTGGGCTCTCTGGTCTCTGGAGGATTTGGGCCTTTCAGCATTGGGAGGCACCTGTTTCTATGCATTTGTTGGTTTTGACTATATTGCTACCACTGGGGAAGAAGCTCAGAATTCCCCGTGTCCCATCCCCATGGACACTGTGATTTTATTGTTGGTTGTTGTTTTGTTTTGTTTTGTTTTGGCATATTTTGATGATTCTTTGGCACTCATGCTTACACCAGCTTCACACTGAGTGTCCCTTGCCTGAGACATTTCTCCATGTTGGATGGGTCCCTGCCCCCTATGTTATATGGCTATTGGATCCCTCTGTGCTCTTTCTCCCAGTCTCTTGGCCTCTATGTTCCTCATTCCCAATGGTGAAGGATGGCCTTGCTATCCAATGCCCTTGCCTGGATCCACAAAGGCACACACACACACCCATCAGTGGTCTCTGGTTTTATTGAAGCATTAATGGCATTTCTCTTTGAACTTACAGTTCTTGTGGACCTCATGTCAACTGGGATCCTGATTGCCTATCCCTGGTGTCTATCTGTGTGCTCATATACAGGTATTGGCCTGGCCAGGAGTTGAAGACTGAGGAAGATGAACTGGAGTTGCAGGACGAGAGGATGCCTGAAACTGAAAAGCTGGCCTTACAAGCACTGTTTTATACACATAACTCCACCCCCATGCACTCTCTTGCCCAGTTACTTATGTTGCTCCTCACTGCTTGCTCTGCTCCAGAGTGTCCAGTGTGGAGATCCAGTGTGGGCTGCAGGGGTTGTGCTACTCCTGATGCTTGTGACAGGAACCACAGAGCTCCACGGCCCTTCACTTCAAGGCTACCTGCTTTGCCTCTCCTCCTACTAATGAGCATCATTGTGAATGTTTACCTTATGATGTAGCTGGTACTTGGGTCTGGGGTCTGGTAGGTGATCAAGTTTACTGTCTATGAAATCCAGCACAGCCTGAAAGAGGTTAAGAGTAATGAACCTCTACTTGAGTCTAGGACCCAAACTGTAGACTTTTATCTCAGCAGTGCCTGAAGGCTGCCTGGTGTCCTCACACAACAATGGAGAAAACTCCTGACCACTGGAAAGCTAAACCTCCAATGGAATGTTGGTGATGGTGGTGGTTGGCAGGGGGGCAGGGACCACTAGTAGAATTCGGCTCTGTAGAATGAAGGGTTTTCTTTGCTGTTTCTTGTCTCTTTCTTTTTTTTAATCCTCACCCTAAGGCATGCCTTTGTGGATCCAGGCAAGGGCATTGGATAGCAAGGCCATCCTTCACCATTGGGAAAAAGAAAGGGAGAGAGAAAGAGAAGGAAAGAGAGAAACATTGATGTAAAAGAGAAACATTGATGTAAGAGAGAAACATCAATAGCTCACCTTCCCTTCAATATCCCCCAACTGGGGATCAAACCTGTAACCTAGGAATGCGCCCTGGTAAGGTGTTGAACTGGCAACCTTTCAGTGCACAGGATGATGCTCAACCAACTGAGCCACAGCCACTCTGGCCAGGCTTGTTTCCTTTTTTTCTTTTTCTTTCTTTTTTTTTTTTTGAACTTGTCTACTTTTTAATTGCATCTATAGCTGCTTTACTGGATTTAAAAAATATATATGAATAGAATCTAGAAAAAGAAAAAAATAATATTAGATCAAAAAAAGAGTTTTAACACTAGAGAGAAATAATACCTATAGGACTTTTGATATTGCTACTGATATAACACATCACAACAGGGAAAAAAATCAAAACAAATAATACTTGTCCATTTGTATAATTAGTTTTAGTCTAACTACTCCTAAATAATAATAAATTATATCCATTTATTGTCACCTTTATTTTTAAATTTACCATAGAGAAATAGATCAATAATATTTTTAGTCTAGTTAGGCAAAAGAAGAAAAAATTTCAATATTTTAGATGCTGGGTTTAAAGTGTTGTTTTTTTTAATATTGTTTAATATCCTAATATTTCAAATGAGGAGTGATTCTTTAGTAGCATGTGAGATCTATTTGAAACACATCTGTGAATTTGTTGTATACCAATTAATAGAAACCCATTGTTCATTACTATTTGTATCCTTAATATCAAGCTAAGGTTTAGTGATGATGCAGATACATGAATAATTTAGAACTGAAGTTATTTAATGGAAAACATCTGTCAGCCTTACTTGTTCTCAGTGATTCTCTCTCACACTTGGGCCTATTTGTACTCAAGATTTAGTCTATGGAATGCAAGGAAAAAAACCTTAAGGCCTATCTTCCAAAGTAATAACAAAACTACTTTGGTTGAGTACATTAGCAACTTAAATGAATATTGGTTTGCCTGTGTGACATTCTACACAACCTTCCTTTCAAAGTGACTGATACAGCTATCTCTTTCCTGTTGTTAAATACAACCATGGAAGAATCTTGCTAAACAGAATAAATATTGTGGAGATTCTAAAACACTTTTATAAATACTCTGTTTCAATTTTATAAGGCAAAATTTTGAGTCTATTTGCTTCCAACTAGCTTTGAACCACAGGTAACAAAGGAATAAGCCATGATTACATGTTGTATCACCATGAGAGAAAATAAGTTGATTTTTCAACAAATATTTGTAGAATGTCTACTCTATGTTTTGAACCCCAGGGATATAACAATTAAATCCCTCTCTTTAATGTTCTTGAATTTGAATTGAGAAGAAAGAGGCTCTGAAAAACAAAACATAAATCCCAATGTATAACTAAATGTGAGAAAGGATAAATATTATGAAGATAATGGAAGGTATTGGTATTTTAGACAGGCATAGACCTCAGGGGATATTTTATATATTCTAGAGACAGCATATAGCCAGTGGCATTGAAGGTCAGTGAGTAAATGGGAGAAAAGCAATAGAAATGGGGCAAGAGTTAGACTCTTGGGCCTGGTCATTTATCTTTCTTTAGTGGAACATGGAAAGTATTTTATAATTTATTTGGATATATATGGTTTTAAGCAGACAAATGTTATGATCATAATTATGTTTAAAAATTGCAGTTGGTCTCCTATTTAGGGAATAAAGGGAAGTCAAGAGTTAAAGCTGAATATGAATTGGGCTTGGCCAGTGTGGCTCCATGTTTGAGGGTCAACCTATGAACCAGGAAGGAGGTCATGGTTCGACTCCAATCTGTGCACATACCCCCGTTTGGGCTTGATCCCAAGAGTGGAGTGCAGGATTTAACCAATCAATGATTCTCTCTCATCATCGATGTTTCTCTGGCTCTCTACTATCCCTTTCTCTCTGAAATCAATAAAAATATATTTTCAAAAATAATATCAATTAGAAATTATTTCAGTGGTATATGTAGTCCAATAGTAGCAGGAGATGATCCATTAAGCAATGGTCAGATTCTGGGTTAAATTTTGAAAATAGCTTTCAGAATATATTTACTAAAAGGTTGGATTTGGGATATAATATAAAAGGTCAAATCAAATGTTATTCTAAGATTTTTTAATACAAAAATTGGAAGAATAAAATTGCCATCGACTGAGTTAAGGAAGGTAGCAGATGAAGCAGGTTTGGAGACAAAAGATCTGAATCTTCATTTTATTAAGATAGGGTTCCAAGGTCTATTAGTCATCCAAGGAGATATGTACAGTCGGCAGTTAGATAATAAGCAGTTGGAGTGAATATGATAGGCCTGTGATATAGTGTGATATTTAAAATTTTATGATATTCATTAAGAAAGGGGTTAAAGTACAGGGCTGTTAGCACTCTAATATTTAAATATAAAGAAAAATCCGAAAGGACACTAAATATAAGCTGGCTAACTTTTCATAGCATTGCTTATTTTGTATTAAGTGTTGCAGTAACTCTGTCTTTTATTTAATTCTAGATCCATGTGGGGTCCCTCAGCCTTCCCTGTACACTCTTGTAATTTGGGAACCCTTGGGGGAATGTCAGAGAGCCAGTTTTGACCCGATCCCAGCAGGCCAGGATATCCCCCTGCAGAATTAAGCCTAAACCGGCAGTCGGACATCCCTCTCACAATCCAGGACTGCTGGCTCCTAACCGCTCTCCTGTCTGCGTGCCTGATCACACTCAACTGCCCTCCCCTGCTGGCCTGATCACCCTTAACCACCTCTTCCTCAGCCCCTGCCATCATGGCTTTGTCAAGAAGGAAGTTGGACATCTGGAGGATATTAGGTCAAAGCAGTATAATTAGCATATTGCCCTTTTATTAGTATAGATGTGTTCTTGCTATAATACTCTGATTTTCTTAAAATTTACTTTCTGCTTTCAATAAAATTTAATTGTGTTATACTTCAGCATTAACTGTATCATTAAAATATTCTAGTAATTTAATTTGCAATTTATATGTTTATGTCCCAAGAAAGTTTTTATTATTAGGTAGATCTTATTTTATAATAGGATGTGATTTTTTAAAAACTTTAAAAATTAAAGTATAACATGCATAAAGAAAAATATGAGTGCAGTTCAATAAATAGTCACAATTTGAGCATGTGTGATTACCATCACATGTATCAAGAAGTAAAGATCACTAGCACTGCAAAGCCCTCTCCCCTCCCTCACATACAGGAACTAGTCCCTAAACCCCCAGCCCCTGCCACAATGGAAACCACCATCTTGACTTCTGAGAAACAAGATTATCTTCAGTTCTTTCTGAAGTTTACAAAAGCAGAATCTTATTTATGCACTCTTTTTGTTTGTCTTATTTTACTTTATAGTATTATGACATATATTTTTTGTTGAGTAGCTATAACTAATGCATTATTACTGTTATTACTTACCACCTAAATGTACCACAGTTTGCTTATTCATCTTAATATTAATGGGCATTTGTTTATTTATTTTCAAGCTATTTGAAATAATGGTGCAATTAAAAATTTTGTACATGACCTTTCATGGACATATGCATGCATTTATTTTACATATATATCCAATAATAGAATCTCTGGGTTATAAGATAAACTATAATACTAGTAAATACCGTCAAGGAGTTTTCCAATGTGATTATTCTTTTCTTTTAATATATTTTATTGAGGAAGGGAGAGGAATAGAGAGTTAGAAACATCAATGAGGGAGAAACATCAATCAGCTGTCTCTTGTACACTCCCTACTGGTATGTGCCTGCAACCAAGGTATATGTCCTTGACCAGATCCAATCTGGGATCCTTGAGTCAGCAGGCTGACACTCTATCCATTGAGCCAAATTTATTTGGGCACCAATGTAATTATTCTTAATTTTTACTTTCACTGGGAAGATGTAAAAAATCTATTTTCTTCATATTTTTTCATAACTTAGTGTTATCAGTAGTTTAATTCTAGCTATATTTGTGGGTGGTTTCTTAAAAATTTAATTTACTCTTTGGAAAAGTTTACAAAAATATTATCATTTCTTAGCTAAGGATGGATTTTATTTTTTTGGCCTATACATAAAAATGGAGTGATTGCATCACTCAATATTCTCAGCAGAAGTTAATTATTAAAAAAGATTGCATACTCAGTTATTCCATTTTATGAAGTTTCATAAAATACAAACTATAATAATAAAAAGCAGATCAGTGGTAATTTGGGGATGGTTCACAGAGAAGAGAGAGAGGGAGAGATTATAAATGGTCATAAGGAAATTTATTGAGGGTATGCTGATGAACCATTTTCTTCAATGTGTTTGAAAAAAATTAAGAGACTTTGCTGGGTATAGAAATCTAAGATGGCAGTATTATATTTTTTTCAACATTATAAACATTACGTATTTCATTGACTACTGCTTCATTACTTTTGTCAGCAATGTACCATCTACCGTTGCTTCTTTAAAGATAATGTAAGTATTTTTCTTTAACTTCTTTTAAAACTTTCTCTTTTTCTTTCACTTAAGCAATACTAGTATTACCATGATTCATCAGTTCTGTGCTATTTTTTGTTGTTGTTTTTTTTGAGCATGTGATCTGCTTAGAATCATAATATTTATTAAATTTTGGCACAAAGGTATAGCATTCCCAAGTTTTGGAAAATTATCAGTAATTAGGTCTTCAACAATTAAACCTATTTTTAAATAGTTTATTGAGGTAGCAGCCCATTCTCTGGTATTTCGTTATGGAAGCCCTAGGAAAACAATGCATTCTCCATAGCCTCATGGCCAGATTTTAATAACAGCAAATCTCAAGCCAGATTCTACCACACATGCAGATAATTATTAAATATTTATTATTAACAGGGCATATTAAGTCTCCTCTCTCTTTTAGGTGCTTTCATCACACCTTATTTGAACGTGATGTTCTACATGCAAATACTTTGCAGTGTCACTATTCAGTTAACCTCATAGTTGCTAACAGGCAACCAGAATCTTCAGACCCAAGCACAGCATGGGTTTGAGAACAAATGAGGCTAGAGGGCTGCTTGTACTGCTACACCTGTATATGCAATGGATGGGTATGTTTATAAAATATTTTTGACAAGCTACATATCTTGAATACTTCTGAATTCATTAATGAGAGCCTGTTTCTAATATTCATTAAGCTAATTAGCAAGCCACTAATGAAAATCTAATTTGAACATTTGTTAAATCACTTTTATTGTTTGAGATTGGAATAACCAAAACATGTGTAATAGCTATCTTTAGAGTGTGAGCTTTCTGATTAGAATACTAGCTGACCATCTCTGAGGCATAAATTCCTGATTAGGGCAAATGATTGCCCTATGGTGCTGCCCAAATTAAAATAGCACATATAATATATGTGTGTGTGTGTGTGTGTGTGTGTGTGTGTGTGTGTGTGTGTATAATATATGTGTGTGTGTATATATATATATATATACAGTGGTACCTTGAGATATGAGTGCCCTAACATACGAGATTTTTGAGATACGAGCAGTTGAGTGAGCGATTTTTGCTTTGAAATATGAGCAACAGTTGAGATATGAGTAATTGCGCAGATTGGCCGGCTGCACACGACCCACCAGTTTACCGTGACTGGAGCGTCTCATAGTTTCCCATGCCTCAAGGTTACGGAACGGATTAAACTCGTGTCTCGAGGTAACACTCATCTGTTTTTGTTCTGATATATTAGTTTGCATTTTATAAAACTTTGTAAGTTTAAATAATAGAGTGTACTTTCTTTTTTATTTGCACATAAATCTTTTTTTTTAAATATATTTTATTGATTTTCTGAGGAAGGGAAAGGGATAGAGTTAGAAACATCAATGAGAGAGAAATATCAATCAGCTGCCTCCTGCAAGCCTCCTACTAGGAATGTGCCCGCAACCAAGGTATATGCCCTTGACCGGAATCAAACCTCGGACCTTTCAGTCCGCAGGCCGATGCTCTATCTACTGAGACAAACCGGTTTCAGCTGCATTTATCTCTTTTGGTAATTATTTTGAGATTCATCTATGTTATTATGTTTACAAATTGCTTGTTCTTTTTATTGCTAGAAAGTATTCATTAGTTGGATATATCAGTTTATTTAACTCTTCATCTATTAATAGTCATTTGGATTGATTTCAGATTTAGGTATTGCAAATAAAGCTGCTTTGAATATAAGTGTACAAGTTTTGTAAGAGACATTCTTTATTTTCTTGGGTGAATATCTTAGCGTATAATGGCTGAATCATATAGTAGGTGCTTGTTTAACTTTTTTATGAAACTGCCAGTTTTGTAACTGATTGAATCACTTAATATTCTCACCAGCAATTAATGAGAGCCCAGTTATCTTCTTATCAAAAAATTTGTATAGCTAACCTTTTGATTTTATTTACCTAATTTATATTAATAAACTGTAATATGCTAATTAGACCAGGAGACCTTCTGGATGTCCTTCTGGACAAAGCCATGGTTGGGGGGCGGGAGCAGGTTAGGGGCCATCAGGCCAGCAGGGAGGCAGGTGGAGCAGTAAGGCAAGTATGGGGGGGCAATTGGGGGCAATCAGGCTGGCAGGGGGGCAATTGGGGGTGAGCAGGCTAGTGGGAGGCTAGTTGGGGGCAAGCAGGCTAGCAGAGGAGAAATTGGGGGCAATCAGACCAGCAGGGGGGCAGTTGGGGGCAAGAAGGCTGGCAGGGGGGGCCAGTTGAGGACAAGAAACCCACCAAGGGGGGCAGTTGGAGGTAAGCAGGCCTGCAGGCAGAGTGATTAGGGGCGATCAGGCAGGTAGAAAGGTGAGCAGTTAGAAGCCAGTGGTTCTAGATTGTGAGAGGGATGTCCAACTGCCAGTTTAGGGATTGGGCCTAAACTGGCAGTTGGACATCCCCTGAGAAGTCCCAGATTGAAGAGGGTGCAGACCAGGCTCAGGGACATCCCCCCTCTGTGCACAAATTTTGTGCACCAGGCCACTAGTTTATATATATATATAAACTTAAGCGACCAGTTGCTTATGGAATTGGGCCAAAACTGGCAGTCTAATATACCCCAAGAGGTCCTGATTGTGAGAGGGCACAGGCCAGAGCATGAATCCGTGCACTGAGCCTCTAATATATTTATAGTTATATCATATTGTGATTTTAATTTTCATTTCTCTAATGAGTAACTATTTTGAACATTTTTTCATATGTATATTTGCCATTCATGTATCTTTTATGAAGTCTATATTCAAATATATTACCAGAATTAAGTTGTTTGTTTACTTATTCTTAAGTCCTGAGAGCTCTTTATGTATTCTAGATAAAAGTTTTTATCAGGTATACAATTTGCAACTATCCAAAAACATATATAAGAGATAGACACAGAGAACAGTATGGTGATAGCCAGAGGTAAAAGGGGTTGGAAGTAATTGGATGGGGATAGGTTAGGATGGGAAAAGAAGAGAAAAATGGGGATGGCCCTGACCAGAGTGGCTCCGTGGATAGAGCATCAGCCTGCAGACTGAAGGATTCTGGGTTCGATTCCAGTCAAGGGCATGTACCAGTAGGAGGTGTGCAGGAGGCAGCTGATCAATGTCTCTCTCTCATCTATGTTTCTAACTCTCTGTCCCTCTCTTTTCCTCTCTGTAAAAAATCAATAAAGTGTATTAAAAAAAAATGGAGATGGAAAGAGACTTTGCTTTGGGTAATAGGTGCACAATGCAGCATGCATATAATGTGAATTTTAGAATCAGCTTGGCAATGTCTACAAAAGAAATCCTACTAGGATTTGACTGGATTTGCATTAAATCTATAAATTGATTTGAAAGACTTGACATCTTAATAACCTTGAGTTTTAGTATCCCACTCTTTGTATTTAGGTTTAAATGTTTTTTCAGCAATGTCTTATAGTTTTCAATGTAGAGATCTTGTAAAATTTTGAAGCATTTACCTCTAAGTATTTCATGTTTTTATATTATTTATTTAATTTCAATGTCCACTGTTTTTTGTTATTTATCTAGACACACTTGATTCTTTCATATTGACCTGGTGTCCTACAACTTGCTAAGATTACTTAATAGTTCTGGTAGATTGTTTTTTTGTGTATATACGCCATTGGATATTCTATATAGATATTTGTTTCATCTACAAATAAAAACAGATTTATTTCTTTTTTCCAATCTAAGGGCTTTGTACTTTTTCATATCTTATTGTACTGGCAAGAGCTCCAAATAGAATGTTGAGTAAGAAGTCATGACAGCAGCCATCATTTTTCCATATTCTTGGTCATAGAGGAAAAACAGCAGTCTTTCCACACTAAAGTGATGTTAGCTGTAGGTTTTTCATTAAGACTTGACATTTAAATAACATTGAGTTATTATGCACTTTATGGCATTAAGAAATTGCCTTTTATTCCTATTTTTCTGGGAGATTTTATCAGTATTAAATTGTTTCTAAAGGTATAAACTGAGGCTATCTATTTGAGACCAGTCTTTTTACAGATATATAAATTGTTTCAATGCTAAAAAGTCCCTCTGAGTACTGCTATAGCAGGATCCCGCAAATGTTATCATATTATGTTATTTTTCACTTGATTCAAAATGCTGTATAATTTTCCTTTTTGTTTCAACTAATGAGTCATATAAAATTTATTTAGATGATTTTATAGCTACATTTTTACTTGAGAATTTTCTAGATGTGTTGTTTTGTTGTTTTTTTTTTGGTGTGTGTCTTAAATTTTTTTTCTTTATTGATTAAGGTATTACATATGTGTTGTTGTTATTGCTATTCTCATTAATTTCTTTGTCAGGGAACATAACATTTATGATTTGAATTATTTTTAACTTCTACACATACCTAAGTTGTAGATTCCTTTCTTTTGTTATATAAATAACCACACACAATAATTTGATATTCTTTTAAAATGTGTTTCAATTAAATCATTAGCTGTTCTGTCTTTTGTTCTGCTTTTTGTTCACGTGTGTATGTATATATGCATACATACAAACATGCTTAAATGATTTATTGCCATATTTATGTAAGCTTAACAGTAAGAGTAAATTGACACATTTAAACTTCTGTTTATGAGCAGAAATCCTTTACTCAATATCAATTTAAGGCCACAGATAATCAGGTCCTTTCTTATTTTCATTTTTATTTTTATTTTATATTTTGTAGAGTTTCCCTTTGTCTGTCTTTGGTTCTAATTTTCATATTCACTTTTGTGCCTTTACTCACATTTTTGCTATATCTATAATTATTTTCTTTGATTATATAAAGCCCATGCAATTTCTAAGTAACAAGTCCTCCCAATTTCATGAAGATTTTTTTAACCTATGACTATTCCTGTTGATATTGTCCTTTTATAATCTTTGTGATTGTTATAGTAGTGGGTAGAAGTTGAAGAGGTAAGATAGTGCTGATAAATGTAATCCAAAAATTGTGGTTTTCTGGCATCACTATGTTGCCAAGGACATTTTGGAAAATTTCCAGATTTTATATTAATGAGGAGGGATATGGTAATTTAATTGATGGAGGCCAGAGATGCTTTAGGTTAAGCAATGTGTAGGACAGTGTCCAATAACAACAAAAATGTTTCTGAGCATCTTTAATACTGTAACATCCTAGAAAATATTCATGTAGTAATTGGTAATCAGTTTAAAATTTCCTGTGCTCCAGACCATGTGTGTTTTATAATTTTGATGGATTTATAAACTGTAATTATACAATTCAGGAATGTAAATATTATGAAAGTCAAGGAAGATTGAATTTTACTTAGAAATTATTACTTTTTTTAATATTCCAGAAAATGGCATTATTATCAACAGTTAATGAAATTCATATAACCAATAGAACACAACTACATATATCAATCTTTATTTATAATGTATTCAAATATGCAATGAAAAGATGAAAAATTTCTTTTAATATTTGGAAACATACAGCATTTAAAGTAGACAACCATCCTATATAATAAAAGCATAGTATGCAAATTGTTCCCTCCCCTGGGAGTTGGACCAGGGGGCAGAGCCTGCTGGTGGAAGGGAGGGAGGCCTGGAGGCAGGCAGGCAGCCAGGGGAATGGAAGGGATACCTGGTCTGCAGCTGGCAGCCAGCAGCCAGCAGCTGTTAGGGACCCTACCAGTGCAAGAATTTCTTGTTAAATATAAACAGCTATTGTACATTCTGTTTACAAAAGCTCTTTTATATTACCATCCTAAATGTTTGTGTGTATTATTTCACTTAGTATACTGATAAGAAATTTATAGTGTGGGGATTACATAATGAAAAACACAATTTTCTAATTTTAGATTGATATAATACCAGGATTCTAACACACAATTTCTTTATTGAGAGAATTTACTTTCTCAAATTTTTCTCCTTTCCCTAATTTTCTGTAAAGAATATGGTGTCTTAAGCGCTGGAGACTAAATGTATGTTTTCACTTGTGGTATATTTCAAAGGAAGAAATATGTTTCCATAAAAATCTAATTTTTATCCCACTTCACATGATATAAACAGACATTCTTTAGTCACCACATCATAAACAGTGTAGACTAAGAAAGTAAATAAAATACAGTGGTACCTGGAGATACGAGTGCCCTAACATATGAGATTTTTGAGATACGAGCTGTCAAGAGAGCGATTTTTGCTTTGAAATATGAGCAACATTTGAGATAGGAGTAATCACTCAGATAGGCAGGCTGCACAGGACCCACCAGTTTACCGCAATTTGAGCTTCTCATAGTTTCCCATGCCTCAAGGTTACAGAACGAATTAAACTCGTATCTCGAGGTACCACTGTATCAGTATTCAATTCGTGTAATTAGATATAACATTTTTTGCAAAACTTTTATTTTATTCATATAAAGAAATGAACTCATAAATTTGTTAGTGATCTGGGTCATGAAGTAATATATACATATATGTTTAGTAATAAATGTGTATTTTAGTCATAAATACATATATGTTTATAGACACATATAATATTAAGAAAGCTGAAATTCTAAAGAAGAATTCTGTAGGAGTAAACTTCCACTTATAATACAAGAAGTATTTCACAAAAATTAGCTTCCACAGATTGAAAGTTTATGTAAAAACCTATTTATTACTTGTTTTGGGTTATGATTCTACCTCATGTTTACAATACCAAGTGTTCAGAGTTTGGTGAGGCTAGAACAAAGAAAGCATGTGCGTTTGATTACATACAGAATCCTCCTTATGACTTTGAAATTGCAGTGTTTTTATCCTCATTGTTTTTCATAAAAACCTCTAAATCTTAAGGACTTTTTTTGGTGTTATCTCAAATTTGAGATACCAGTTTTAGCCTTTCTCTAATAAAGAATCATACTTTTAAGAATATGGCCTAGAAATGGGGTTTTAAGATCTTTTTAAAAAGATGAAATTGGAAGCCTTACTTATCCTTTCCACATTATCGCTCAAGAACAAAGGCCATTTCCTATCCTCTTTTATCTGTACTTAACTAATGCCTCAGGTTCAGCTGTTAAACAAGTGACTGCGGGTGTGGGAAGGGGAGAGAAAAACAAGCCTATTTCCTTATGATGTTCATGCTTTTAGAGAAGACACAATGTATACAAAATTGAGGGGATCAAAATAATAACTTACCTATTAAATTGTCTTATACAGGTAAATGAAATAAGAATTCACAGCAGAGATGGAGAAGGCAGAGGCTCTGGAGAGAAAATAGGGAATAAAGCAACCCCTCTGATTATGAAACCAAGGCCATATTGTGAATCATGGAGTAAGAATTGGAAGGATAGAAAAGAAATAGAATTATTATAGAGCCCCAGGTACATAACCAGTCTCATAAAAAGTATAGCATGAGTCTGTAGTGAGAACAGATCATGCTGAAATGGCTAGGTGAAAAAAAAAAATCTTTTTAACTTAAAAATTGTTTACATTTCCTAATATCAAGTGCATAATTTCCTGATATTACTTTTAATGCAAGTAAAATGTTTTTCTTATCTCCTTTATGTGAAATTTCCAGAGGAAAAATTGTTGTTATTGAGATAGAAAACTCTAAGAGTTCTTTAATATTTATTATTTATTACATTGATACATTTTTGCCTTTGTGTATTGTTGTTTTTCTTATTGTAAAAATCTTTTGATGTTCATGTTCTCTTTGGTAGTTACTTAATTTTTGTCCCTTCTATTTTCTATTTCTCTAAAGCATTATTAATAATGTGCTTCCAAAAAATGTGCTTCAAACACTCACAGCACAAAATACAAAAAGACTAAGGTCTAAGTAGGGCAGCATTAAATTCAGTGAAAGTATGATAAATATATAAATATTACCATATTCATACAAAGCTAACATTAACTCTCACTCACTTCCTGCTAATGTAAAGGGCTTATTTTAGCAACCATATGTTGGTTTTTAGTTTTTACAGGCCATGTATTACTGGACAAGTCCTTTTGCAGTTTAAAGCCAATAAGTTGGTTGTACGTTACAAAGGAGTAATCTTTAAAATATGTCTCTTGTGTGTACCTGTTCATTGATCCAATGCCTTGCCTTATGGTCATGCCCACATTCAATAGTCATCATTATGGAAATAACAACGTTTGCCTGTTTTATCCAGTCGATACAGCAGATGCTAGGAGAACTAGAAATCACATAGGCTTTCATGCATTCTTTTGGGCTGACTGACGGCTTTTGACTGGGGAATATATTTATGAGTGCATTTTCATTCTTTTCTCCACCTCTTTTAAATCTCCAAAGACTCAAACCCCTGCTCTATTAGTTTAATACTTCAATATGGTCTCCTTTATTATCCTTTTCATTTATATACTACTCAGAAGAACTTGCCAATAACTTTAGGAGTGGTGTCGAGGTGCTGAAATGCTCTAGGATGATACCATCCAAGAGCTATAGGGTGGAACACATTTTTGAAAAAAAAAAAGTATTTTGTCAGATAATGACATTTAGGTGTTGATGATATTGGCTAAATAAATTCCTAAGGCTTAATTGCGTTCATAGTAATTCAAATTCACGTGATTATATATTTAAAATTTTGAAGGGAAGGGAAACACTAAATAGATGCCCACTTTTGAGCAAATATTATGCCATCCTCTTTCTCAAGATTAATTTGCATTTAACATAATTTATATAAATGGAATCCTACACATGTATGTTGAGGGGCCTGGCTTATGTCCCTCAGTATAATTACTTTGAGATTGTGCATTCATTTTGTATATCAGTATTTTGTTTCTATTGCTGATGAGAAATAAATTTCATTTACTTATGGACATATGGACTTTTTTTCGATATTGAGCCATAACAAATAAAGCTGCTGTTAATGTGTTTACATATGTCTGGATATGGACATATACTTTATTGTCACTCAAGTATTGGAAAGGCAGAGTAATAGGGTAGTGGTAGGTTTAACGTTAGAAAAAGTTAACCACTTTTTAACATTTTAAAAGTTAACCGCCATCTGTTTTCCTAACTGATTACACCACTTTATAAGCAGTGTATGAAATAAAAAGTATAGCATGAGTCTGCAGCGAGAACAGATCATGCTTCAATGGCTAGGTGAAAATATGTTTAAATTCATAAGCAGTGTATGAAATCTGTAAATGTTTCATGTTCTCACCAGTATTTGACATAGTCAGTCTTCTTAAATTTAGCCATTTGAATATGTTTGGGGTGGTATATCAGTGTGGTTTCAATTTGCAGTTCTCTAATGACTAATGATGTAAAATTTAATTTTGTGGCTGCTTAGGTAAAGTGTCATTCAAATTATTTCACTGTTTAAAAATTTAGTTGTTTTCATATTATGTTTAAGAGTCCTTAAAATTTATAAATAATTCAAGTATAAATATTTGTTCCCCATTTATGGCTTATCTTGTCATCCCTTTAGAAGGATGTTTCAAAGAACAGAATCTTCTTAATTTTAGTGAAGTCAAATTTAACAATTTTCTCTTTGAATCATGCTAAGAAATTTTTGCCTCACTCATATTTTCTCCTATATTTTTTTTCTAGATTTCTCGTAAGTTTTTGGTTTTACATTTAAATTGATGATATATTTCTAGTTAATTTTTGTATTATTTGGGGAAGGGGTAGATTCCCAATTTTCTCCAGCACTGCTTACTAAAAAAGTCTATCCTTTCTCAACTAAGTTGTCTTGGCACTTTTGTCAAAAATCAGTAATCCACATATGCATAGGCCTATTTCTAGACACTGCTCTTTTTCATTGATTTATTTGTGTATAATTTAACAAATAACGTAACTTCTTAATAACTGGTAGCATTGTAATAAGTATTGAAGTCAGTTACATTTAGTCCAAATTAGTCCTATTTCAAAATTGTTTTGGCTATTTGGGTCCTTTGTATTTCCACATGAATTTTAGAATTATCTTGTCAATTTCTATGAAAATTGATTAAATGAATTTTAATGATTATTTTGTTGAATTTATCAGTCATTGTTGAATCCCCATTTGTAGTCTGAGGTGATAAATCTAAACCAGTAATGAGGGGTTGAATTCATTTTGAGGATGTAGTCTATTATAAAAGTGAATGCTATATGAATAGACATTTTTCCAAAGAATATATACTGATAGACAATTAAACACATGAAGATATACTCGATGTCATTTGCCATCAGAGAAGTACTCATGAAAACCACAGTGAAATATCACTTTACACTCACAGGATATCTGTAATTTTAAAGACAATAGCAAGTGTTTGTAAGAACATGGAAAAGTCATATATTCACTGCTGGTGAAAATGTAAAATGCCATGCCACTTGAAAAAAGCCAGACAATTCCTCAAATGTGAAATGTAGTTACAGTATGACTCAGCAATTCTACTGCCATGTATATACTAAAGAGAAATTAAAATATATACTATATAAAAACTTATAGATGAATGTTGATAGCAGCATTATTCACAATAGCCAAAATATATAAATAACTCAAATGTTTATCTGTTAAATGCATAAGCATAGTATAGTTGTGTTCATACAAATCAGACATCTGATAAGGACCATATATCCAGAACATATTAAGAACACTTACAACTCACCCTAACCAGTTTGACTCAGTGGATAGAACATCAGCCTGCAGACTGAAACTTCCCAGCTTCGTTTCTGGTCAAGGGCACATAAATTGGTTTGGGTACAACCCCAGTAGGTGTGCAGGAGGCAGCTAATTGATGTTTCTTTCTCATCAATGTTTCTTACTCTCTATCCCTCTCTCTTCCTCTCTGTGAAAAATCAGTAATTTTTTTTAAAGAACTCTTACAACTAAAAAATAAAAAGACAAATAATCTAATTAAAATATGGAGAAATGCTTTAGATAGATATATCTCCAAAAAAGATGCCCCATAGCCAATAAGATGCTCTACATCAATAGCTATCAAGAAATGCAGGTAAAAATAAAAATTAGATACCTCTTCATACTCACTATTATGGCTAAACAAAACAGACAGACAATAACAAATGTTGATGAAGATGTAGAAGAAAAATTTTGTAATACCACTTCTAATGCTGTTAGAAAATGATTCAACCAATTTGGAAAACAGTTTAGCAGTTCCTCAAAATGTTGAGCATTGAACTACCACATAATCTAACAATTCTACTCCTAGGTAAATAGCTAAGAGAGATAAATGAAAACATATGTTAAAAAAAAACACACCCTTGTACATGAATGATCAGAGCTGACTTATTCATAATAAACAAACATAGAAAACCTAAATGTTCAACTATTGATGGATATACAAAATATAATATTACTTATACAATGGAATATTATTGTATTGTATCATAAAAAAAGAATGGAGTGCTGTAACATGCTATAAGGTGACCGAGCGTTGAAAATATTCCTAAGTTAAACCAGTCACAAAAAGCTACATTTTATGTAATTAAATATATATGACATTTTCAAAATAGGCAAGTCTATGGAACTGAAAATAAGTTAGTGATTGCCAAGATACACTAATCAGGTGGGCTAGGAATGATAATTAAAGGGTTTAGGTTTTTTTTTACTGCAATGAAAATTTTTTTAAATTAATGATGGTTGCATGAATATAAATATATTAAAATCAATGAATCATATGCTTTAAATCTGTGGGTGGTGTGACATTTAAGCATATCTCAATAAAAGCAGTTATAAATAAGTAAATATATATATATATGTGTGTGTGTGTAAAATGAATGTTATAGAATGACACATAGTCTAAAATGTGGGAAATATGTGGTATTATAAAGACTTGATAATTAGCTCCGAGGAAAGAACATCTAAGTGGTAACATAAATATTGGGTTAGAATAGATGGTTGAGGCTAAGAAAGGGCAGATGTTTGTAGTAATGCAAAATCAAGGAAAAATATATAAATTCCAGGTAGAGAAAACACCAGGTTCTAGTAGTCAGGAGTGAAAAGTTTGTAACTGAAGGAAATTGAAGCAATTTAGTACCTAGGATAGAAGTAAAAGAAGTGGCAAATGAGATCATAGATAGCTTTATAAGTTACATTAGATATTTGGATATTTTTCTTAGGTTTATTGAAATATTATTAACACCTCTATTAAAGGCTGAAATTACAAATATACCTAATTTAACATTGGTTAATTTAAAACAGAATTTATATGTAACCTTCAAGAATGAAAATTCTCTGCAAGAACAATTACATGTTTTTTGTTTTGTTTTTTTTCCTGACTACAGCTGATTTTGGTCTTGATGTCATAAGCTGAGAACATATTACTTTCTTATATCTATGCCTATTATTTAAAATCCTAAGAATTTCCATGTTAGGTATCTTCTTAGTTCACTGGAAGACATCTAATCAGCTCAAACCCCCATGTAGTCTTCTCAGTTAGTTTGAGTACCTAAAACATAAGGAGAAAAGGCAACATGGATAGTTTCAAAGATATTCACTTGATTTTTATTTGTTCTGTAACCTCTCTGACATTATTTTATCAGAAAAAAATTAAAAAGACTACCTTTAATTTTGTTTGAAGTTGGGAATATTTGTTTTTAAAATACTGGTTCATTGATTATCAGGTGAGTGGCAACCTAAAAGATAGTCATCATTCAGTATGAAAGAAATGTAGCTGGTAATATTCTCAAGTGTTGATTTGGCTTTCACCTTTTCCCATTCACCCTGAAGCTTTATTTATTCATTTAGTCACACAACAAAAGAAGGCAAGACAATGACTTCATTTCAAAATGAAAACTTTTGTAGTTTTAAAATCCTAAATCCTAAATTATTTAGAAGCTAAAATTTACGCCATAAATAATTTACAAAACTAAGCATTCAGAATTTAAAAATTTTGTACCTTTTACTGCCTCACTTTCAACCACCATTCCTGTAACTGGATTAAGTTAGTCTAGAAAAGTTAAAGAAAAATAAAATAAGAGTTTAAATCTGGTGATTCCCTAGAGGGGAACTTGTCTCCCCTGGTTAAACCTTGAAGTGAGTATAACAGCTACTGTTAGATTTTAGTTCGGGAAACTCAAGAGCATATGGAAGCCTGAACCACCTATTTTTAGTTTAGGACTCGGGCATCATCAAAAATTAGAATTCTCCTGCTCCCAGCTGGTGTGAGAGCATCAGGCATGAGCTCTACAGGGAGTCAGTTCTGAGACAACTTGACAGAATTCCTGTTTGCACCCACCATGATATGTTTTCTCTGCAGCTAGGAGCACACAAACATGGCATCTCAATCGCGGAGCCCTGGAAGGCTACTGAAGAAGTTGAAGCAATGTGTCAAAAATGAAATGATGCTTTTTATGGAGCCACCATCAATGAGCAAAAATGAATGAGGACTTCATAGTAGAAACCATCAAAAATACATGGCCATCATCTTTGTTAGACATATCTTGTCTTCCTTGATTAACTCCCCAACAAAAATAACCCTATGAATTAAAGAGCAATTGCTTACATTTAATATTTGGTACCAGATAAAATGAGGCTCAAAAAATGTAAATTTTTTTGAAACACATAAAAAATCATAAATTTTAGGCAGAGTTATGTGCTGAGATTTATAGCTATTAAATCAATAAAAATCACTTCTATTCAGTGAGTGCTTACATGGCAGCACGTATTAAAATTAGCTGCTTTACATAGGTTATTTCAAGGTTGCTAATAGTTAGGCATAGCCTAAAAATGTTCCCCCTTCAGCAAATGTTTTTAATGACAGACTCATTTCACTCTGATAATGAAAGTTGGAACTGGTATACCCTGTTACAGTTCTTAACAGCATACACCTTAAAGAAATGTTGGATTCATAGTTCTTATACCTGCCAGGTTCAGATCTAACAATTTGAAGGTCCTATTCAGACCATAATTAACTTAGTATTCACATCCCCTGTCTTTTAAAGCCACTTCCCATTAGCAAGACCTTTATGACTTCCCAGCACATTTGGCAACGTTATTTCTATCAGGCAAAATACAATAATATGTTAGAGATATTAACTGTAAGACAAATAATAACTTTAAAGGCTTTATCCTGTCTTAAGGCTATCTTTAGCCTTCAAAATAGTTAATTGGCCCTATAGGCTTAGATGAGTTTTATATTTTTGAAAATGTATTAGACAAAGAGGAGAGTTTTAAAATAACATTTTCTTTTCCTAAGGCACCCCCTCAAAATACACTCCGAATGGGGAATGTTCTTGAGGTCTTGCCCAGCAAGAATTAACGGGAACCATACCACATTCAGCTGTGACCTTTAAGGTATATTTCTAAAAAGTAAATTCGGCCTCCAGCCTTGCCAAAGGAATAAATAAGCGTTACAGTTTTGACCTTAGCTAACTGTGGAGCAGCCAGAGAAGCTGACATCAAAAAACATTTGCTTTTAAGAACATTTCTTTCATGCTTGTAAGATCTAAAGGTAGGCTGAGTGAGGGTGCAGATGCTGTAACAGAAAGGTTGACTGGAGAGGTAAAGGGTGGTTTCTTTTCTCTCATTAAGCTAGTAAACTGCTAAGGGAAACTTACATATCGAAAAAAGAAAAACAATTGTTTGTATCGATCTCGCCATTACAAACAGTTTTCTGTCTCTTGAGTATGTATGAGTGTGTATCTCTGTGTGTGTGTGTTTGTATGTGTGTGTGTGTTAAATCATTGCAATAAGGCTAACATTACAAAGAAGAAATGTAAACAATCCCTAGGTATTTTTCTTGACCTTGCAAAAGTAAAAAAGCATGAAATAGTTTGCCAAGAGGAACAGATGTTTCTGTTGTGTATTTCTTATTCTCTGGGCATGTTTGGGAATTCTAAATATAAGTGTTCAAACAGGCTGCAAACACACAGAAAGTTTGGGGGAGAATGAGATTTATTTAGAAGATTTAATCTGATTCATAACTTTGGGAAATAGATACTTTACACATATTAACTTACATGTGACATATATTTTTTTTAAAAAGTAAATTCAGAGAGGTAGCCAATCTCATGACTAGTTAATACTATATAAATAATAAAAATAAACAAGTTTCAAGGACATATATACTAACTTAATTTTGCATGATTATTTCAATGCTCTGTGTGACAGATTGAATGGAATCATCTATGTAAACTCTCATATTTAATACATTTGTATACATTAAATTAAATAATGAAAATCTCTCAGCAGAAATGGCAGTGGTGTCAGAATGAATTTTCTAACTAACCAATACATTGCTTGGTACATGATTATCTACAATATGAATACCAGAGTCCCAATGCACAAAATTCATACAAGGGGCTTGGCTCATTGCAAACTTTCCCTGCTGCCTTGCAGTCCCATGGTCCCAAAGCTCCACAGCCCCGCCTACTAGTCATTCCAGAAGATCATTCTGAAGGTTGTTCCAGAAGATTATTCTGCTATCTGGTCAAATTAGCATATTAGCAGAGAAACAAAGATGATGGCATAGGTGAACACCTAAACTGCTGCCTTGCACAACAATTTCAAAACTACAACTAAAAGACAGAACAGACATCATCCAGAATCACAGGAAATCTGGCTCAGTGGAAATCTAGAAGGAAAGAGAGGGGCTCACAGAGACTCAGAGGAGTTGCAAAAAGCTGAGGTGCAGAGACATGCACGTGGAGAGGATGGGAGATGGAGGGCCTGGCTGGCTTCCTCTAGTGGGAGGGAGACGGAAACTCATGACTGCACTGAACCCCAGTTCTGGGTGAGACTCATACAAAAGAGTCTGGACTGTTGTGAAAAGGGAGAAGTGCAGGGAAACTTAAGGAAGCTGAGAAAGACAGAGGTTTGGAGATGCACACGAAAGTGCTCAGAGAGAACTGACTGCTGATTGTGCCACTGTTTTTCTCTAGTGGAAGGAAGAACCTCCCAACTGTGCTGAAATCCAGATTGGACTGCACTGAACCCCAATTTTGGGCAAGACCCTGGGGACCCCGACTCATGTGCATCCCTGCAGTGCACGGAAACTCAGGAGCCAGAAAGGCAGAGGTCTGGAGGCACGGGAGCATGACTATGCAGAGAGAGAGCTGCAGTGATTACCGAGGGACACTGAGACCCAGGGGACATGTAGGGCAGGGCTGACGGGAAGCCAGGGCTGTCTACTCAGCCCTGAGGCTATACCTCATCCAAGCCTCCCACAGAGGCTTTTGCAATCTTTTAAGTCTTAAGGCAGAGTCCAGCAGAGAAGTTCTCCTGGTATTGACACAGCTGATCCTCACAACCAGTTGGCTTGAATGCCAATTCCCCCTAGATATACCAACAACAATCAAGACTTAACTACAACAAGGCTGTATACACAGTCCACAAAGGAGTGCACCAAGAGAGTCCACCTCAGGTAACTGGGGAGGTAGAGCTACTGAGCCATAAAGAACACCTAGCACACAAGCTATTCTATCAACTCAGGGAAGCAGAGAAAACGTGGAGACAAAGAAACAGATCACAAACAAAAGAAATGGAGGAAAACAAATAACTGGATATAGTGTTCAAAACCACGGTTATAAAGTTTTTCAAGAATTTCCTAGAAAAGATGGATAAATTTAGCGAGACCCAAGAGGAGATAAAAAAGGCCAACTAGAAATTAAACATACACTGTCTGGAATAAAAAATATATAGAGACCTAGTAGCAGACTAGAGGAACACAAAAATCAAGTCAAAGATTTGAAATACAAAGAAGTGGAAAAAACTCAACTGGAAAAGAAAAAAAAAAGAATCCAAAAATGTGAAGATAGTGTAAGGAGCCTATGGGACAACTACAAGTGTACCAACATCAGAATTATGGGGGTGCCAGAAGAAGAGAGAGAGCAAGATACTGAAAACCTGTTTGAAGAAATAATGACTGAAGAACCCCAAAGAAAAGGATTCAAAGAGGACCACACCAAGACACATCATAATTAAAATGCTAAGAACAAAAGACAAAGAGAGAATATTAAAAGCAGCAAGAGAAAAACAGTTCATTACCTAAAGGGGAGCACTCACACAATTGTCAGCTGATTTCTCAATATAAACTATGCAGGCCAGACAGGAGTGGCAAGAAATATTCAAAGTGATGAAAAGCAAGAACCTACAACCAAGAATACTCTACCCAGCAAAGCTATCATTCAGAATTAAAGGTCAGATAAAGAGCCTCACAGATAAGAAAAAGCTAAAGGAGTTCATCAATATCAAACCAGTATTATATGAAATACTGAAAGGTACTCTTTAAGAAGAGGAAAAAGAAGAAAAAGGTAAAGATAAAAATTATGAACAACAAATACATATATATCAACAAGTGAATCTAAAAATCAAATGAATTCAAAATCTGAGGAACAGAATAACTGATGAATGTAATAGAATCAGGGGCATAGAAAAGAAGTGGACTGACAATTCTCAGGTGGAAAGGGGTGAGGGAGGTACAGAGAGAGACTGGACAAAAATCATACACCTAGGATGAGGATAGTGCAGGGGAAGTAAGGCAGAGGGTGGGTAGGAGCTGAGTGGAGGGTTCTATGGGGGGAAAAAGAGGAACAATTGTAATAATCTGAACATTAAAGATTTATTAAATAAAAAAAATAGCATATTAGCTCTTTATTATATACTAGAGGCCCAGTGCGTGAAATTCATGCATAGTGGGGGGTTGTCATTCAGGCCAGCCTGCTCCCTCTCCAATCTGGGACCCCTTGAGGGATGTCCGACTACCCGTTTAGGCCCTATCCTAAAAGAGCAGTCGGACATCCCTCTCACAATCCAGGACTGCTCACTTGCCTGCCTTCCTGATTGGCCTAATTGCTTCTGCCTACCAGCCTGATCACCCCCTAACCACTCCCCTGTCAGCCTCATTGATCCCTAACTGCTCCCCTGCCAGCCTGTTTGCCCCTAACAGCCCTCACCTGCAGCCCTGGGTCTTCCCCAACTGTCCTTTCCTGCAGGCCCAGTCAACTCCAACTTCCCTTCGCAGCTGGCCTGGTCACTCCTAACTGCCATCCCCTTCAGGCTTGATCACCCTCAACTGCCCTCTCTTTCAGGCCTGGTCCCTCCCAACTGTCTTCCACTGCTGGCCTGATTGCCCACAACTGCCCTCCCTTGCAGGCCTGGTCCGTGCCAACTGCCCTCCCCTGCTGGCCATCTTGTGGTGGCCATCTTGTGTCCACATGGGGGCAGGATCTTTTGACCACATGGGAACAGTTATCTTGTGTGTTGGAGTGATGGTCAATCTGCATATTACTCTTTTATTAGATAGAATAGAGGCCTGGTGCACAGGTGGGGGCCAGCTGGTTTGCCCTGAAGGGTGTCCTGGATCAGAATGGGTGTTTCCTTGGGGCGTGTGGCAGCCTGGGTGAGGGAGCCCTCGTGGTTTGCAGGCTGGCCTCACCCTGCAGCAACCCAAGCAGAGGCCCTGGTATCTGGGATTTATTATCTTCTACAATTGGAACTTTGTAGCCTGGAGAGGAGCCAAATCTACTCACACAGCCATTGAAACTTTGTTGCCTTAAATGGAGTCTTTGGTTGGCCAGGGTGTGCAGCAATCTTGACTTCCTCCATCACTAGGGACATCCTAAGCCTTACTCAGTGTTGTCAGCTATTAAAACTTTGTTGCCTTAAGCAGAGGCCTGGGTGGGCCAGGATTTGTGGAAAACTCGGCTTCCTCATTGCCAGGAGCAACCCAAGCTTACTTCCTGCTCTTTCTGTGGCCATAGCCATCTAGGTTGGGTTAATTTGCATACTTGCTCTGATTGGCTGGTGGGTATGGCTAGTGTACATGGCTTGTGGGTGTAGCAGTGGTATAGTCAATTTGCATATTACTCTTTTATGAGATAGGAATATAGGACAATAATCTAACCTTGCTGACCAGGATGCTAAACACAAATTAGCCTCTGAGCCACCAATGGATAGGGGCTACAGTTTTCATTTCTATATTGAAGTGATATCCTGACATATTAATAATAAACAATCTTCTTCACAATGGTAATACAGTTTATTATCATAAAATGCTTCTGGATGACATCATTGCATGCCAACTTAGGTCATTCCTCACTTCATCCCTCCTCAGAAGAAAAACTAGCAACTATCAATAGCCAAAACACCATTGAGAATATTCCAGAACCCAGGGAACACATTCAAGGGGTAAGTGGCACAGTGCACTTTGACCTTATCCCCCTCCCTGGGCTGGCACAACACCACTCTGAAGGGCCCTTTTTCTTACAGTTTCTCCAGTGGGAAAAAGAGAACCCAAGGTTGACATTTAGCTTCCCCCATATGGGATGCTTCTCTGGAGGCTTAACCACCAAAAATGAGAAAGAAATAAAGAAGGGGGTCTGGGTTTACACCAAACAGTGCTTAGAGTTCATACTGCATTTCTTCTTGCAGCGATGCTTGAACAGAAATCCTAGCAAGCAGTTCATCTCCAAAGCAAAGCCAGAGCCCCCATCTGGCTGCAGAGCTCAGTAGGCAGCCCAGTTGGTTTGATTTGGGTCCTTACTCAACAAGCTTTGCTGGATCTGAAGCCCAATTTACTTCCCTCCCAAGGAAGCAAATTTGAATCCCTGCTCAATTGGTGAGTATAATCTCCAGTAGAGGAAGCCTGACCAGAAAGGCACAAAATCCATTCTCTAGCTGCCATAGGGCAGGAAGAGAGCTGAGCAGTACTGTTCAACTGTTAAGTACAGCCCCTGGTCCCGCCTAACCAATAAGCCTGAAGAGTGACACTGAACAAGATCAGAACCCAGACTATGGCACCACCTAGCCACAAAGCCCAGACTACCGCTTTGCTAGATGCTAAAAGCATCCCATGGCTTTGCCCAGGCAGGGGTCCAGCCAGTGATCCCACCCAGTAATGAAGCATTGCCTGTTGAAGAAGCCTAGACAATGACCCCACCTGACATGGAACTGTCTCTGGCACCACTCACCTGCAGGATACAGCTGGAGGTGGCTCCCAATCAGAGTGCAGCCATCAATCTTGCCCAAACTTAGAGCACAGCCAGAGGCCTACTAGCTAAGAAGCCCATCCTGCAGCCCCAGTCAACTTTAAAAAAATACTCTGCATTCTCTTCTGATCACAGAGCACAGCTTGAGCCTTGTCCAACCTAAGACCTCTGCCTGTATCCCCACATGAACACAGGGTCCAATCAACAGCATCCTGTGGCTGGGGAGCACAGCCTGAGATCCCACATGACCTGCACCAATTGTGGAGCCCAGCTGATAGTCCTGCCCAATATTGTGGCACCATCTTGCAAGGTAACAGAGCCTGTGACCTTGCTTGACCATAAGTGACTGCAGAGACAAGCTAGTGACCCTACCTGACCAAGGAGCACAGGTAGCAGCCCAATCTAATCAGGGAGATATGCTTGAATACAGAGCACAGCCTGCAGGCCCAGCAAATGTGTTACCTATACAGTGGTACCCCCTGACCTCAGCAATTAATTTGGCACGTGTCTCCTTGCCCCCATTGGTTTAAGAAATAGAAACAGCCATGGCCAGTGTTTCTCAGTGGTTAGATCATTTCCCTAAACACAGAAGGGTCATTGATTTGATTCCCTGTCAAGGGCATATACCTGGGTTGCATTTTCAATCCACAGTCATGACCAGGGCACATGCAGGAGGCAACTGATCAGTGTGTATATCTCACATCAATGTTTCTCTCTCTCTGTTTCTCTCTCTCCTTCCTCCCTTCCACTCTTTCTAAAAATCAATGGGGGGAAAAAATCCTCAGGTGAAGATTAAGAAACAAAAATAAACAAACAAAAAGTAGAAACAGAAATAGGTCATATTCACAAAGAATGAGTAAGACTATGTACTTGCTACCATGGCATAGACTGTGTTTATTCTCCTTTCTAAACAGTCTACAGAATATCCCATTAGTCCTTAGGTGTTAATGATGTCATATTAATTGGACACAAATGGCAAAAATTGGCAAATGCTCTAGATCCTTTATTAAGCCCACATGGGCACTAAAGAGTGAGAGATGAACTCTAAAATGATTGAGAGGCCAGTCAAATAAGGGAAATCTCAGGGGATCTAGTGTTATGGTGCTTACTAGGGCATCTCATCCAATGAAAAGAAAAAGATCGTGCACCTTGTACCATTTACCACTTAAAAGAAGCACAGCACTTGGTAGTTATTTTCAGATTTTGAAGTTGGCATATTCCACACATTGGAATACTGCACCAACCCATTTATCGGATGAGGCTAACATACTATTTTCCACTGGATCCCAAGGTGGAGGAAACAAAAGCTTTCCTTCTATAGCAAGTCCAGGCTGAAGACAATCATCACTGATACTAGGACAACAGGCCTGGCAGACCACATCTACCAAGGATGCAGTGTGTATGCTAGAGAAAAAAACATGCCACAATGCCATGTAAAACATCTGGAAAGAATTGGAGCACAGATTCCTGTGTTTCTGGGGAAAGGATTTATGCTGTCTGCTAGAAAGGACTATAAACCTTTCAAAATGCACTTTCTGAGGGGAAAAGGCTGGAATGATTCCTGTGATAATTCATTAGAATCAGAGACATCAGAATAAATGCAACTTGAACTTAATATGATAGACATTTATAGAAAAATATCTGTAGATATGTATTAGTACTCTGATTTGTACACATATATTCCCTTGTTCAGTTAGCCAAGAAGGCCCAGAAGCAAAGGTACCTCACTAGCAACTGCACACCTATAGGCCATATCTTGGTTGCTAATACCACTCTCCAATAAAAGGAACCAGGGCTGATTGGAGAAATGGTTGATTTCAGAGCTGGGACAAGAAGTATAAATACAAAATGTGATCTTGGAGTATCTTGTTTTGCACGAAAATAAGTAAATTATGAAAAAAATATATACCTCATAATGATGATGATATGGCAAAGAGACACAGGATCAAGGGAAAGAGCTACTGACTTATTGCAACAATATTTGCAATAAAATAATCATAAACCAAAGTATAAAATACATTTACACAAGACCACAGTGATTTAAATATAGGATTGAATAAATAAATGACAAAGAAGAGGCAAACTTCCCATGTAAAATAATTCAAATAATTGATGTTCAGTAGATATCCCACCTTTCAGAAGATGTTTATCTTCCCACTCCCTTAGTAAGGAATGTGTGTAGTGTTTTCCTTCCAAAGAATAAAGCATTCAAATAAGGATAAGGGCTAAGTTGACAGTGCAGAAACCTCTCAAATACTACCTCAGCCACGTTATCAAGGTGAACTTCAACAGCTATATATCACATTGACAATATATACATTGATATGATGTAATGAAAATAAGTTTCCCTTTGTGATCTCCCTTCCAAATACTGTATATGTAAATTCTATGAGGAAAATGTCATAAAAATTTCTATTAAGAGACAATTTACAAAATATCTCACTAAGGCTCCTCAAAAGTGTCAAGACCATCAAAAACACGAAAAATCTGAGAAACTGCTACAGCCAATATGGGCTTCAGGAGACATGACAATTAAATTTAATAAGCTATCTTGGATAGGATCCTGGAACAGAAAAAAGATAGTAGGTAAAAATGAAGGAAAATCTGAATATATTGTGTATATTTTTATACTTTTGAATTATAAAATGTATTTACTACTTTATAACCCAGAATAATCTCTATCATGGTTAATTATCATTTGCCAATGGGGGAAATGCAAATTCTATAGTAATTGCACATAGTCTTCTATAATCTCAATCAGACAAATGCAGTTTATAGTATTATTCAGATACTCCTTAACCTGAGTAATTTTTTTCTATTTATTCTACCAATTACTAAGAAAAGAGTGTTAAAATATTATTGTTCATTTGTGCCTTCCTCCTCTATATTGTCAGCTATTCATATATTGGTAATCCTTTTATTTGGTGCATACAAATTTAACTGTTTTATCTCCCTTTTATTGTATCTGCTTCTTTTTCTTCAATAATATATTTCTAGCCTTGAAGTCTATTTTGTCTGATATTAATAGAAACAAACTAACCTTCTTATAGTTAATGTTTACTTAATATTTTATTTTCATTTAATTATTTTAAATCTGTGCCTTTTTATTTAAAGCTCATGTCTTGTTGGTAGAATATATTTTGCATTTTGAACCAGTCTGACAAATCATGCATTTAATTGGAGTGTGTCAGCTCATTTATTCTCAATATAATATTTAAATGACTTTATTTAAGTCTACCTTTTTGTTGTATTTTCTATAAAGCTCATCTATTATTATCCTTTATTACTTCTTTCATACTATTTTTATGTGAATAAAATTTGGTGTGATATTTCATTTTATTTTCTGTATTGTCTTTTTGGCTCTGCCCGTTTGCTTTATTTTAAATGTTTGCTCTGGTGATTACCATCTATATTTTAACATATCACAGTTGAAGTAAGATTTGCATTGTACCATATCAAATAGAATGTAGAACGTTGCAGCAGTATAATTTCATTTACCAATCCCAGTATGCTACTATTCATTCCAGCCTAATAATTTTCCCTTTAGCATTTCAAGAGTGCAATTGTGCTAAGAAAATTTTTTTCACCTTTTGATTCATTGGAGGATACTTTCATTTCACTTTAATTGTTGAATACGATTTATTTTACTGTATATTGGTTTCCTCATTGACTGTTTTTGCTTTAACTATCTAACAAAACTTGACTGCTGTCACCTGGCTGCCGGCATTTGTGATCGGAAAGGCAAGTAATGTCATGATTTTCATCATGTATGCTGTGCATCATTTTTTTGTGCTGCTTTTAAGAATTTCTTCTTACCTTAGGTTTTGATAATTTGACTATGTATTTTTAGGTGTGGTTTTCGTTGTGTTCATATTACTTCAAGATTTTTTTAGTTTCTTGAACCTATGAGTTCAAACTTATTGCCATATTTGGGAAATTGTTGTTATTATTTACTCCTTTAAAAATATTTTTTTCGAGCTAAAGGAAGATGGCGACCAGCAGGAAGATAGAGAGAAAGAGAGTGTGAGAGAGTGAGGAAGCCATAGAGTGTAGACATGTGTGGTATGTGTGTGTATGAGCTAGGGACAGTTAGATTCTGAAGATCCTCCAAGGGCCTGCCAAACTGAGCAGTTTTAGACAGCAAAGCCCCATGCACAATGCAGACACTTCCGGGGGGCCAGTGTGGGCGCAGAAATCATGCCATCTTGAGAAACAGAGCTGCTTGAGACTGGGATCCTGCACTCAGCAACACCCAGTTGTGTCTCAGATGCAAACCAGGACCCTGCAGCCACTGGGGACAGAGAACTGCAACCACAGCTTCAGACCAACAGATAACAAGAATCCAGACTTCCCCCCTGCAGATTTATGTGAATCAAAGAACCTATCCCCTTCCCCGCAGGCTCAAGGATAGCGCCATAGTAACTGATAGACCCGCCCTGAGCTCGAGCAGTAGCGCCCCTACATGAAATTTGAGCTTGAGAGCTTGCACACAAGCCACAGTGCTGCTACTGGAAGTTGAGAGACTGGAATTTGCTCCCCACAATGCAATCAGGCGACCAAATTCAAAGCCCAGATAGGGTGTCAATGCCACCTGACTTGGATTCTGGGCAAGTGTACACAAAAGTCAGTTTTCCAAAGCGCAGGCACGCCACAGAGCTATTGTGCAACCCAGTCCCCCAAGGTGACCGGGACGCAGATTCTCCCAGCAAGAGGCACCACTGAGCACCACAGACTTGACTTTGTTTCTTACTGTGTGTGCCTAGGATCCCTGACTCACAGCACATTCACACTAAGAGCCAGTGACTCCAATTCTTAGTGCATGCACACCCAGGGACCCTGATTCTCAGCGAGAAGCCGCAGAAGCAACAGAGACTCTGATACTCGATTCTTGGTGCAGACACAGGGAAACTCTGACTCCTAGCACAAACTAAGGGACTCATTTTCAGCACACGGCAACAGTGTGGTGCAGGTGGGATCCCTGATTCTGGGTGTGCACATGGACCACACTGAATACTGGGAACATTGACCCTGGGCAAGCCTGGTTCCCACTGACCCACGGCAGCCACATGTCCTAGTGTCAGAGCACTTCAGTGACACTCCGATGATGCAAAGTTCCCACAGCCCATGGTTCAGGACCACACAACTTGAAGTTTGAACTTTCTGGTGATAGTCAAAATGGGGAGATGACACAATCTCCAGAGGAATGAAAACGAGGGATTTCCAAGTAAGAAAACTAGTGAAATTGAAGCATGCAACATGGCCGAAAAAGAATTTAGAGTAATGATCGTGGAATTTATACATCGGATGGATGAGGAAATCAACAACCTATGTAAAAACCAGGAAGAAATGAAAAGTGATATAGCTACAATCAAAAACACCATGGAAAGTTTCAATACTAGATTACAAGAAGCAGAGGACTGAATTAGTGTGTTAGAATATTAGCTTCAGAAAGGAGCTCAGGCTGAACAGCAATTGGAGAAAAAAATTAAAAAGCAGGAGGAAAGCCTAAGGGAGCTTTGGGACAATATGAAACAAAGTAACATACGTATAATAGGGCTGCTAGAAGGACAAGAAGAGCAGCAAGGATTAGAAAATCTATTTGAAGAAATAATGATAGAAAACTTCCCACATATGGGGAAGAAAAAAGTTAAACAAGTATAGAGAGTTCCAAGCAGGATCAATCCCAAAAGACCCACACCAAGAAATATCATAATTTCAATGGTAAGTATCAATGACAAAGAATCTTAAAGGCAGCAAGAGAGGGACAGAGAGTTACCTGAAGAAAACCCCATCAGATTATCAAATGACCTCAAAGAAACACATTAAGCTAGAAGGGAATGGAAGGAGGTATACAAAGTGTTGCAAAGCAAAGGACTGAGTCCAAAAATACTCTATCCAGCAAGACTATCAATCAAAAAAAGGCTAAGGGTTATCACCACCAAACCAGCAATGCAAGAAATGCTAAAGGGAATACAGTAAAAAGAAGAAACAAAAAGGTAAGAAGGAACACAGACACAAAAATAGATATGACTATAAACAAGTACCTTTCAGTAATAACTTTGAACATAAACAGACTAAATGCTCCAATCATAAGACATTGAGTGGCTGAATGGATAAAAAAACATGACCCATATATATGCTGTCTATAAGAGACCCAGCTCAGACAAGGGACTCACACAGATTGAAAATGAAGGGATGGAAAATATCTTTCAGGCAAATAGAAATGAAAAGAAAGCTGGGCAGCAATACTTATATCTGACAAAATAGACCTCAAAGTGCATGCCATAATAAGAGATATGGAAGACCACTTCATAATACTAAAGGGATCAATACAACAAGAGGATATAACCCTGATAAACATATATGCACCCAATGCAGGAACACCCAAATACATAACAAAACTCTGGGAAGATATCAAGGGAGAGATTGACAACAATACAGTCATAGTAGGGGACTTTAATACATCACTAAAACCACTGGATAAATCCTCTAGACAAAAAAATCAGCAAAGATACAGAAATCCTAAATGACTCACTAGATCAGGTGGACTTAACTGACATCTTCAGAAATTTTACCCCAAAGCCACAGAATATACATTCTTCTCAAGTGCATATGGAATATTTTCAAAAATAGAGCATATATTGGGTCACAAGAAAAGTCTCCCCAAATTCAAGAGGATTGAAATCATACCAAGCATCTTCTTAGACCACAATGCCATAAAATTGGAAATAAACTACTATAAAAGCAATCAAATATCTCAAACACTTGGAAACTGAATAACATGCTATTAAATAAGGACTGGGTTACCAAAGCGATCAAAGGAGAAATTAAAAGCATCCTGGAAGTTAATGACAACAAAAACAAAACAATCTAAAATATATGGGACACAATGAAAGCAGTCCTGAGAGAGAAGTTTATACCTCTACAGGCCTACTCAAAAAAACAAGAAAAATGGTAGTAAATCATCTAACTACAACACAAAGAAATAGAAAGAGAGCAACAAGAAAAGCCCAGAGTGACAGAGTGAACAGAAGGAAGAATATAATAAAGATCAGAGCAGAAATAAATGACATAGAGACCAAAAAAAAAAAAAAGATCAATGAAACCAAGATCTGGTTCTTTGAAAGGATAAACAAGATTGATGAACCTCTATACAGGCTCACCAAGAAGCAAAGAGAGAGAACTCAAATAAACACAATCAGAAATGAGAGAGGTGAAATAACAACCCCACAGAAATAAAAAGAATTTTTTAAAAATACTATGAACAATTCTACTCCAACAAACTAGACAACCTGTAGGGTATGGACATATTCCTAGAAAAAGATAACCTTCCAAAACTCAATAGGGGAAGATTCTAAAAATCTCAATAGGACAATAACTATGGAAAAAAATTGAAGCAGTTATCAAAAAGCTCCCAGCAAAGAAAAGCCTGGAGCCAGATGGCTTCACAGGGGAGTTATACCAAACATTCAAAACCTATCCTCCTCAGACTATTCCAAAAAATTCAAGAGGAAGAAACACTTCCAATCTCCTTCTATGAAGCCAGCATCACCCTAATAGCAAAACCAGATAAAAACAACACCAAGAAAAAGATTTACAGGCCAATATCCCTCGTGAACATAGATGCCAAAATCTTCAACAAAATTCTATCAAATTAGATCCAGCAATACATCAGAAAGATCATGCACCATGACCAAGTAGGATTTATCCCATGAATGGAAGGATGTGCGATATCTGCAAATCAGTAAACGTGATACATCTCAAACAAATTGAGAGATAAAAAAAAATCACTTAATCATATCAATTGACGCAGAAAAAGCAGTTGACAAAATACAACATCCCTTCTTCATAAAAACTCTAAGCAAGTAGGAATAGAAGTATCATACCTCAACATAACAAAAGCCACATATGAAAAACTCACAGACAACATCATGCTCAATAAACAAAAACTAAAATCATTTCCTTTAAGAACAGGAACAAGACAGTGATGCCCCCTCTCACCACTCCTGCTCTGGCTCAACATGGTACTGGAAGTACTAGCCATTGTGATTAGACAAGAAGAAGAAATAAAAGGCATCCAAATTAGAAAAGAAGAAGTAAAACTATACTTATTAGCAGATGACATGATATTGTACATAGAAAACACGAAGGACTTCATCAAAAAATTATTAGACTTAGTAAATGAATTTGGCAATATATCAGAATACAAAATTAATGCCATGAAATCTATGCCATTTCTATACACCAATAGTGAACTTATAGAAAGAGAGACTAAAAAAGCAATCCCATTTAGCATCACACCAAAAAAAAAAAAATAAGATACCTGGGAATAAACTTAACTAAGGAGGTAAAAGACTTATGTGCTAAAAACTACAGGACATTGAAAAAAGAGATAGACCTAGACATAAACAGATGGAAGAACATACCATGTTCATGGATTTGGTAGAATCAACATCATTAAAATGCCCATACTACCCAAAGCAATCTACAGATTCAGTGCACTGCCCATTAAAATACCAATGGCATATTTCAGAGACCTACAAAGAATTTTCCAAAAATTCATCTGAAATAAAAAAGATCTCGAATAACTATAACAATCCTGAAAAAGAAGAACAAAGTAGGTGGGATCTCAATAATCAAGTTGTATAACAAAGCCACTGTTCTTAAAACAGCCTGGTACTGGCATAAGAATAGATATATCGATCAATGGAATAGAATAGAGAACCCAGAAATCAACCCAAACCACTATGCCCAATAAATATTTGACAAAATAGGCATGAAAATAAAATAGTCAAGAGAGTCTCTTAAACAAATGGTATTAGGAAAATTGGAGAGATATATGCAAAAATATATGAAACTAGACCACCAATTTACACAATACACAAAAATAAACTCAAAATGGATAAAGGTCTTAAGCATATTTTAAATAAAACCATAAAAATACTAGAGGAATCTACAGGCAGTGAAATCTCAGACATATGCCAAAGGAACTTCTTCACTGATACTGCTCCTAGGGCAATAGAAGCTGAAGAGAAAATAAACAAATGGGACTACATCAAAATTAAAAACTTTTTCATAGCAAAAGAAACCATCCACAAAACAAGAAAGCCAACTGTATGGGAGAGCATATTTGCAGATGTTATCACTGATAAAGATTTAATCTCCAACATCTACAAGGAACTTATACAACTTCATAAAAGGAAAATAAATGATCCAATTAAAAAAAAAAACGGGCAACAGATCTAAATAGAATCTTTTCCAAGAAAGATAGAAGGAAGCCCAAGAGACATATGAAAACATGCTCAAAGTCACTAATTATCTGAGTAATGCAAATCAAAACAACAATGCGATATCATCTCACAACTGTCAGAATGGCTATCATTAACAAATCAACAAACAAGTGTTGGCAAGGATTTGGAGAAAACAGAACTCTTTTGCACTGATGGTGGGAGTGCAGACTGGTGCAGCCACTGTGGAGAACAGTATGGAGTTCCCTCAAAAAACTAAAAATGGAGCTCCCATTTTACTCAGTGACCCAACTTCTAGGAATATATACCAAGAAACTGGAACCACCAATCAGAAAGGAGATATATGCCTTCCTGTGTTCATAGAAGCACTATTTACAATAACTAAGATTTGGAAACAGCCTAAGTGCTCATCAGCAGAGTGGATTAAAAAACTGTGATACATCTACACAATGGGATACTACACTGCAGTAAAAAAGAAGGAGATCTTACCTTTTGCAACAGCATAAATGGAACTGGAGAGCATTATGCTAAGTGAAAGCCAGTCAGAGAAAGATAAATACTACATGATCTCACTCATTTGTGGAATATAATAAACAGCATAAACTGATCAACAGGGGCAAATCCAGAGGCAGAGAAGGATTGATCAGATTGCCAAACCTCAGAAGGAAGGTAGAGGAGAGTGGGGGAAGGGAGGACAGATTAATTAAAGGACTTGTATGCATGAATATAAGCCTAACCAATGGACAGGAACACCAGCGGGATGAAGGCGTGAGTGGGCAGGGGATTGGGAGATTAATGGAGGGATGAGGACACATATGTAATACCTTAATCAATAAAGAAATTTAAAAAATATATATTTTTCTCATCTTTTGAAATTTCATGTACCACTTTATATTCTCCCAGTTGTCACTGATGTATGATTTCTCATTTTAAAAATTATTTTCTCCGATATTATGATAGAACAAATTTGTCATCTTCACTAACCATCTCCTTTGTAGTATACAATGTAATTTCTATTCCATCTATTAAATTCTTTTTTCAACTTGTGTGATTTCAAATTCTGGATTTTGGTGGGTTTTTTTCCTTAGTTTTCATATCTCTTCTCAGATTGCACATGCTTCTAATAATTTTGACCTATTTTCTATTAACTATAAAAACATATTTATAATATCTGCTTTAAAATTCCTGCCGACTGATTCTAAACATCTAGATTATCTCAAGGTTGGTTACTATTGATCCTTCTTATCTTGAATCTGGGTCATAGCTCTCTGTTTCTATTCAAATGAAGTAATTTTTTATTACAACCTAGATATTATGGTTGACATATGCTATGAGGTGTTCTCTTCATTTTTCTACTTAAGAGATGCAATTTTGTTGTAGGATTTAACAAGGAGTTAACTTGGTTGGAACAATACCTTAACCCTGTTTTTGCTGTGTAAGCAGCAACTGAAATCTCTGTTCAATTAACTCAAATTTCCTTTTGCCCCTGATTTTGACCAACTAATAATGTCCTTCATAATGTGTAATTCTGAGATCATCCAAGAGCCTGCCTGAAATTGTCACACATATTTTTTTTATATTTCCCAACTCTGGGTCTTTATTTAAGAAGTATGTCTCCTCATACTTCTATTGTTCTAAATCCTCTGATTTTTCAAGCCAGAAAAACTATATCATTATACTTGAAATTCATTTTTTCTTCCATTTTTTATTAATGTATTACATGTGTAGATATGTTCACATTGCCCCCACTCCACTCTCATACATGTCCTCACTCCCTAGTGTCTTGCATCCATTTGTTATGCTTATCTGCATGCATACAAGTCCTTCAGTTGATTGCTAATCTACCCCACCTCTCCTTAACCTTACCACTCTAATTTGACAGTCTGTTTGATGCTTTACTGCCTCTGTATCTATCTTTTTGTTCATCAGTTTATGTTTTTTGTTATCTATAAATGAGTGAGATCATGTGGTATTTTTTCTTTCATTGACTGGCTTATTTCATTTAGCATAATGCTGTCCAGTTCCATCCAGGTTGCTGCAAATGGTAAGAATTCCTTATTTTTTATGGCAGCATAGTATTCCATATTTAGATCCAACATAGTTTTCTGATCCAGTCATTTGCTGACGGACAACTAGGCTATTTCCAAATCTTAGCTATTGTAAATTGTGCTGCTATGAACACAGGGGTGCATATATCCTTTCTGATTGTTGTTTTTAGTTTCTTAGGATATAGTCTTAGGAGTGGGATTACTGGGTCAAATTGGAGTTCCATTTTTAGATTTTGAGGAAACTCTATACTGTTCTCCACAGTGGCTGTACCAGTCTGCAGTCCCAACTGCAGTGCACAAGGGTTCCTTTTTCTCTGCATCCTCACCAGCACTTGTCATTTGTTGATTTGTCGTTGATAGCCATTCCGACAGGTGTGAGATGGTATCACATTGTTTTAATTTGCATCTCTCAGATAATTAGTTACTTTGAACATTTTTTTATGTGTCTCTTGGCCTTCCTTCTATCTTCTTTTGAAAAAATTATATTTAGGATCCTTGCCCATTTTTGTTTTGGATCATTTATCTTCCTTTTATTAAGTTGTATAAGTTTCCTGTAGATGTTGGAGATTAAACATTTATCAGTGATAACATTTGAAAATATTTTCTCCCATACAGTGAGCTGTCTTGTTGGTTTGTTGATGGTTTCTTTTGCTTTGCAAAAGCTTTTTATTTTGTTTTCGTCCTATTTGTTTATTTTCTCTATAGCTTCCATTGTCCTAGGAGCAGTATCAGTGAAGAAATTGCTTTGGCATATGTCTGAGATTTCTCTGCCTGTGGGTTCCTTTAGTATTTTTATGGTTTCCCATCTTTTGTTTAAGTCCTGTTTCCATTTTGAGTTTATGTTTTGTGTGGTATAAGTTGGTAGTCTGGTTTCATTTTTTTGCATATATCTGTCCAATTTTCCCAACACCATTTATTGAAAAGACTGTCTTGACTCCATTGTAAGTTCATGCCTCCTTCATCAAATATTAATTGAACATAGTGGTTTGGGTCAATATCTGGGTTCTCTATTCTATACCATTGGTCGATATGTCTGTTCTTGTGCCAGTACCAAGCTGTTTTGCGAACAGTGGCTTTGTAATACAGCTTGAAATCTGGTATGGAGATCCCACCTATTTTTTCTTCTTTCTCAGGATTGTGGTGGCTATTCGGGGTCTTTTTTTATTCCAGATGAAGTTTTGGAGAGTTGTTTTAGATCTGTGAAATATGCCATTGGTATTTTAATGAGGAGTGCACTGAATCTGTAGATTGCTTTGGGTAGTATGGACATTTTAATGATGTAATTCTCCCAATCCATGAGCATGGTATGTTCTTCCACCTGTTTATGTCTTCCTCTGTCTCTATTTTTTCAATGTCCTGTAGTTTTCCACATATAGGTCTTTTGCCTCCTTAGTTAAGTTTATCCCCAGGTATCTTATTTATTTATTTATTTTTTTGATGTGATGGTAAATAGGATTGCTTTTTCAGTCTCTCTTTCTGTAAGTTCCCTGTTGATGTATAGAAACGCCATAGATTTGTTGGCATTAATTTTGTATCCTGCTACATTGCCAAATTCATTTACTAAGTCTAATAATTTTCTGATGGAGTCTTTAGGGTTTTCCATGTACAATATTATGTCATCTGTGAATAAGTATAGTTTTACTTCTTCTTTTCTAATTTGGATGCCTTTTATTTCTTCTTCTTGTCTGATCACAATGGCTAGTACTTCCAGTACTATGTTGAACAGGAGTGGTGAAAGTGGGCATCCCTTTCATGTTCCTGTTCTTAGGAAAAATGATTTTAGTTTTTGCCCATTGAGTACGATGTTAATTGTGGATTTATCATATATATATTTTATTATATTGAGGTATCATCCTTCTATACCCACCTTATTGAGAGTTTTTATCAAGAAAGGGTGTTGGATTTTGTCAAATGCTTTTTCTGCATCAATTTATATGACTGTTATTTTTATCTCTTAATTTGTTTATATGATGTATCACATTTATTAATTTACAGACATTGTACCATCCTTGCATTCCTGGGATATATCCTACTTGTCATGGTGTACGATCTTTCTGATGTACTGCTGGATCCGATTTGCTAGACTTTTGTTGAGGATTTTGGCATCTATGTTCATGGGGGATATTGGCCTGTGATTCTCTTTCATTGTGCTCTCTTTAGCTGGTTTGGGTATTAGGGTGAAGGAACGTGGAAGTGTTCCCTCTCCTTGAATTTTTTGGAATAGTCTGGGAAGGATGGGTTTTAATTCTTTCTTGAATGTTTGGTAAAACTCCCCTTTGAACCTGTCTGGTCCCAAGCTTTTGTTTGCTGAAAGCTTTTTAATAACTGCTTCAATTTCTTCCATAGTTATTGGCCTATTGAGATGTTTAAATTCTTCCTGATTGAGTTGTGGAAGGTTATATTTTTGTAGGAATATGTCTATTTCCTCCAGGTTTTCCAAATTGTTGTAATAGAGTTGTTCATAGTATGTTTTAACAATCTTTTGTATTTCTGTGGGGTTTGTTGTTATCTACCATTTTCATTTCTTATTTTGTTTATTTTGGTCCTCTCTCTTTTTTTCTTTGAGAGCCTAGCTAGAAGTCCATCAACCCTGTTTATCCTTTCAAAGAACCAGCTCTTGATTTTGTTGATCTTTTGTATTATTATTATTATTAATATTATTATTATTATTAGTCTCTACATCATTTATTTGTGCTCTTGTCTTTATTATATCCCTTTTTCTGCTTACACTGGGATCTTCTTGTTGCTCTCTTTCTATCTTTTTGAGTTGTAGGTTTAGATAATTTATTACCATTGTTTCTTCTTTTTTGCTGTAGGTTTAAAGATATATGAACTTCCCTCTCAAGATTGCTTTTGCTGTGTCCCATAAAATTTGAATTGTTGTGTTTTCATTGTCATTTGTTGTCATGATGTTTTTTATTTCTTTCTTGATCTCTCTAGTAACCCAGTCATTGCATAATAGCATGCTGTTTATTCTCCATGTGCTTGATTTCTTTGGATTGTTTTTATTGTAATTGACTTCCAGTTTTATGCCACTGTGATCTGAGAAGATCCTTGACATGATTTCTATCTTCTTGAATTTGAAGACACTTTGCCTATGACCCAACATATGATCTATCTTTGAAAATGACCCATGTGCACTTGAGAAGTATGTAGATTCTGTGGCCTTGGGGTGAAATGTTCTGAAGATGTCAATTAATTCCATCTGATCTACTGAGTCACTTAGGATTGATGTTTCATTGTTGATTTTTTGTTTAGAGTTTGTCCAATGATGATAGAGGGGTATTAAAGTTTTCTACTATGATTGCATTGCTGTCAATCTTTCCCTTCATATCCTTCAGGAGTATTTTTTTTTTTTGGTATTAGGGTGCTCCTGTATTGGGTGCATATATGTTTATGAGAGTTATATCTTGTTGGTGGATTGTTCCCTTTAGTGTTATAAAGTGGCCTTCCTTATCTGTTATGTCCTTCACTTTGAGATCTAATTTGTCAGATATATGTATTGTTATGCCAGATTTTTTTTTTCATTTGCCTAAAAATCTTTTTCCATCTCTTCACCTTCAGTCTGTGTGCATCTTATTTTCTGAGGTGGGTTTCCTGTAGATCGGAGACATATGGGTTGTGTTTTCTTGTCCAGTCTGTTACCCTATGTCTTTTATTTGAAGCATTTAATCCATTTACATTTAAAGTTATTATTGATAGGTACTCATATGTCACCATTTTTATTCTTTATCCCTGTGTTCCTTCTTGGTGTCCTATTTTCTTTACTTTTTTTTTTTTTTACAGCAGACCCTTTAACTTTTTTTTTTTTTTGCATTGCTAGTTTGGTAGTAATAAATTCTCTTATTCCTTTTTTGTTTGTGAATCTCCTGATTTCATCTTCAATTTTAATGGATAGCCTTGCTGGGTACAGTATTCTTGAATTCAGACACTTCTTTTGCATGATTTTCTATATTTCATTCCATTCCCTCTGGCCTTATGAGTTTCTATGAGAAATCAGTTGCTATTCTGATGGAGGTTCTTTTTTAGGTAACTTTCTGTCTTTCTCTGGCCTCTTTTAAGATTCTTATTTTGTCGTTGATGTTTGCCAATTTAATTATAATGTGCCTTGGCATCATTCCTTTGGGGTTCATTTTGCTTGGAACTCTGTAAATTTCTTGGATTTGTGTGGTTTTTTTCCTTCCCTATATTAGGGAATTTTTCTGTCATTATTTCTTCAAACAGGTTTTCTATTCCTTGTTCAGTTTTCTCTCCTTCTGTAACCCTATTATGTGGATGTTGTTTTGTTTCATGTCCCAACATTCCTTTGGGCTCTCCTGCTTTTTTATTTATTTATTTTTTAGAAGCTGCCATACTTGGGTATTTTTTCCTACTTTGTCTTTTAGCTCTCTGATGCAGTCCTCTGCTTCTTTTAGCCTACTCTTGATTTCTATTGAGTTCTTTAGAGCATCGATGTCACTTTTCATTTCTTGTTGGTTCTTCATTTCCTCTTGGTTCTTACTCATATTGTCGAATTTGTCTTCCATTTTTTCAGCCACCTTATGACCATTTCTCTGAATTCTTTCTCTAGCAGGTTGCTTTCCTCCATTTTGCCTACTTCATTTTCTGGTGATGCCTGATTTTCTTTCTTATGTGGGCTGTTTCTTTGTCTCCCTAGGGTCTCTCTTCTCCAGGTGACTGGTTATGTAGTTCTCTCTCTCTTCATGTCAGACAAAATCCAACCTTTCCATTGTAGATTGTAGAGCTCTTCTGAATCCACATCTCTGCGCCAATTGGTAACTGGGGTTTTGGGGTTTGCAGCTATTCAGTGGGTGCCACAGATGTAGATTCTCAGGCTTCCAATAATATCCTATACTTCAACTTAGATGCCTTGTTCCACAAGAAGTAGGGTATATCTCAGGCTATATAAATGAAACAATATAAAATTGCTATTCAAATATTCTCCAGCTTTTGCCTTTTAGTGATTGACTTCCATTTTTTAAAAATACTTTTGTTGTTCCTCCAGTACTCACAAATCATTTAAAAATTCTGTTGTTGAGAGCTTATAATTAATGTATCTCAGATGGTTAATTCAATATAGGCTAGAACTATGTATCAATTAACTTCAAAAAGTAATGTGAGCCCAGTGGGCTGGGTTTAGTGGTTGAGCATCAACCTATAAGTCAGAAGGTCACTATTTGATTCCCAGTCTAGGCACATGCCAGGTTACAGGTCCAATCCCCAGTGTGGGGTGTGCAAGACGCAGCCTATCAATAATTCTCTTATCATTGTTGTTTCTATATCTCTTTTCTCTCCCTTCCTCTCTGAAATCAATTAACATATTTTTTTAATTACTGTGAAACAGAAACATTACTAAGCAAACAAAAGGTGAGAAAATGTGATACCAGTAAATCTGCACCTATTGTAATGCAAAAGGGTATTTCTCAGATATAAAGAAAATTGCCACCGATAGAAAACACAAATGTGTCATAAATAACAATGAAAAAGAAAATATATAGATTTGTTTTAAAAGTGTGTGAAACAATTTATTGCTATAATATGTGTAAATTTAAATTTATGGTGACAATAACATAACAGAAAAAAAAATGTCAGTGGAATTAGTATACCAAAATCTTAGAATTGCATGGGGAATCTTGAAAATCTAACTAGCAAGCATATTTGGAACTAATAATAAGTCAAACATACTTAATATTTAAGGAATATAATAAATAATATTAAAGGTTTCCCATTTAACAAGATAATGGAGAGATAAAAAGTAAATTTAAAATTATTTTATTTATTCAAAAGAAAGCAAAAAGTGAGAAATTAACATAAGCTCAATCCTATCTAATAAAAGAGTAATATGCAAATTGACCACACCTCTGCTACAACCACAAGCCATGCCTACCAGCCAATCAGGAGAAAGTATGCAAATTAACCTAACCAAGATGGCTATGACCACAGAGAGAACAGGAGGGAGGCTTGGATTCCCCTGGTGATGGAGGAACTCAAGCTTTCCACACACCCTGGCCTACTCAGGCCTCTGTTTAAGGCAACAAAGTTTCAATTATGGAAGATAAATAAATTCCAACAAAAATGGCTGCCACCATGGAGCAAGCAGAAGGCTTGACTCTGCTCCAGGCTACAAAGTTTCAATTATAGAAGATAAATAAATCCCAAATACCAGGGCCTCTGCTTGTATACCAGGGGGTGTACTTGGCCTGCAAACCACCACAGGCCCCTCACCCAGGCCATCCCTTTCCCCAAGGGAACTCCCACTCTGATCTGGGACAACTTTCAGGGCCAACCAGCTGGTCCCTACCCATGCACCAGGCCTCTATCCTATCTAATAAAAGAGTAATATGCAGATTGACCATAACTCCAACACCCAAGATGACTGCCCCCATGTGGTCAAAGATCCTGCCCCCATGTGGATACTAGATGGTCACCATAACATAGCCAGCAGGGGAGGACATGTGGACACAAGATGGTCACCATAAGATAGACAGTTGGTAGAGAATAGGCCTTCAAGTGAAGATAGTTGTGGGTGATCAGGCCAGCAGGGGAGGGCATTTGGAAGGGACCAGGCCTGCAAGGGAGGGCAGTTGGGACTGATAAAGCCTGCAGGGGAAGGCAGTTAGGGGTGACCAGGATGGAAGAAGAGAGAAGTTGAGGGTGACTGAGCCTGCAGGGGAGGGCAATTAGGGGCAAACAGGCAGCAGGGGAGCAGTTAGGCACCAATCAGACTGGCAGGGGAGCTGTTAATGGGTGATCAGTCTGGCAGGCAGAAGTGGTTAGGGGCAATCAGGAAGGCAGGAAGGCGAGCAGTTGCAAGCCAGCAGTCCTGGATTCTGAGAGGGATGTCCGACTGCCCCTTTAGGCCCGATCCAGGAGAATCGGGCCTAAACGGGCTGTCAAATATCCCTCAAGGGGTCCCAGATTAGAGAGGAAGCAGGCTGGACTGAAGGACACCCTCTCCCCCGTGCATGAATTTCATGCACCAGACCTCTAGTGGAAAAATAGAAAGCAAACAATATTATAATTGATAAAACCCAAATCTAATCATAATTGTTTTGGATGTAATAAACACTAAGATTGTCTACTTGAACTCTAAAAATGCAAACAAAACCAAGAAATACCCAATCATATCCTGCTTACAGGGCCACCATTTGCGTTTAATGACACAGAACATTAAAGTAAAGACAAAAGTTGGCAAAAAAAAATGTAAAATACACACTGTTTAAAAATATGGCTTTTCTATATTACTAACAGGCAAGGTAGATAATAAGACAAAAAGCATTACTGGAAAGTAAGAGGAACTTTACAAAATAATAAAGGGTTAACTCACCAGAAAATTTTAACAATTCTGGGTATGCACCCAAATTCAAACTATATAAAGCAAAAGTTTATGGACTAAAAGGAGAAAGTAATAGATTCATAATTAGGATGGCAAATTTAGCAAATTTCTTTCAGTGACTGACAGAATGAGCAAACCAGAAAAAAATTGTAACAGTATAATATAGAATTTCTGATCAAGGTTAACAGACCTGATTGAATTGAACAATATAGAACAATGTAACTAATTATGTTAGAATAAATATTATTTTCAAGTATCTATGAAGCTTTTACCCAAATAAATATGTTAATTTCTAACTTATATCTCAATAAATTTGTAGGAAATGAAATTACATGACATATATAATACAACCATGGTGAAATTAAGCTACAGATCAATAATATCAACAATAAAAAGTTAATGGGGCCCTAGTAGGTTAGGCTCAGTCGATAGAGCCTCAGCTTGTGTACTGAAGCGTCCCAGATCTGATTCAGGTTAAGGGCAAGTACCTTGGTTGCAGGCTCCTCCTGGCTCAAGCTCTGGTCAGAGCTCATGTAGGAAGCAACCAATCAATGTGTGGTCTTTTTCACATTGGTATTACTCTCTGTTTTTCCCTCCTTTCTATTCTGTCTAAAAATAAATGGAAAAATATCCTTGATTGAGGGTTAAAAAACAACAACAACAAAAAGGTAATGATAAATTGCCAAATATTTGGATATTAAGCTTTATATTTATAAATCATTGTGGAAAACAAAATAATTTAACTGTGTATTAATAGAAATCCAACATAATGGAATGTCATGTAGTTGTGATTGGACTTAATGCATATCTTAGGAAGAGAGCATAGAAATCAATGTGCTCACTAGCCATTTAATGTTAGAAATTTGAAAGAAATTTAACCCAAAGAAAGTAGAGGAAAATAATGTTATCTTCTCTATATATAAAAGCCTAAGCGATAAAGCCAATTGGTTGACCAGTAGCTATGACCCACAATGACCATAAGGGGGCAGGTGCTCAATGCACAGGCATGGAAATATGGAACAGACTGATAAATCTCACATGGGAAAGGGTTGAAAGGAGGGTGGAAGGGATTAACCAAATATCTTATATGCATACTTGATGCCCAGTGCATGAATTCATGCACTGGTGTGGTCCCTCAGCCTGGCTTGCAGGGATCCCTTGGCCTGGCCTGCAAGGATTTGGCTGAAACTGGCTCTCTGCCATCCCCCAAGGAGTCTTGGATTCCAAGAAGGAGCAGGGCAGGCAGAATCCCCACTGGTGCACTTATCCATCCATGCACTGGGCCTCTAGTAAATTAATAAAATAGAAAACAAAGACAAATTCTAAAAATTAATAAATCCATGTTGAGAGAATACTTTTTATTTCCCTTTCTAAAGACAATTACATTATTTCCCTGATCAATAGCCATGATATATAAATGAGAGATTGTGCTGATCAGTTCCAGTAAAGGTACCACATGCAGCATAGCAACTACGACTAGAGCTACCACTTAAGAGCCCATCATTTGCTATAACTCATTTGCTGTTTCTCCTGGAGAAAAACAGTTGAATTAAACTGGGATTGATCATTATTCTTCGTAAAGTATCCTAGAATCCAGTACTGCTTGTGATTTACCATCTTGGCCTGAAACAGGGGCAGTTTCTGGAGCTTTTATTTGGCCTTTCATAACACAGACTTCTAGTAGCCATAGGAGACTCCATAGTAGACAGTCTGCCATTTGTTTTGTTGTATTGCAAATCAGTGAGCTGGACAAGATGCCTTAATGAACCAATTAGTTAGGAGTCATCTTTATTGTGTGCAGGTTCAGAGCAGATTACCACTGTCAAATTCTGAACAAATACAGGAGGGCATATTTCCTTTTTATATCCTCCTAGTTCTTTGTGTAAGTTATTAATGAGTACATATCATATCTAGTAAACAGCTGTCATAGCTATACAACTTATAACCTTGAGTGTCATATCATATATATACAGACACCTGTAACTTTGTATATCATATTTATATAGGCACCTGGCATCAATATTAGTACATCATCCTAAACATGCATTCTTGGAAATGAAGAAATAGTGATATTTCTGTTCTTATGATATCAAAATCAGTTAAGCACCAGCAGCTAACAGCATATGAAATAAACTTGTATATTCTTTTTCTTTTAGTGTATTTCTTTTTTTCTCTTGTTTATTATTTTAGCAGAGTTTACAGTTATTCCATGAAATTGTAGCAGATTCCTTAGGAGATTTTACAATAAGTGATTTTACAAGTTTCTTGCCAAAGGGATCTAGCCTCTACTTCAGTCTGTATGCTCAGGGTTTGAGATGTATCTCAGGTCTGAAAATTGGGTGAGTGAAAATTTTTTTTCATTTGTGGATCTAACATCAGCCTTTTGCTTGTTGGCTATCTTTTTTTTTTTTGTAAGGTTACATATGTCATATCATATTCAGCAACCTTATTGTGATAGTCCAATGATATGTGCAAAGCAAAGATAATGGGACAGGTACAGAAGGTCACCAAGGTGGAAAGCCCTGGATGTCTAGGAAGAGACAATCAATTATAGGGAGGGACCTCTTCCCTGGATGACCTTTTCTCCCCTAACATATTGCTGGTTATAAGGTTTGAGCCCCCTGACTATTCCTCCCTAGAGATAATATCTAGGACTCAGTTGTATTTCAGCTCCAGGCCCCGAAAAGCAGGAAAAGCAGACAAGCAATGACATGGCTGACCTCAGGACCAGCAATGACTAATAACCCCCTGCTCGGGCCAACCAGTTAATCAGTGGAGACCTAGACCCTGAAACGACATACCTGGAAAACTGCCAAATATTCTATTCAGATCTTCATCTGGGACCTTCCCTAAAATCTCTACCCTTAAAAGCCTTAGGAAGGATGACCCAGGGCACGCTCCCTCCTAGAAGCATGCCTTGCCTCCTTCTCCCTTTCCTTTTCCCTTCCCCACAGGCTCATTACCATTACTTTCCTTACTCCCAACCCCCAAGGGTTCTTATTTTGCTTCCATAACTTAATTTACTTAACCCATTTCTTCTACAAATTACTTCTTCTACCTCCATGATTTTATAAATAAATGATCTCTTACAATTTGAGTATTGGCTCTGAATCCTTTCCTAGCCAGATCTCAAGTACTGAGGTTGCTGAATCCAGGTCTGGTCTGACCCCAAGGGCCTAACACCTGGTGTCCTTCTAGCAGCCGACAATATTACTCTAAAATAAAAGAGCTCATTCTGTTAACCATCATCACAAAACCCCAGGGGATAAGTCACCTGGAGGTCACTCTGAAAATGCTTTCAGTTCAGATAATGGATTTCCACAGAATAATTCTTAGAAATGATGTAGCAGAAGAGGCAGAAGAGCTGGTTTTTAATTCTGATTTAATTATAGCTTAATTGTGCTCTTAAGAAGTATTAATTGTCCTGATATACAAACCTGTTACTATTTCAAGTGACTTCCACCTCCTGCACAAAACAAACAAATGAGCAAACAAAACTTTTTAGGCAAAGAAAATATACAAGTTTATTTCATATGCTGTTAGATGCTGGTGCTTAACTGTCATTTGGAAATGGTCTGGACAGAATATGGATGCAGCACTTGTATGTGCTGCACTGAACTTCTTATGCTGTTTTGACTCAATAACCTCCCTGAAATGTGGAGGCAATCCTTGAGTTGTAAGGCTGTATCTTCCCCTAGAATCATTTATTTAGATACCAAAGTGTACGGATTCAGGATTCTTCCCATTCTAAAGAGACTCTTGCAAGGAGAGGAGGGATGGCTGTCTGTATCTTGTCTATAATGCCAAATTTATTTTTTGTGATCCTCACCGACAGCAGATCCTGTTACATATAGGATGATATCTGATTCTTCTCACAGGGATAAAAATAAGGGCAAAGGGGAGCATAAACAGTTATCTTGTTTAAATAAGACGAATCAACCATGTTCCAGAATCTTCATGTTGGCATTCGGGATAGTATTAATGATTATAGACATTAAAGACAAAATAAACTCCTTTTTCTTGCCTCTTTGTAGCAGCCATGATCTTCCCAGAGGGTCACGATTAATGGATACTTACTGTGACACCTGGCAAAATCAACTTTTTTTTCAAAACTCTATAGTCTGCTGTGACACTTGAAATCCTACTTTTCTTAGTGAGATCAACTTGGTGTTTTCTTAAATAATGTATCCTCCAGTTGTTTCAAACATTTGGCTAATTTCTATAAATTTCTATAAATTAGCCAAATGTTTGAAACAACTGGAGGATACATTATTTAAGAAAAGACCTGGAGAATCCAAGATGGAGGCATAGGTAAACACCTACACTGCTGCCTCGTACAACAATTTCAAAACTACAACTAAAAGACAGAACAGACATCATCCAGAACCACAGGAAAGCTGGCCGAGTGGAAGTTCTACAACTAGAAGGAAAGAGAGGGGCTCACAGAAACCCAGAGGAGCTGCAAAAAGCCAAGGTATGGAGACGCGCGCACTGAGAGAGCGGGTGCCGGAGGACCTGGCTGGCTTTCTCTGGCGGGAGGGAAACGGAGACTCCCAACGGCATTGAACCCCTTATCTTAAGACACTAAACCCCAGATCCAACCGAAACTCATACGGGGGGAGTTTGGACTCTGAAAAGGGAGAGGTGCACAGAAATTTAGGGGAGTCGCAAAAGATCAAGTCTGCTCGCGCACGCGCACGGTGCTGCTCGGAGGACAGATTGCTGATTGTGCTGCTGGCTTTCGCGAGTGGGCGGGAGACAGACCTTCCGAACTGTGCCACTTCTGAGTCCACTGGGCCCCTGTTTCGGGCGAAAACCTGGGGACCTAGACTCCTGTGGTCCTGGTGCTCAGGGGAGCTGGAAAGGCAGCGGTTAGAGGCACTGCAGGCGCACGCGCACAAGGACCGCTCCAGCCATTACCCAGTCACGTGAGACTCAGGGGCCATGGAGGGCGGGGCCGACTGGAAGGCAAGGCGGTCCCTTAAGCCCTGAGACTCCACCCATCCCGAGATCAACAGAGGCTTCTTAGGTTTTGTGTCTGGTAACATAAGGCTGAATCCAACACAGAAGTTTCCCCGGCATAGTGAAAATGCCGAGACAAGGGAAGGGATCACAAACAAAAGAAATGGAGAAACCAAACGACTGGATATAGAGTTCAAAACCACGCTTATAAGGTTTTTCAAGAATATGCTAGAAAAGATGGATAAATTTAGCGAGAGCCAAGAGATGATGAAAAAGGACCAACTAGAGATACAAAAGAGCCAACTAGAGATGGAAAGGTCCTACTAAAGATGATAAAGGACCAAATAGAAATTAAACATACACTGACTGAAATAAAAAATATTATACAGAGTCCTAACAGCAGATTAGAGAAAGGCAAGAATCAAGTCAAAAATTTGAAATATAAAGAAGCAGACAACATTCAACTGGAAAAGCAAGAAGAGAAAAGAATCCAAAAATGTGAACATAATGTAAGGAGACTCTGGGACAGTTTCAAGCGTACCAACATCAGAATTGTAGGGGTGCCAGAAGAGGAGAGAGAGCAAGATACTGAAAACCTATTTAAAGAAATAATGACTGAAAACTTCCCACATCTGGTAAAAGAAATAGACTTACAAGTCCAGGAAGCACACAGAACCCCATATAAAAGGAATCCAAAGAGGACCACACCAAGACACATCATAATTAAAATACCAACAGCAAAAGACAAAGAGAGAATATTAAAAGCAGCAAGAGAAAAACAGTTTATTACCTACAAGGGAGCACCCATACGACTGTCAGCTGATTTCTCAACAGAAACGATGCAGGCCAGACGGGAGTGGCAAGAAATATTCAACGTGATGAATAGCAAAAACCTACAACCAAGAACACTCTATCCAGCAAAGCTAACATTCAGAATTGAAGGGCAGATAAAGAGCTTCACAGATAAGAAAAAGCTAAAGGAGTTCATCAACTCCAAACCAGAATTATATGAAATGCTGAAAGGTACTCTTTTAGAAGAGGAAGAAAAAAAAGGTAAAAGACAAAAAATTATGAACAACAAATACATATCTATCAACAAGTGAATATAAAAATTAAGTGAATTAAAAATTTGATCAACAGAATAAACTGGTGAATATAATAGAATCAGGAGCACAGAAAGGGAGTGGACTGGTAATTCTCAGGGGGAAAGGGGTGAGGGGTGTACAGGGAAAGACTGGACAAAAATCATACACCTTGGATGAAATCAATGGGAGGGAGGTAAGGGCAGAGGGAGGGGTGGGAGCTGGGTGGAGGGGTGCTATGGCGGGGAAAAAAGAGAAACAAATGTAATAATCTGAATAATAAAGATTTAATTTAAAAAATTTAAAAAAAAAAGAAAAGACCCTATACCCATTTCTTTATTCCCACTATACCGTAGTATTCAAGAATGATAGCCTGGCTAGTGACTGTGAAAACCCACATTCCAGCAGCCCCTGGAAATAGCATAATGGTTTAGAATGCCCCATAGAGTTCCATCTGAGATAATTGTCAGTTCTGTAGTTGAAAAGTCCAATAACTGAAATTTTAGAGGGGATAAACAGTAGATTGAAATCGATACCAAAAGAATGAAAAAGTGAACTTTGAGATAAGTCAATTGAGGTTATCCAATCTAAAAAATTGAAAGAAAAAAAGAATGACAAAAAAGAAATAAAGTGTTAGGTTCCTATGACATACCATTGAACATACTAGCATAGGCTTAATTGGAGTCTCAAAAATGGAGTAAGAAAGGGCCAAATAGAATATTTTATTTTTATTTTTTAATCCTCACCTGAGGCTATTTTTCCATTGATTTTAGAGGAAGTGGAAGTGAGAGGGAAAGACGGAGAGAAACATTGATGTGAGACAAACACATCAATTTGTTGTCCCCTGCATACACTCTGATCAGGACCCAAGGAGGATCCTGTAATCAAGGTACATGCCCTTGACCAGAATAAAATCTGGGACCCTTTGTTCCACAGGCAGAAACTATCCACTGAGCCAAACCAGCTAGGGCTAGAGTAATTAAATAAATAATGGTAAATGAAACTCTCCTGATCTGATGAAAAACATTTATCCATAAAAGAAGCTCAATTAACTCCAAAAAGGGTAAACTAGAGACACACATATATACACATCTTGGTGCAATTGATGAAAGTCAAAGACAAAATGGATACTGAAAGCAGTAGGAGAAAAGCAATGCATCATAGATGTGAGATTCTCTGTAAAATTAATAGCTGACTCACCATAAGATAATGGATACTAGATGTTAGTGGGATGATGTATTCAAAGTGCTGGAAAAAAATGTCATCCAATAATTCTGTATTCAGCAAAACTACCTTTCAAAGTAGAAGAAGAAATGAAGACATACCTAGATAGACACAAAGTGAGACATTTCATCACTAGTGAGTCATTTGGAAAAAGACACTAGATAATAACTGCATGGGAAGAAATAAACAGCACTAGTTAAAGTAAATGCATGCAAATACTTTATAAATAAATAATTAAATAATTATAAATAATTGTTGGACTTATATAACATAAAACTTTTCATTTATATCAAAATAGGACAAAGAAGGGAGGAATGGAGCTACATTGCTGCAGTTATATACAGTATATAAAATTAATTTGCCTTCATACAAACTAGATTGCTTTAGTTAAGACATTAATTATAACCCCTAAACAATAACTAAAAATATGTGATAAAGTAAATAAAGAATAATTAAAATAATATCTTAGAAAATATTCATTTGACAAAAAAAGTAGTAACAAAAGAAATAACCATTCAAAAAGACATAATCTATGTAGAAACAATAGAAAGAATGCCTCATTTAAATCTCACCTTATCACAATTTCATTAAACCTATGTGGATTTAACACTAAAAAACAGAAATAAATAAGTGGCTTGGCAGAAGAGTTCAAAAAACATGAACTAACTGCTGTCTACAAGTGATATACTATAGATTTAAAGACAAATAGGAAATAAATATATTATACAAACGACTACAGCTGATACATTATAATCAGACAAAATAGACTCAAAGACCAAAATTGAAACTAGAGATAAATAAGGACATCCTATGTAATAAAAGGGTAATATGCAAATTAACCATCACTATGTCACAATTATGGCGGCGGGCCCAATCCTCTCAGCCTTGCCAGAGTCCTCATTGCTTTTTTGCCTCTGTATCTGTCCCCCTTATATTTCTGTTCATCTCTCCCTTGAAATCCTCCAGGAATTTTTGTTTTGTTTTGTTTTGTTTTTGTATTTGGGTGCTCCTGCATTGGGTGCATATATGTTTAGCAGAGTTATTTCTTCTTGTTGTATTGTTCCTTTTAGTATTATAAAGTGGCCTTCCTTATCTCTTGCTATGTCCTTTACTTTGAGATCCAATTTGTCAGATATAAGTATTGTTACCTTAGCTTTTTTTTTCCCCTTTCCATTTACCTGAAAATACTTATTTCATCCCTTCACCTTCAATCTATGTGAATCTTATTTTCTGAGGTGAGTATCTTGTAGACAGGAGATATATGGGTCATATTTTCTTATCCAATCCATTACCCTATGTCTTTTGATTTGGGCATTTAGTCCATTTACATTTAAAGTTATTATTGATAGATACTTATTAGTTGCCATTTTTATTCTTTACCCCTGTTTCTTCTTCGTGTACTATTTTTTTTTTTTTAACAGCAGACCCTTTAGCATTTTTTGCATTGCTGGTTTGGTGTTACTAAATTCCCTTAGTCCTTTTTTGTCTGTGAAGCTCCTAATTTCTCCTTCAATTTTGATTGATAGCCTTGCTGGGTACAGTATTCTTAGATTCATATCCATCCTTTGCATAACTTTATATATTTCATTCCATTCCCTTCTGGTCTGATGAGTTTCTGTTGAGAAACCAGTTGCTAGTCTGATGGGGGTTCCTTTGTAGATAACTTTATGTCTCTCTGTGGCTGCTTTTAAGATTCTTATTTTGTCGTTGGTGTTTGCCAATTTAATTATAATGTGTCTTGGCATCAGTCTTTTGGGGTTCATTTTCTTGGAACTCTGTGAGCTTCTTGGATTTGTGTGGGTTTTTTCTTTTCTATATTAGGGAATTTTTCTCTCATTTCTTCAAACATGTTTTCTATTCCTTGCTCAGTTTCCTCTCCTTCTGGAACCCATATTATGTGGATGTTGCTTTGTTTCATGTCCCAAAGTTCCCTTAGGCTCTCCTCCTGCTTTTCAATCTTTTTTTTTTTATATAAGCTGCTCTACTTGGGTATTTTTTCCTACCTTGTATTCTAACTTTTTGATGTGGTCCTCTGCTTCTTCTAGTCTACTATTGATGCTTTATATTGAGTTCTTTAGAGCATCAATGTCATTTTTCATTTCTTCTTGGTTCCTCTTCATTTTCTCTTGGTTCTTACTCATATTGTTGAATTTGTCTTCTATTCTTTTCAGCCACCTTATGACCATTTCTCTGAATTCTTTCTCTGGCAGGTTGGTTACCTCAATTTCATTTACTTTCTTTTCTCATGATGCCAGCTTTTTTTTCATATGCGGGCTATTTTTTTGTCTCTCCATCGTCTCTCTTCTCCGGTATCTGGTTATGTAGTTCTCTCTATCATACATTGATTTAAAGAAACAAAATACACCACCACCAGGTACAATGTACAAGGAACTGAACAGAAATATATTCACGATATTAATAAACAGAAATAAAAGTGACCAACAGAGTGAGGCAAATTAGGGGATAGGAGAGAAAGGAGAAAAGAAAATGAAAAAAAAATAAATAAAAGAAAGGAAAAAAAGAAGATAGAAAGAAATAAAGAAAGAAAGAAAGGAGTGGTATAATAAAATGAGGAGAAAAAGAAATAATAGATAAAATTAAGAGAGTAAGAAAGAGAAGGGGAACAAAGTACATATATGCAGAGAAAACTCCAATAGAACAGCCACTAATCCCAACAAATGCCAGCAACAAGTGCCTGGAGATTAATACAAACTACAAACAACAACTAATATAAATCAAGGCAAGGGAAAACAGAAGCAATAGACAAACAAATACAAAGCAAACAAAAAAAACAAACAAAAAAAGAGTAAGCAAAACAATCTCACAAAAAAGCATACAAAACTAATATAATAAACATTAATGCAAACAAGAACAAGAGGACAGAGAGAAAAACAATTTTTGGATAGTTAAGACAGAGAAGAGAGAGGTGTGTATGGACTTGGAGTAGAAGATTGGAAGTTAGATATATAAGTACAGTGAAATTTTAATAGGGGGTAAAAAGAAAGAATGGAAAAAATCTAAAGTAGGAAAAGTTAGGAAGAGAGTGATGGCATAAAAGTAAAGTTGAGACAGAGTAAAATCACGCTAAGGAAAAAATGTAAATAGAATGTAGAACACTAATCCCAAAGTAAAATAAAGAGAAAATAAAATGAAGATTTTTTTAACAAAAAGGTAAAATAGTAGTAGTAACAATACTGATTGAAAATAAAAATGTAATAATTAAAATGGTAAAATCAAGTGAGGAAAAAGAAAAAAATTACTTTCTTAAGTAAAAGATAAAAAAACTAAAATAAAAAATAAATAAAAATATAGAATGTGCAGTAGCAAAGGTAATTCACTTCTTCTATTGTTCTTTTTGGCACACCTGTTTCCTACTCAGGACAGTATTGCAGTTACCTGCATTTCACTGCTCCTCAGTTGTAAGCCAGTCCTGATTTTTAAAAAGGCAGTGTGTCTTAATTTATTTATTCCTTTATTTGCTATTCCACAAGTCAATTTGTAATTCAGCCCCTAGGTGGTAGTGTTTCTGGATTGACCTCTGAGACTAAGTTCTCTCTAGCCTGTGCTTAGATCCTGCTTTCCATGTGGCACTCAGTACTGGTTTGTGGGAATGTGCTGCCTCAGAGCTGGTTCTCCGAAGGTCACTCCCCACTCTGATCCCAAGGTTCCAGAAAAACCACTTTCCCCTGCAGTCTCCTATGATGTCCCCAACTGGGTGATCCTATGTATTGGGCTCAGCAATCATAAGCAAGAATCTGAATAAGAAAGAGTTCAAGTGAGCAAACTCCTCTTCACCCTCGTATCCAAGCAGCCTGGTATTCTTTTAAAACTCCCAGGCTGTCCTCTGTGTCAGATCAAAATGGGTTGTTTTCTAGAGATACCCTTTGTTAGTAGCTCTGAGGACTCCCTTTCACATTCATGCATCATGCCAGCCCCAACATCTATGGATCTCTCCAGGCAAAGATTTCCCATAGTGTGCACTTCTCTGTCTGCGGGACCAGAAATCTCACCTCATCCCAGCCAAAATACAACCTTTCTTTTTTCTTCTTCTTTTTATTTTCTTTTTAATTAAATCTTTATTATTCAGATTATCATATTTGTCTCTCTTTTTTCCCCTCCATAGCTCCCCTCTACCCGGCTCCCACCCCTCCCTCTTCCCTTACCTACCCCTCCCCCATTGATGAGTCCATAGGTGTTTAATTTTTGTCCAGTTACTCCGTGTACACTCCTCCCCTTTTCCCCCTGAGAATTATCAGTCCACTCCCTTTCTGTACTCCTGATTCTATCATATTCACCAGTTTATTCTGTTGATCAAATTTTTAATTTACTTAATTTTTAGATTCACTTGTTGATAGATATGTATCTGCTGTTCATAATTTTTTATCTTTTACCTTTTTTTTCTTCCTCTTCTAAAAGAGTACCTTTCAGCATTTCTTATAATACTGGTTTGGAGTTGATGGACTCCTTTACCTTTTTCTTATCTGTGAAGCTCTTTATCTGCCCTTCAATTCTGAATGATAGCTTTGCTGGATAGAGTATTCTTGGTTGTAGGTTCTTGCTACTCATCACGTTGAATATTTTTTGCCATTCCAGTCTGGCCTGCATCATTTTTGTTGAGAAATCAGCTGACAATCGTGTGGGTGCTCACTTGTAGGTAATTAACTGTGTTTCTCTTGATGCTTTTAATATTCTCTCTTTGTATTTTGCTCGTAGAATTTTAGTTATGATGTGTCTTGGTGTGGTCCTCTTTGGATCCCTTTTATATGGGGTTCTGGGTGCTTCCTGGACTTGTAAGTCTATTTCTTTTACCAGATGTGGGAAGTTTTCAGTCATTATTTCTTTAAGTAGGTTTTCAGTAACTTGCTCTCTCTCTTCTTCTGGCACCCCCACAATTCTGATGTTGGTACACTTCATGCTGTCCCAGAGGTTCCTTACATTATGTTCACATTTTTGGATTCTTTTCTCTTCTTGCTTTTCCAGTTGAGTGTTTTCTGATTCTTTATATTTCAAATTTTTGACTTGATTCTTGCCTTCTGCTAGTCTGCTGTTAGGTCTCTATATAATATTATTTATTTCAGTCAGTGTATGTTTAATTTCTATTTGGTCCTTTAACATCTCTAGTTGGTCCTTTTTCATCTCTGCTTAGGTCTCGCTAACTTTATCCAACTTTTCTAGGATATTCTTGAAAAACCTTATAAGCGTGGTTTTGAACTCTATATCAAGTCATTTGCTTTCCTCCATTTCTTTTGTTTGTGATCTCTTCCTTTGTCTCGGCATTTTCACTATGCTGGGAGAACTTCTGTGTTGGATTCAGCCTTATGATTCCAGACTTGAAAAACTGCAAACGCCTCTCTGTTGAGCTTGGGATGGGTGGAGTCTCAGGGCTTAAGGGACTGCCTTGCCTTCCAGTCTGCCCTGCCCTCCATGGCCCCTGAGTCTCACGTGACTGGGTAATGGCTGGAGCGGTCCCTGTGCACTTGTGCTTTCTCGCAGTGCCTCTAAACTGCTGCCCCTCTGGCTTCCCTGTGCTCTGGGACCACATGAGTCTGGGTCCCAAAACTGGGGTTTAGTGGAGTTAGAAGTGGCACAGTTGAGCGGGTCTGTCTCCTGCCCACTCGTGAAAGCCAGCAGCACAATCAGCAATCTGTACTCTGTGCAGTGTCATGCGCACCACCAGAATTCTGATCTTTTGCGACTCCCCTAAATTTCTGTGCACTTCTCCCTTTCAGAGTCCAAACTCCCCCCATAGGAGTTTTGGCTGGATCTGGGTTTTAGTGTTGTAGGATAAGGTGTTCAATGCCTTTGAGAGTCTCCGTCTCCCTCCTGCCAGAGAAAGCCAGCGAGGTTCGCTGTCACCCACTCACTTCAAGCACGCGTCTCTGTACCTCAGCTTTTTACATTTCCTGTGGGTCTCTATGAGCCCTGCTCTTTCCTTCTAGTTATAGAATTTCCACTCTGCAAGCTTTATTTTGGTTCTGGATGATGTCCGTTCTGTCTTTTAGTTGTAGTTTTGAAATTGTTGTGCAAGACAGCAGTGTAGGTGTTTACCTATGCCGCCATCTTGGATTCTCCAAAATCTAACCTTTCTATGTTGGAGCCTAGAGCTCTGAATCCGCTTGTTTGTGCCAATTGGGGATTGTTGTTTTGGGGTTTGCAGCTCCTCAGTGGGTGCCACAATTTTAGATTCTCAAGCTTCCAATAATATCCACCCTCCCCTTCAAGATGGTGCGGTCTCTGTGTCCAACCTGGTGGCTCCAGGATGGAACTCAGCAGCAGTAGGGGCTTCCTGGTTAGAAGATTTCTGTCCAGCTATCCCCCACCTTCTCTTGGAATATAGCTGTCCTTCAACTTGCCAACAAACATTCCCCGTGCGACACTCAGCTGTTCCCTCTGTCTACTCCAGGACAAGGCTTGGGACATGTCCGTCTATTCCACCCCTATTTTTTTTCCTAAATATTATTTCATTATTAAAGCACCCAACGAACTAGTAGCAGAAAGGAAGTTCCTTATATGATAATGAATATCTATGAAAAGTCTCCAGATAATACTATACTTAATAGTGAAAGGTTTTTACTGAAGATCAGGAACAAGATAAGAATAAGTGCTGTTTGCACTTTGATTAAACATTTTAATAGGAGTTCTAATCTGACTACCTATGCAATAAAAAGACACAGAAACCATCAAGATTGGAAAAGAAAAAGTATGGGAGAAAATATTTGTAATCACTTATTTGATAATAGTATTGCATGTACAATACAAAAAAAAAGAACTCTTACAACTCAAAAATAAAAGGACAAATTACCGAATTAAAATGGTCAAAATTCTTGAATAGCAACTTATCTAAAGATGTATATCTACACTAGCATTAATAAAAGGGAAATATGCTAATTAGACCAGATAGACCAGGTGTCCTTCCGGACAAAGGCATGGTGGCATGGACTGAGGCAGAGGCAGTTAAGGGTTATCAGGCTGGCAGGGGAGAGCAGTTAGGGGTGATCGGGCTGGTAGGGGAAAGAAGTTAGGAGCATCAGGCAGACAGGCAGACAGAAGTGGTTAGAGGAGATCAGGCAAGCAGGGGAGCAGTTAGGGGCATCAGGCAGGCAGATAGAGGGGTTAGAGGTGATCAGGAAGGCAGAGTGGTTAGGTGTGATTAGGCAGGCAGGCAGGTGAGCGGTTAAGAGCCAATGATCCAGGATTGCGAGAGGGTGTAGGCCTTGCTGAAGGACGACCCCTCACCCCCCATCCCCTCACACACATCCACATGAATTTCATGCACTGGGCCTCTAATAAATAAAAGCATATATTTATTAGGGAAATATCAATCAAAACCACAATGTGATATCCATTCACACATACAGAAATGGCTAACATTTAAAACAATAGAAAATAACAAGTGTTGGTGAGGATGTGGAGAAATAAAACACCCAAAATGTCTAGTGAAAATGTGAAGCATGTTTGAAAATAATTTGGTAGTTTCCTAAATATTAAACATAGAGTTACTATATGAATAAAAATTCCAATCATAGTAAAATCTAAAGAGAATTAAAAATATATGTCTCTACAAAATCTTGTACACAAATGTCTGAGCAACATTATTCCCAACACTAGAAATCATACAACTGTCTATCAACTGGTGAATAAACAATAGTAATGTACTCATACAATGGAATATTATTTGGCCATAAGAAAACACAAAGTGCTGTTACATGCTACAATGTGCTTGAAGACACTATGCTGGTGAAAGAAACTAGTTAAAAAACTGCATATTATATGATCCCATTTAGATGAAGTATTCAGTATTGGTCAATCTAGATAGGAAAATAAGTGATATCTAGGAGCTGGCAGAGAGAACAAAGAGGGAATTACTATTAATGGATACAAGGTTTTGTGTGTGGGTAATAAAAATGTTCTAAAATTAGGTAATGGTGATTGTACAACTTTGTGAATGTACTAAAACCCACCTACTTGTATACTTTAAAATTGTGGGGTTTTTGTGGTATGTGGATTATGTCTTAATAAATCTGTTATAAAGAAAATATAATTAGCCATAAGAAATCTACAGGAACATTTTGAAAAGATTGAATCAGTGGCCAAGTGAAGAGTCAAAGTCTTAGCCTCTGTTGCCTTAAAAGTAGGAAATTGACTCTTTACTTCAAGGGAGTGATGCAGAATAATGTGTGTGTCCACACATTATGTGGGCCTGTGTCTCTGTGTGTGTGCTCATGTCTGTGTGTCTGTGAATAAGAGAGATATAGCAAGTAAAGATACAATAGAGGGGAAACAGGGCTTTGATTATTCTGGGAAAATCTTAACTTTTTTCCTCAAATCATTCACCTGGCTTCTACTCCCTCCGGGTTGCCCGCGGGGACGTTAACTCCCCTATACTTCCTGGCTACATTCATACATGGCCAAGCAGGCAACCAGGGAGAAAGGGAAAAGACATGCAGCCCACATTATGACTGTGGTGGGCCCTTCTACTATAGAAAGAGTTAACATTTTCACTTTATGACTGCATTTGTATAAAGACAAATATTTTACTATTAAATCTTAAGACATTGACCTAAAAGTTTATTTTTTCTCCAGATTTTAAAATAAATTGAAGCTTTTGTGTGGACTCCTAAAAGTAATATGGGCCTAGGCACTCTGCCTAATGGGTAAGTCAGGCCTGGAGTGGGAGTCCCAGCACAGAGTGAGTCTCCAGCACAGTGCCGTGAGATGAAGGGATGTGGCAGGCAGGCATCAGGGGCATCTGCTGTCATCTGTCACATGAATATTACTAAAATCAAATAGCATATCTTCTTTTAACATCTTTCATAGAAAATCATTTCTAAAATATTTGGCTTACTCTTGTAAATCACCAACTATATTATACAACCAGGATGATATGTAATGAGATAAGGTTATATTACAAGACAAAATGATGCCATATATATATATTAATATATTTTTATTGATTTTTTACAGAGAGGAAGGGAGAGTTAGAAACATCAATGAGAGAGAGACATCTATCAGCCGCTTCCTGCACACCTCCTACTGGGGATGCACCCACAACCAGGATACATGCCCTTGACCGGAATCGAACCTGGGACCTTTCAATCCACAGGCCGACGCTCTATCCACTGAGCCAAACCGGCTTTGGCCCAATATTTTTTTTTTTTTACATTCTTTATCAACTAGTCTTTGAAAACTACTGAGAAAGTTATGTTTTCTATTTAGCAAAATGAATCAATGTAATAAAATCGACCACTGGAATAATGCCGATGTTGGAGGATAAGATAGCACTGGTGCTGTAGGCTCCTTCCATGATTTTAAGAAAAATGCACAGTGTATGCAGTGGTCATAGTTTGACCCAAATATAATTGAATCTGTGAAATAGGGAAGTGCTTTGTAATAGAATTTTATTGTAATAGCTTTGTCAGGTTATCAGTCTCATAGCTCTACACTGAAAAGGAGAAGTTTTTCCTGCTGCTTGCAGGTATAGAAGATTGTGCAGGACCAAGTGTCTAGCAGCTAATGTGGCACTGCCTGAAGGGAGACTGGAACACTCAACACACAGACCTGGGCAGGATCCTTCTGATCAAACGCTAGTGCAGGCAGAGTAAGAAATAACCAGCTCATTGGTATTGATGGTGTGGGGAAAGGAGTTACAAGGACAAAAGTAACTTCAGAAAAAGTCCATTTTGAACTGGACGTTTTGAACTAAAAAGAAATGAATTTCACATGCTTTTGTAGCCTCTGAGAGTAAGGGAGGCCAACTCCTTTCAGGACAGATCTAAATGGGTGTGAAATCACCTATATATTAAGAAAATTTAACTGAATGTTGTCTGCTTCTTTCTCCTAAATCAACCAAAAGTATTAGATGTTAACAAAGTTTAGACAAGAAAAGGACTTTTGCGAATAATGAGTTCTGCCTTCATATTTTAGACATTGTTTCCACTGAGACATTTATTTTGTGAAGATAATTATATGATGAATATACCTTACATTGTAAATGATATAATAATTAAACTATAATTTAACCTATCTTAAAAATAAATTTTAAGCCATTCATATTTAAAATGATTAAAATTGCTATAGGGTAAAATAGTTAATTGCTCCCTTATTATAAAAACATGAAGAGAAGAATAACTTCTTAATAATCTAGCCCTAGCTGGTGTTGATCAGTGGTTAGAGCATTGGCTTTTGCACCAAAGAGTTGCAGGTTCTATTCCAGGTCAAGGGCACATACATGGGTTACAGGTTTGATCCCTGGCCCAGTCGGGACACATGCAGGAGGCAAATGATCAATGTCTTTTTAACATCGATGTTTCTCTCTCTCTCTGTCCCCCCATCCCTTCCTTCTACTCTCTCTCTAAAAAAATAAAATAAAATAAAAAATCAATAAAAAATTATTCTTCAGTGAGGATTTCAAAAAAATAATAATAAAATTAAATATTGATATAATATTAAATATATATTAATATATATGTATTGGTAAACACACGGCGAGGCTTCTGCTTTTAAACCTATTACACATTTATTTTATTATTATTTTTAAATAAATCTTTATTGTTCAGATTATTACATTTGTTTCTCTTTTTTCCTCCCTTAGCTCCCCTCCACCCAGCTCCCACGTCTCCCTCTACCCTTACCTCCCCCGGCATTGTCCTCATCCATAGGTGTATGATTTTTGTCCAGTCTCTCCCTGCATCCCTCTCACCTCTTTTCTCCTGAGAGTTGTCAGTCCACTCCCTTTCTATGCTCCTGATTCTATTATATTTACCAGTTTATTCTGTTCATCAGATTTTTAATTCACTTTATTTTTAGATTTACTTGTTGATAGATATATATTTGTTGTTCATAACTTTTATCATTACCTTTTTCTTTTTCTTCCTCTTCTTAAAGAGTACCTTTCAGCATTTCATATAATACTGGTTTGGTATTGATGAACTCCTTTAGCTTTTTCTTATCTGTGAACCTTTTTATCTGTCCTTCAATTCTGATGATAGCTTTGCTGGGTAGAGTAATCTTGGCTGTGGGTTCTTGCTATTCATCATTTTGAATATTTCTTGCCACTCCCATCTGGCCTGCATAGTTTCTATTGAGAAATCAGCTGACAATGGTATGGTTCCTCCCTTGTAGGTAATTAACTGTTTTTCTCTTGCTGCTTTTAATATTCTCTCTTTGTCTTTTGCTCTTGGTATTTTAATTATGATGTGTCTTGGTGTGATCCTCTTTGGATTCCTTTTGTTTGGGGTTCTGTGTGCTTCCTGAACTTGTAAGTCTATTTCTTTCACCAGGTAGGGGAAGTTTTCAGTCATTATTTCTTCAAATAGGTTTTCAATATCTTGCTCTCTCTTTTCTTCTGGTACCCCCATAATTCTGATGTTGGTACGCTTGAAGTTGTCCCAGAGGCTCCTTACATTATCTTCACATTTTTGAATTCTTTTTTCTTCTTGCTTTTCCAGTTGAGTGTTTTCTGCTTCTTTGTATTTCAAATTTTTGACTTGATTCTTGCCTTCTGCTAGTTTGCTGTTAGGTCTCTGTATAATATTTTTTATTTCAGTCAGTGTATGTTTAATTTCTAGTTGGTCCTTTTTCTCCTCTTGGGTCTCACTAAATTTATCCATCTTTTCTAGGAAATTCTTGAAAAACCTTATAACTATGGTTTTGAACTCTATATCCAGTCGATTGTTTTTCTCCATTTTTTGTTTGTGATCTGTTCCTATGTCTCTGCATTTTCACTATGCCGGGAGAACTTCTGTGTTGGAATCAGCCTTATGATATAAGACTTGCAAAACTGCAAAAGCCTCTCTGTTAAGCTTGGATGGGTCGAGTTTCAGAGCACCTCGGCTTCCAGTCAGCCCTGCCCTATGCAGCCTCTGGGTCTTTTGGTTATCACTGGAGTCTTCTTGTGTGCACACATGTGTGCACGCTTCTAGTCTGCTGCTTTTCCGGCTCCTCTGTGCCCCAGGATCCGTATGAGTCTCGGTTCCCAGGGTTTCGCCCAAAACTGGGGTTTAGTGGAGTTAGAAGTGGCACAGTTGGGAGGTTCTGTCTCCCGCCCACTTGAGCAAGCCAGTGGCACAATCTTCTGGGCACAGTGGTGTGCAAGCCCCCAGACCTCTGCCCTTTTGTGGCTCCCCTAAATTTCTGGGCACTCCTCCCTTTTCACTGTCCAGACTCCCCTCGTATGAGTCTCACTGGGACCTGGGGTTTAGTGTTGTAGGATAAGGGGTTCAGTGCAGTTGGGAGTCTGCATCTTCCTCCCACCAGAGAAAGCCAGCCAGGTACTCTGTCACCCATCTTCTCCACATGCACGTCTCCGTACCTCAGCTTTTTGCAGCTCCTCTGAGCCTCCGTGAACCCCTCTCTTTCCTTCTAGTTGTAGAATTTCCACTCAGCCTACTTTCCTGTGGTTCTGGATGATGTCCGTTCTGTCTTTTAGTTATAGTTTTAAAATTGTTGTGTAAGACAGCAGTTTAGGTGTTCACTTATGCCACCATATTGGTTCATTCCCTCTATTCCACATTTAGATTTTATTCAGAACTCAAGACATATTTTATGAAATATATAACTTGATTCTCCAAGGATATTGATTCTTAACATCTAATATCAATAAGGATAGATTTGTGTCTCTTAAATTCTGTACAAATTCTTTGTTCTGTTTGGGATATACTAGGAATCTGAAGTCTATCAATCTCCCCAGTCTCTTTTAATTGAGAAAAAAAGGAAGAAGAATATTGTATATCTTTATGCTTTAGGCAATATAAAGTCCATTTGTATTAAGAAATATACCCAACTCTCTAACTTGTCTTCTATATCTCTGAGGCAAGAAGCATAGAAAACTGCATTTTCCATACTGACTTCCTAGCTGAGTTCCAGCTCATATTCTGCCTATAAAATCACATTCAAAGACTTTAGAGATAGATGGGAAATAAAATTCATTTTTCTCCTATTAGAATTCATTTTTCTCCACCCCAGGCACAATGATTTGGGCTGAAAGCAAGGTTATACTGTCTTCCAGATATTTTCTTATGAGCTGGTTAATTAGCTATTAATTAGCAAGTAAATGGAATTAACAATGCTGGTTTCATATAATTTCTGCAACTTAAAAAAATTCTGAGATCATTATGAGCTTTTTCTGACATTGTTACCCTTCAATTCCAAGGACATGAAATCAGCAAATTAAACTCCTTCGTGCCTGAAATATTTCCCTGGCAAGACTTTGACCCACATTTAGCCTGTTAATAAAATAAAGGTTAACTACCTATCTAAATCCAGGTGATTCTTAACTTATACATGTACATACAGGTATGCAAGACTTCATCCTCATTTCAAGCACTTATGGGTGTCCTTTTGGATCTTAATATATTGTATTCCAAGAGTTTCTCCCCAGATGTAATGATTAGAAACTTTATTCTCCGGCACAGAAGCTATTCTTGTCATTATATCTGAGAATTCTCCAAACTCGGGGCGAGAGTGGGAAAGTCTATACCTGGCCTTCTGAGTTCGAGTACAGAAGGCAGAGTATCTTGGTCACAATGGTACATCACTAGCACAAATTCTGCCATACTATAGAAAAAAGCAAAGGCTTCTGAGTTGTATAGGAGAACATATACTTTTCTTCATGCAGTTGGTGCCAGAGAACAAGACAATGGTTCTCTAATATTATCACTAGGCATAAGAATCACGAAAACTTATGTTAGAGATAAAAATGGAGTCTTAGTTGGTTTGGCTTAGTGGATAGAGCATCAGCCTGTGGACTCAAGGGTCCCAGGTTCGATTCCAGTCAAGGGCATGTATCTTGGTTGCAGGTACATCCCTAGTAGGGGGTGTGCAGGAGGCAACTGATTGATGTTTCTTTCTCATCCATGTTTCTAACTCTCTCTCCCTCTTCTACTCTGTAAAAAATCAATAAAATATGTATTTTTTTAAATAGAAAGAAAGATGGCATGACATCATCAAGATGGTGACATGGAAGGTTCACAGAAAGAGTAACTAACAACTATCTACAGGTAAGACACTTTGTGAAAATCCCAGAACCTGGAGTTGGAGCTAAAGAACTCCCTTCAACCATAATTATGAAAAACTGCAGTAGAAAGGTTAAAGGAGTGGTGTCCCTTTGTCTGTGTCACCACTTTCCCAAGCTGGTGCAGCTCACACTGAGGACCTCAAAATTCTCCAATTGGCAAAGGAGAGCCCAAAGTGGACATCCAGCTTCCCCAGGGTTACAGGATGCTTTCAGAAGGTGTACTTATTGCCTCACAGGAATCATAGAAGAAGGTCAGGGATTACACCAACAAGTGCATAGGTCTTGAAAGAGAGCATTCTTACTGCCTGTGGTCCCCAAGCAGAGGTCTCAATCAATGGCTGTCCTCATCTGCAGAAAGCTAAGCTGGTGACGCCACCAGGCCAGTGAGCCTTGTCAGCAGTTTGTTCACTTTCAGTCACCAGCCTGCTGGCCATTCCAGCTGTGGAGCTCATTCTAGATTCTTGATTGGACAAGAAATTAAGTCACCAGCTCACCCAACCAGGAAGCCTGGCCAAAGATGCTAAGCAACTTCAGAGCACATCCTATGATCCACCAGGGCAGACGCAAGTCAGCATCCCTCCCAACTGCTGAGAAAGGCTGGAAGAGGAGACTGCTACTTCAAATGCACATTTATCCATGTGAGGAAATGAAATCACCATCCTGTTCACCCCATGTTCATCACAGTAATATTCACAATAGCCAACCTATATAAATAACACAAGTACTCATTCATGAATGGACAAATAAAGAAAATGTTATATATATATATAATCCTGCCATTTGTGACATCATGCTAAATAAATAAGAGAGTGAAAGATAAATATTGAATGATCTTGTCTTTATATGAAATCTAAAACAGCTGAACTCAGAGCAACAAAGAATAATTGGTGGCTGCCAGGGGCTGGGGAAAATAATGAGATGTTGTTCAAAAGATACATATTTCCAGTTATAAGATGGAATATGTTCTTGGAGTATAATGTGTTAACATGTGACTATTGTTAACAATATGATACTGTTATACCTGAAACTTTCTGAGAGTATATCTTAAATATTCTCACCACAATAACAAAATAAAAGGATAATCACATAGGTCAGTGGTATGCAAACTCATTAGTCAACAGAGCAGCAAACCACGCCTCGTGAGTGGCATGTGGCTCACGAGCCGCAGTTTGCCGACCACTGACATAGGTGAAGGTACGTTATCTAATCTTATTGTGGTAACAAGTTTGCAATATATATGTGTATCAAATCATCGCGTTGGACTTCTTAAACTTTACAAAGTTATATGTCGGTTATAAAGCTAAAAAAGAGAGAGAGGAGGATAGATAACTTTTTCTCATCTGCCAAAGACTGTCAGGTTGGATTCAGGAATATGTTTGTTTTAAATAAATTATGTAGGTGATTCTGATTAATGTATTTGACTTTAAAAAATATCTTAAATCACTGATGGTAAAAAGAATTTATCCAACTAAGTTTTTCTCTTGAACTAAAAAAAAGAGCTTGGGAAGAACATGGTGATTGGAAACATTCTCTTTGCCCTTCAGAGAGTCAAAATTAACCTAGTGAATAGAAAGTTGTAATGTTATAGGCCAAGGATATTCTCACTATCAGCCTGAACTAGTTATCCTATAAAAAGATAAATGTTGCATGTAATTAGTCATTAAGTGGTGTATCATGATATTAATGGCCTCCAATGAATTACAGCCCATACATCACAATTCCTTTGCAATGTGATGTCACTATTCTTCCCTTGGAGAGGTGAAGTCGATTTATCTAAAATCTCCAATATAGAATGCCTTCATCACTTGCTTTGACCAATAGAATGTTCCCATTTTAGAGATATGGAAGCCAAGAATTTTAAGTAACTTGCTCAAAGTTACATGTCCAGTAAGGAGTAGAGCCAGAATTTAACCGATGGCGGTATAAGTCCAGAACGCATGTTATTAATAAATACACTAGATTGACATTAAAGGATTGAATCAGCATAGAAAACACCCAAATTAGATGATGGAGTTTTCTAATAACAAATAAAAAATAAAGAATGCTTCAGGGAAGGAAGAATAGTGTGCCATTTTCAAGTCTAATTCAAAGTTGTTTAAATATTTCCACTACCACCAGGTAAAGGTAAGATTTTTCAAAGCCTTTTATGATTCCATTGCTACTATTCTCTATGGTAAGAAATTTTGAATTGTATAAATGGATTCCAATACTGGTAATCAAATTGATAAAAATGAAGAGTTAGCACAAGATAACCAAATGGCTTGAAGTAGATTATAAGTCATTAACTACTACTGAGAAACCACAAGGGGAGATTGATTATATGAAACCAGAAATAAAGGAGAACAGGGAAAGAATAATGTAATTATTGTTCACAACATTTGAGAGTCAGTGAATACCATAAAGAAAGGGTTTTTTGTTGTTGTTGCTGTTGTTGTTATTTTGTTTACTGAGAGTGTGGTAAATAGGAAAAATAAGAATAACAAGAAAAAATATACATTTATAAGAAATGACTACCATTCAGAGAATTTTATTAAGAGAATTACTCTTGCCGAGACCGGTTTGGCTCAGTGGATAGAGCGTTGGCCTGAGGACTGAAAGGTCCTAGGTTTGATTCCGGTCAAGGGCATGTACCTTGGATGAGGGCACATCTCCAGTAGGAGGTGTGCAGGAGGCAGCTGATCAATGTCTCTCTCTCATCGATGTTTCTAACTTTCTATCCCTCTCCCTTCCTTTCTGTAAAAAATCAATAAAATATAAAAAAAGAGAATTATTCTTAAAGTGACTATTTTTTAAAGCCACATTATTATGAAATCATCCCTACCATCTTGTTCAGATATATTGGCTATCTACATGATGACCTTAAACAGGATGCAAACTAATATCTCTGTGCTGCAGAGTCTCATGATGAGCAGCACAAATAGAAATGCTTCGGGGGTGGGGAGACAAGACCCTATAATATGCTACCATTTCTCTTCTTATGGAAAGTTTTCCAGTATTAGTTAATTAAAATGTGTTGACGAATAACAGTGCACTTGGCTTTATTTAGTTTATGCATGGATTTACATAAAATACATGACATATAGTCTATTTCTATTGATTTAAAAATTACAATGGGAAGAGTGATAGAACTTAAAATGTCACAAATGTTTCAAGTGAGTAAGAGCATCACTGATATATATATAGTCATAAAGAATTTCTGAAGAATTGTTACTATTGATAGGACTGGGGATATATTCTAGATTGCTTTTCCCCATTAATAAAATAAAGTTTCAAAACATCTTTATGTATGTTTAAATGCCAAATTGAAAATGGAGAAAAAGAAAAAAATAACCCCCAACTCATATCTAATATATATTCTGTTAATATTTAATATGCCTCTGTCTTGAATTTATTTTTTAGCTTTATAAACAATTAAATATATTGGGGTGACATATATGAATACATATAAGGCTAATATGCTAAGTGTTTGACCATTTGACCATTTGACTGTTCGATCAGTAGCTATCCATGCTCTGACCACCAGGGGACAGATGCTCAACACACAGGTGTGGAAACATGGAACAGACTGCTGAATCTCAGAGCGAGGGGATGGGAAGGGATTAAACAAAGATTTTATATGCCTGGCCTGCGCCCTCTCCCAATCCGGGACCCTCAGGGGATATTGGACTGCCGGTTTTGGCACTCCCTGCAGGGCAGGCCAAGACACCCCACTGATGCATGATCCCGTGCACTGGACCTCTAGTTGGTTAATAAGATTATGTAAGTTTCAAATGTACATTTATATGATACATGATCTGCATATTGCATTCTGTGGCCACCCCCCAAAGTAAAGTCATCTTTAGTCACCACATATTTGACCCTCTTTAACCTTTACTACACCAACCCTCATCCCTCTGGTAACCACCATACTGTTATCTGTGTCTGTGAATTTTTATTGGCTTGTTTTTCTTATTTGTTCATTTGAAGCTTTCAGCTTTACCATATGTACCAGTTCATAATGCAGATTTTTTTTCAATAGATGGAGTTACACATATGTTGATATATATGCAATTTGATATGCATGCTATTTTGTTGTATTGACAGCAAGCTTCAAAACTTCATATGTCAAATTTTGTGAAGGTGTTAACATCATAGACATTTTTACACTTAAAAATGTTCAATTTCATGACAAAAAAAGAGCAATTGAGGGAAGTTTTAATTCATTCCTTTATTTTGAAGAAAAAGTTATTGTATAGTTTGGGAAGCTTATGTTGAACATGCTCCATCTCAAGATACTTTAAACGCTGGTTTAAATGCTTTACAAGTGATGATTTTGAAAGGCAAAGAATGTCCAGGTCAATCAAAAAATTTGGAGACCAACAATTACAAGCATTATTGGCTGAAGATGCATGTCAAACTCAAAAACAACTTGCAGAAAGATTAAACATGGCTCAGCAAATAATTTCCGATCATTCATAGCAATGGGAAAGATTTTAAAGGAAGCAAAATGGGTGCCACATCAACACAGTCAAAGACAAATGGAAAACCAAACTGTCATTAGTAAAATGTTGCTTCAATGGCACAAAAGAAAGTCTTTTTTGCATTGAATTGTGACTGGCGATGAAAAATGGATTTATTTTGATAATTCCAAACACAAAAACTCATGGGTTGATTCAGGTCAATCATCAACATTGACTACAAGGCCAAATCACTTTGGAAAGAAGACAATGCTCTGCATTTGGTGGGATCAGGAAGTTGTGGTTTATTATGAGCTTCTAAAACCAGGTGAAACTGTTAATATTGATCACTACCAACAAATAATCAATTTGAACCATGCTTTGATAGTTAAAGAACAAGAATGGGCCAGAAGACACAGCAAAATAATTTTCCTTCATGATCACACACTTCAAAAACAGTTAAAGACGTTAAAAGATCTTGCCTGGGAAGTATTATCCTACCCGCTGTGAATACCTTGTTCCTTCAAAATTGCCACTTGTTCTGATCGATGGCACATGCACTTTCTGAGCAACACTTCAAAACATATGAAGAAGTGGAAAATTGGGTCTCTGAATGGTTTGGCTCAAAACAAGTAAGTTCAATTGGGACGGTACCTACAAATTACTTGAAAGATGAGGAAATGTGTAGCTAGTGATAGACATTTCTTTGAATAAAGCACTTTTGATGTTTCTCTTGAAATTATCATGTTTTCTTTGATTACAAAATCCGTATTTTTAACTGGTATATCCCACATATGAGTGAAATCATGTGGTACTTAATGTTTTTGCCACTGGTATTTTTAACTTTCAACTTTTGCATTGTTAAAAATAAAAAGAAAGTAATAAAAAACTAAATTAACTAAAACAAAAATAGGAAGCATTGATTTCTTATTGACTGTTAGTAAGTAGTCTGAGCAGCTAAGGCTGAAGAAGACTTTGAGTCCCCAAATCCTTTTTCTCTCTCATGAGCGTCCTATTCAGTTACTAGATGGTAACAAGGATTAATCTAACATAAGTTAGATTTTTTAAAAAGAGAAAAAGAAAAGAAAAAAAGGAGCAAAAATCAGATGCCAGGGGCAATTTCTGATGAACAAACAAATTCAATTCAATCACCAGTGAAAAATCAATGAAGTGAAATGGACCTCTAAGTCACACTCTGGCCATTTCAGAATGTCTACAAACAACACTTGGAATCCCATCCATTATCTCCATCTCTCCAGGGAACCTCTCTTTCTCCCCACTGACTTAGTTGTACAATATAGTATTTTTAAATGTGTAAGAATTTTATGGTCCTTATTCCTTTATTAGGCCTGTACATGCTCTAGAAGACTTCTAAAATAATCCAGCAGTCTTCCATTCTATCAAAAGAGAAGAAAATATTTTTTCAAAGTGGTACACAAATAACATTTGACTTCCTAAGTACTCAGTCAGTCCTGAAACATCCTCAAATTCACAGCAGAACATTTTTACCTATAAATGTAACCAGAGATTCTTAACCACATTGATACATGAATCACTAGTAGTCCTATGAAACCTGGAATACAGCTCAGAATACAGTGGTACCTCGAGATACGAGTTTAATTCATTCCATAACCTTGAGGCATGGGAAACTATGAGACGCTCCAGTCACAGTAAACTGGTAGGTTGTGTGCAGCCGGCCGATCCACGCGATTACTCCTATCTCAAATGTTGCTCGTATTTCAAAGCAAAAATCGCTTGCTCAATGGCTCGTATCTCAAAAATCTCGTATGTTAGGGCACTCATATCTCGAGGTGCCACTGTAATCTTTTAAATGAATAACTAAAATGCATAGAACTGAATATAAACTAATTATGTTTAAATACAGATTTTAAAATATAAAAGACAAATTTATTGTTTCTTTATTAATGCTTACTGTAAGTTCCAGTAATATGCCTAATAACTATAATACTTTTTAAATGATAATAAAGTTAAGATATATGTGAAAATATCTGCAATAAATTTTTAATGATATACAAAATCTTTGACTTCTAACAGTATCAAATTAACATATACTGCTGATATTACTATACTATACTATAATATATGCTGTAATACTTATATTTCCTCTCATGGACCTATGTATATGAACCCCTGAATCCTATCTGTAGATCTTTGGGAATACATAGGCTTGCATATTCAGTTTTGGAAAGCTCATAAAGTTATTAAGCATCATCCGGCATTACTCTGCAAATTATTATACGCATAATATAAACTTTATCAAATTATCATTTTAGTATATAGTTCAATAGTCTTAAGTAAGTTCACATTATTGTACAACCAATATCCAGAACAATATATGCTTTTAAAGCAAAAAGAGTATAAAAACTATTATAAGTATGCTTTCCTCTTAGAATTATAATAATATTTTTGTATTCAAAGATTTCATATTGCTTTCAACAAGTTTCTTATTATTCATGGCTTTGGGGAATTTTGTTTTACCTTTTACCCATGTTTATTGAGATGTAATTGATAAATACTATTGTACAGTGTGCAATGTGAATAATATAATATGCATATCCTATCTAATAAAACAGTAATATGCAAATTGACCTTACCTCTGCTACACCCACAAGCCACGCCCACCAGCCACACTCACCAGCCAATCAGAGTGAGTATGCAAATTAACCCAATCAAGATGGCTATGGCCACACAGAGAGCAGGAGGGAGGCTGGTGATGGAGAAAGCCAAGCTTTCTGCACACTGCTTAAGGCAACGAAGTTTCAATGGCTGTGCAAGCAGAAGGCTTGGCTCTGCTCCAGGTTACAAAGTTTCAATTGTAGAAGATAAATAAATCCCAGATACCAGAGCCTCTGCTTGGGGGTTATGACTGGCCTGAAAACCAACACAGGTCCCTCGCCTAGGGAATACCCATCCCAATCCAGGACACCCCTCAGGGCAAACCTGCTGGCCGCCACCCATGCACCAAGCCTCTACCCTATCTAATAAAAGAGTAATATGCAGATTGACCATTACTCCAACACACATGATGACTGCCCCCATATGGTCAAACATCCTGCTCCCATGTGACACAAGATGGCCACCACAAGATGGCCAGCAGAAGAGGGCAGTTGGTAGGGACCAGGCCTACAGTTGGGGGTGATCAAGCCTGCAGGAGAGGGCAGTTAGGGGTGACCAGGCTGTCAGAGGAGGGAAGTTGGGGGTGACCAGGCCTGTAAAGGAGGACAATTAGGGATGACCAGGCCTACAGAGGAGGCAATTAGGGGCAAAAAGACTGGCAGGGGAGCAGTTAGGCATCAATAAGGCTAGTAGAGGAGTGATTAAGAGGTGATCAGGCTGGCAGGCAGAAGCGGTTAGGGGCAATCAGGTGAGCAGTTGCGAGCCAGCAGTCCTGGATTGTGAGAGGGATGTCTGACTGCTTGTTTAGGCCCAATCCAAGTAGGACAGTGTGATATTCCTCAAGCCAAGATTGGAGAGGGAGCAGGCTGGGCTCAAAGACAACCCCCCCCATGCATGAATTTCATGCACTGGGCCTCTAGTACATTATAAAGTGTTTACCATAAATGAGTTAATAAACATGTCCATCACGTTACTATCTTTTTTATGTGTGTAAAGTAAGAATGCTTAAGATCTACTCTTTTAGCAAATTTAAAGTATCCAGTACAATAACAACTATGGTCAGCATGCTGTTCATCAGATTCTCAGCACTTTCTGTTCTTACAACTGAAAGCTGTATTGCAAAGTGTTTACTAAAATGAGGTTACATAACACATCCTTTGCCTCACATACCATTTTGTTGTCTTTATGATAAAACATTAAAGCTCTAGTCTCAAAGCATCATTCAAATATGTAATATCGAATTGTGACCTATAATCACCATAGTAGTTCTTTAGATTGCCAAACTCATAACTGGATGTTTGTACCCTTTGACCCAAATACCCTCTTTCCTCCATTACCCTGCTCCCTGGCAACCAATAGTCTACCCTGTTTCTGAGCTTGACTTTGTTAGATTCCACATATAAATGGGATCAGACAGTATTTGTCTTTCTCTGTCTGACTCATTTGACTTGATGTTCATTTATGTTGTAACAAATGGCAGAAGTTCCTTTGCTCTCAAAGCTGAACAATATTCCATGTGTGCTGGGTATATTTCTGGTGTGTGGTAAGAGTGTGTCTTCGTGGTGTGTACACAGGTTCTCAGTGACAGACTCCTCTGCAGAGAGGCCCCTGGAAATCATGGTGGCATCCAGCGCATGGCTGATAGTGAGAGTTCCTGCCCTTCTTCACTGCTCCTCGCTGTCTCCAGACATCTCAACTAAGCCAGTCTCCCAGAACTCTTTTCGGACACTGGCTCTGTTTTTTTTCTTCACTGTGTTACTCTAGACTCTTAATTGTTCTTGTATTATATTTTTATGGTTTTATAAGTTGTTTCTCTGTGCTTTCTTATAGCTCTCCAGCATCTTGAGGACAATATTTAGAATTCTTTGTCAGGCAATTCAAGGATCTCCATTTTTTTGTGGTCACTTACTACAAGTTTACTGTGATCTTTTGTGGTATCATATTTCTCTGTTTCGTTTTGAGCCCTGCAGGCCTGCATAGATGTCTGCTTATTGGAGACATCTGACTTTCATAAGGAAAGACCTTCACCTGCAGGCGAGACACACTATGTTGTGACCCCAAGTCCAGAGATGCAAGGTATCAAGAACCGGGTTGTGGCAGATACAGTTTCAGGGGGCACATGGTGTCTTATTGGCTCAGGCAGCTGGAGGCTACGATAGGGACAACTGAGTGATCTTTGACAAGAGCAGCACGGGGTGTGCAGTGGATACAAGGGCTAATGGGGTCCTAAGTGGTCTTTTCACGTCCAGTAATTAGACATCATGGCAGGCCTCAATGGTAGCCAAAGCTGGGCTTGTAAATACACACTTGGCTGGGATGGCTGGCTTCAGGGGCTAGCAGCAAGTCTGCATAGCAGTGCAGGCCAGTGACAAAAATCCTGCAAGGGTCTGTGGAGTCCTTGGCTCTCAGTGTGCACTAGCATTTGCACACCAGAGGTTATCCTCCAGAATGCCTGCAGGGGTCAGCCCAGGTGGCCCACACTGGAGTTTTGCACAGATACCATTGCATTGCACTAGCCCAGCCTCAGAGGCCAGTTTGCTTTCCTGGTGAGGATCCTGGGCTCTAGCACAAGCTGGCAGGAAGGGAGCAGTAAAGGCCTTAAGCTTCTGGTGTCTGCTAATTAAAAAGCTTATGGAGTGAAAATCTCAGTAGCAAAATCGGCAGAGGGCTCACCGTGGCTGGCAGCACTGGCTTTGGTTTCCTTAGTGGCAAATGCTGCTGGGGTCCAGGCCTAGGTCTTCAGTGACAAAAGCTGTGGTCCTCAGCAGAGAAGGCTTTTTAGGGTTCTATGCAGAGCAGGTCACTAGGAAGCATGGTCACGCCCACCACATACTCATTTTGGTAGACTCTTCTGTTCCTCCATGTTCCAGGCATTTCTTGACATTGCAGCTTTGCTGATCTCTGGATTGAGCACAACTGAAGCAGATCCTTCATGCAGTGCCCCAAACAACTAGGAAACTGGATCACACACCTCACTCTCCTTTTACCTTGGGTCAGGGTGTGCCTTTTGTCTCTGAGCCAAGCTATTCTGAAGAATGGAAGGAAGCAGGCAAAACATAGATATTTCTCCAACCCTTTTTGTTTGGTGATTCTCGGGTGTTTGCTCCACAGCTTCTTAAGCTTCTTCAGAGTTATTTTTGTTTATGAATAGCTGTCTAATTGTTGCTCTTTATTGAGGGATGGAGTAATTATTCTACTCCACCATGTGGGTGACATCCTATAGAATCTTGGGTTCTTGGCCCCCTCCAGGTATATTTTTGTTCATGGATAGCTAACTGTCTTGTTTTTTGTTGTTTTGTGTGGGGAAGAAGGCTAGTGTCTTCTACTCTATCATCTTGTGGATATCACTCTGCAGGTCAATTTCTTAACAAATCAAATGACTTGGATTCTTCTATTTTTGCCCCATTTTTCCACATAATAAGGAACCTTATAATTACATAGAGCCCATCTGGATAATCAAAGGTAACCTCATTATCTTATGGTCACCGGATTAGCATCCTTAATTTTATCTGAAACCATATTCCCCTTTCTCATTTAAGGAAACAGATTTGTAGATTCCAGAAATTAGGGTGTAGATATCTAGTAGTGGAAGTAATTATTCTGCCTATCATATCAGTTCTTCGAAGATTTTAAAATTTCAATCAAATTTTTTTCTTTCTGAAAACATCCAAGATGGAAAAAATTTTAAAGGCCAGTATGATAAATTACTGTTTTTTCTTTCCACGTGTAAATAGTCAAGCTAAACTTAATTGCAACAAGTCTTATTTTGTGATAAAAAATCATCTTTCTTTGATTAAAAGAGAGCTTTCTCTATAGAACATCTTTGTGATTTAATGATAAACTATGCATCATCTATAGCATACCTTTCTGGATTAACAGATCCTAGCCTTGTTCACTGTCTTTTGAATGATTTTGCACTTTCTTGTAAATTGCAGTAACTGATGGTTATGCAAATTGTCATGCCTGGTGGAGATTCAATTGACTTCAATCAGTTCAAGCACTTGTTGATAAATTAGACTGGATCCAATTACATTATCCAAATTATCAATTCCTAACAAATTTTTAATTTTAGCAGTTTTCCCTTATGTCTGTCTATTATCCTCCAAATTTACTTTTTCAATATTTTCCCCTCCTGTCTGACTTGGTTTCATGGAGAAGTATATAACTATCCAGAACTCTACAGTGGCTTTGGATTGCCTTGGAGATGGTTCCTTTCCTGAGAAGTGGCTACTTGACATAAATTTAAAGACTCACCACTACAACAGACTATGCATGTATGGTAGGCATTTAGACAGTCATGATCAGAGCAAAGACAATGGGCCAGGTACAGAAGTTCATCAGGGTAGAAAGCCCTTGGTGCCCAGCAATGGACAAAATTGAGAAAACAAGGACCTTATCTCCAGGGTAAACTTTCCTCCTCTAGCATATCACTAGTCATGCAGTGTAGACTTCCTGACCTTTCCAATCTCTGGACATGTGGTTTGGATCCTACCCAAACTACACTTCTCATGGCATGTCACTAGTCATGCAACAGAACCCTTTGGAAGAAGAAGTGACTGAAAAGTAGCCACATGTGACTTCTACATGGGGCCTTGCAGGACCACTCCCTTAAGCATTAACTCTGAGGGATAACATCTAGGCCTCAATTGTGTTTCAGCTCCAGGCTCAGAAAAGCAGCAAAATCAGACAAGTGATGCCATGGCTGACATCAGGCCAGCTGCAATAACTAATGATACCCCTGTCTTGGTGCCAATCAATCAGTGGACACTATAATTCTAAAGGACACTCCTGGGAAACAGGCGAATATAATATTGAGATCCTCCACTGGGACATCTACTTTAATCCCCACTTTTAAAAACCGTTAGGATGGAGTACCTCTCTGTTTCCCTCTCTCTTTCTCTCATGTTTGTGCCTTTCCTCACCACTTTTCCCTACATGCATTTTCCTTGCCTCTCTCTTTTTCCTAAGCTCCAAGGGTCGTTCTTTTGTCTTTGTAACTTGTTTCCTGAACTATTCCTTCTACAGTTCACTTCTTCTACCTCTGTGTCCTTGGGAAAAAAAGAAAACACAAAAACAAACAAACAAACAAAAAACCATTCTCTTTAGTTTGAGTCTTGTCTTTGAATTCTTTCTTAGCCAGAACTCAGATACCAAGATTGCTGAACAAAGATCCAAACACTGGTAACATTCTGGTGCCATTTCGCAGCCAACACATGGACCAGAAATCTTCCTGGACAAGCTACTATCTGTACCATGAACCAAGTTTAGCCAAATACTCTGGTCATTCATGCAAGAGGTAACCAAGACTGTGGTCAACATCACTGAGAACTTCAATTCCCTAATTCACATGCTTCCAAAACTCAATTATCAGTGCTGCGTACCCTCTAACAACCTGTTAGAATTCACTAGACTGGTTAATCTCAGAGTTCAACACTAGACTCTTTAATATAGTCTTATATTAATATTTTCTTTTTTATTTTAAACATCTCTTTTGTGAAATGATAGATCTCCTGGACAGCAAACATTTACCATCATCATAAAAGTACTCAACTTAGAATACCTCGCAGATAAGTGAACTAGTTTTACAGAAGAAAAAAAAAATAAGTTTTCTCCAGAGACTATTTCTTTACATCACTCAGGAGGTTTATTATCAATTCAGAGTTGTTCATTGATGAACAACATTTGTGTTAAACAAAAGGGAGGACGGAACTTTATCATGATCCCCATGAAGATCACAAATGACTTGCTTGTTTACTGCCTTTTATAAAACCCCAGGTCTCCTTCCTTTCATTTGAGACATTCCTCATTAACAAATGTTTCTGTAACACTTTGGCTTTCAAAATCTGCTAGTAAGCCAATATAACAGGTTTGGTTTTGTTGTTGTTGTTCAACTATCCCTCCTGGAACAATTTGTCCTACTATTCCATTCTAGATTGTTGTTTTCTAGGTATGCTAAAATATGCTTATTTTAGGACTTTTGTTTACTAACACCCTGGAAATTCTCTCTTTGTTTTGCCCTTGCATTAGAGCTATTACTTGTTGGGGCTCAAGTTTTCCTTTCTGTTGGTTTATTCTCTTTTTACATACTCGAGGAGCTCCAGAAACTTGGAGACTTTCAGTGGCTAAATGTGCTTTAACTTTAAGCTGGTATAGCAATCTAGATTTAATCAGGAGAGAAACTACATATAAATTAAATAGGAGAAGTTAAATATAGAAAACATGTGCCCATATGAAGAGTAACTATAAGATACAATAAACTATATGGTAGCATAGGAATGAAAGAGGGTCCCAAAAAGGACAAACTTGGAAAGGGTTTTAGATCTCCCTAGAGCAGTGGTCGGCAAACTCATTGGTCAACAGAGCCAAATATCAACAATACAACGATTGAAATTTCTTTTGAGAGCCAAATTTTTTAAACTTAAACTTCTTCTAACTCCACTTCTTCAAAATAGACTCATCCAGGCCGTGATATTTTGTAGAAGAGCCACACTCAAGGGGACAAAGAGCTGCATGTGGCTCACGAGCCATAGTTTGCCGACCACAGCCCTAGAGAATATGTAGTTCAACACACCAGATAGCCAAGAAGCTTGTGGATTTTGCCAGGCTAGTCTTGATCTGCAGTCACTGGACAAGCAACACATAACCTGCCAGAGCAAGGTGGGGAGCAGGGGCAACTAGTGGGAAGGGAATACAGTGAAACTCGAAAGTGATAATAATTTTATAGATCCATATTATGTGTTTGCTTTTTACTGGATTTTTTTTAGATAGATATTGAACTTCTAGACTGAGCCTCTCATTGTCTTATTATTTCTCTCCCATATTCCAATGGATTTTGTTGCTGTAGTTATGCTTACTTGAATATTTCCTTAAATATGCTTTCATACTCTGAATTTCTTTGCCACAATATAAGCTCCTTTATTTTGTTCACTGATGTATCTCAATTGCTGAGAACAGAGTTAGTATAATTAAGCCCCATTCTTATCATTAATGCTTGTCCAGCCTTGCAGAACCTATTTCCAGGAATGCTTCCATTTTACAGAGGCCATAAACCATAAACCATACACAACCCCCTGAGGGGGTTGTCAGCGCTAGTGCCAGTCAGGTCAGGCCTTTGGGGGTAATCTCACTTTCCCCATTCCAATCCAGGAGGTCTGCAAAGCCCTCAGAAAGTCCACAATCCTGATCCATATTTGGGAGACAAAGAAAATAAGGGGATAAAAGGGAAAGCTCCCCCACATTCAATGCTTGGGCTGAGTCACCACACTAGTGCATCTGCAATTCTTCAATAAAGGCATCCTTTTCTGAACTCTCTGAGTGCCCAGTTGATTGTGCTCCCATGCTGTCTGGCAGCTTATCTGCAACATTTAGACTCATTAATTGTGTCTTTTAAGTATATTTCTTCCCTATGTATTAATTGTTTCCTTCAAAATGCCTTCTTTTCATGATATATTTTGTTTTCTCACAGTTATCTTTGATGTTTCTTTAAATAACTGGAGGTCATTGGCTGGCCAATAAAGCCTACTATAAGTACTTTGTATAGGCGGATTGTGGGCTGGTAAAATTCATTCTTAATAAGTTAAGGAGTCTTATTATCAATAACTATGGGATCTTGTCTCCTGATATAAAATAATTTAGACCAGAGACACTGATAAAAGCAAAGGCAGATGTATGGAGGTTCTGCAGAGGTTGAGAATACTAGATAAGGTGGTGTGCACCGAATGTGAGTTTTAAGGGTTCTTATTCCTTGGGAACACAGAAGTTGTTGGGGTTATGCAATCAGGGTTTAGGTTGTCTGGCTTTTCTCTTTTTAAGAATGCTGCGTCCCACTGAAATCCAAGTACACATCAGTGAAGTGAAGCATTCTCGGATTGTGCAAGACTATTATGGGATGCAGGAAGGGATTTTCCCAACCAGGTATTGAGTTTGTGTCTGGGGTTTGTGGCTTGGATTTAGCTCTGAAAAACAAACTCCAAAGAAGTCAGTGTAGCTCCTGGACTATTGCTTTACAACTATCTATAGATAACTACCATAGTTTTGGCAGGACTTAACTTGATGAGCAATTTGTTTTGGGAGGGCTTGACTTGATGGAGCAATGTTGGAGAACATTTTGTTCTACCTGTTCTAGTCTGAAGGAAAGGGAGTGTAATAGAGCTGCAAAGAAGGGGAAAAGAATCCTGTTGAAGTCTGCTTTGTAGGTCACATTCCCTAATTTAGGTTATACAATGCATATTACTGAAATCAGCTTAATAAATAATGTAGATCTTTATTTTGAATTCTCCTTGTGTTCTTTCTCTATAACTTTCTACAAAGGAGAAACTGATAGAACTAATTTCTAGGAACATTCTCGCCTCTGACTCTATTATCATAGTCATTAAAAATATTTCCTAATAACACCTAGTAAACCACAATAAAATTTTTAAAAAACAAGTTTTGCAGATTTAGAGGTTCATCACGGAAGGTGAATGGTTGTTGTCTGGTGCTATTAAAGGATATATAATATATGTACTAAAGCTCAAAAATTCTGGATCTGAATGGAGATTGAGGGGCATAACCATAGATGATATATCGCTATAGGCTGAATATTTGCGTCCCTCCATAATTCATGTGTTAAATCCTAATGGGGTGATATATGGAGGTGAGGCTTTTGGAGGTGATTAGATTATGAAGGTGAATCCCTTATAAATTTGATTAGTGCCATTATAAAGAGACCCCAGAGAGCTTCTTTGTTTCTACTGCCTATGAGGGCACAACTAGGAAATATCTGGCTGTCTATGAACTAGGAAGTGAACTCTCACCAGATACCGAACCTGTCAAGTCAGACGCCCCAACATCCAGAATTGTGAGAAATTCATTTCTGTTGTTTATGAATGCAACTCTAGCAGATATATTATTACATTCAAGACACACACGATCAAGAGAAGAATGTAGTTATATAGATGAAAGTTATGTTGTAGTATAATTAATACTATAAGTATGAAAAAGTCAATTATTAGCCTATTAGCCATATTGCTGTTTTTTTTCATTTTTAAAAAATATTTTATTGATTTCAGAGAGGAAGGAAGAGGGAGAGAGAGATAGAAACATCAATAATGAGAAAGAATCATTGATTGGCTGCCTCCTGCACACCCCCTACTAGACACTGAGCCCACAACCTGGGCATATACCCTGACAGGGAATTGAAAAATGATCTCCTGGTCCATAGGTAGATGCTCAACCACTGAGCCATGCCAGCTGGGCTTTCTTTACATTTTGAATATTTGTTTTCAGTAAGATGTACATTAATTTTTGTTACAGTTGTTTAAATATTTCCTATAAAGGATTTATCTTCTTTCTATGAAAATAATGTGTATAAAAAGTAGAAACTATTTATTACCTTACCATAAAATGTATCTGTGCCTCTTGTTGAAATATTCATGAACTGCATGTGCAAGTTATTGCAACCATTTTCTGTTGTGTGTAACCATTGCTACACTGAAATAACAGTGACTCATAAAATCAACTATTTAGGACATATTAAGAAAGTAGGGGGACTCCTACAGGGAAAGTTAACAGCTTATGTGTACCCTCACAATCAAGTCAGATGATTGTTGTGCTCCAACCAAGTGTACATTTGGCCGAACTGCTCAACACCTGTCCCAGTTTCTGTCACTCCTGCTGAGTATGTCTATGCTTGAATCACTTCACAGATTAATTATTGCAATTCCTTAATGTTTTGTCTCCAAAAGAAGCTTTAAGGATTCAGGAAATGTACACAGCTTCAAATGTTACAGTGAGGTAAGTAAATATATATAAACAAGTGCATTAAAAAACTAAACTTTCATTTATAATCAAATAAACAAAAAAGCAGTACCTTCTATTATCATCAGTTGGGATTATTTGAGTGCAAGCAGTAGAAAATTATTCTATCCAAATCAAGCCAAATAGATTCCATTGGAAAGATATTTGAAATACAAAATCAAAGGGATACTAAAAACCTCAGAATTAAAATTATAGAAACTTAAGATATGTCTAGATCCAGATAATAGAAATAAAATAACATTCCCATAGCAAAATGATTATAGTAATCAGTGTCATATTCTGGGATGAGTTAAAAACCCACCATTTTAGTTTCATTGTCCTTCTGCTCATGATGCATTTTTGGGGAAGTAATATGTTAGTCTAATGTAGGAAACATGCATTTGATTAGAGGATGTAGAGAAAAAAGGATATTTCTCTAAGTGAAATTGGATGTGGTAAGGAAAAGTGAATTCTAGACATTGAAAATCTATTAAATATTTGCCACATACAACATATATGCATTCCTACTTTTCTGTGAAAATAGGCATACTTAATTACTTACGTAATATTTATAAAATTTTAAAATATCTTAACATGACTTCCAGTTTAAGCTTAGAAGATGCCATGAGCTATAAAAGAAAAAGCTGGACATGTAGCAAATTAATGACTTATATTAATTCATCAAATAACAGATGTCACAAGACAAATGGCCATTTTAAGAAAGAGATGCCTGCAGGGAGAGACAGAAGCTCAGCAATTGCTACCTGAGGAAGGTATCACTGGACAACATATGATTTGACAGAAATGTTAAACTAGAAATCTTGACAAATTTCTACAGGATAAGTGTAAGCTAGTGAGAGCATAAAAATTTCTTGGGAGATGCAATAATAGGGAAATTTCCATTATTTTCAAGTCCTTTTTCTCCAGGAACTCCATCAGGCTCTCACATGGAGGATTTCTGGGGTTGGGTGTGGGTAGGGGTGGTAGGGGTTGAAGAGGACATAGAGGGGATAAATGGTGATGAGAAAGTTAATGTAAAATAAATTAAGAATCTTGATAAAGCTCATCAAGTGAGGATGGAGATTGAGGTTCTTCTCCCTACATAAGCAAGGCTTAATCCACAGGGAGTAAAATAGAGATTGAAGACACAGGCAAAATCCTATCACAGGAGGAGGAAAGGAAGACCACCCAGCCCCAGTCTCCCTGGCTTGCTAGAGCTACCATAACAACAAAATGCCACAGACCGAGAGGCTGAAGCAAAATAAAGTAAGTTTATTTCCTCACACCTGTGAAGCTAAAATTCCAAGATCAAGGTGTCAGGATGAATAGTTCTTCTGACCTCTCTTCTTGGATGGCTGCCATATTTTCATATAGTTTTTTTCTCTGTGTACATGTGTCCATGGCGTCTCTTTGTGTGTCCAAATTTCCTTTTCACATAAAGATACCAGTCAGAACAGATTAAGGCAGGCCCATCCTAACAGCCTTTTAACTACTTCTTAAACAACCCAATCCCCAGTCATGTTCTGAGATATGGGAGTTTAGGGCCACAACATATGAATTTTGAATGTGATCGGGGCACAATGTAGCTCATAACACTGAACTAAGCGGGGGGGGAAAGAAGAAATGTCTTAATCTACAGAGAAGAGTACCTCAAGAAATAGAAGGAGAGCACTGGATATCACAAACTGCAGCTAAGAAAATAAACGGAGAGAATAAAAAAGCTATACCTATTTCCATATTTGGAACTTTCCTTTAAAATCAGCCAACATATAAAAGAAAAGAAAACATACACACAATCAGAAGCCCTTGCAAAGGACATACTCAGAAGACACAGGCTCACTATGCACTCCAAAGATTAAAACTTATCAGTACATTAGCGTATGCTCCCTGCTCTACACCCTACCACTACGCTGACAGTCTCCAGCAATAATGTAGTGGATTGCAGCGGGGAGACCTGCAAGGCAGAGGTTATCTCTGAAGAGCACCTTAGAAAAAGAGACCCAAAGCCAAGAGTGGATAAAAAAAAATGTCACTGGGGGAATCTGAGCCTTACAGTGCCCTGAGCAACAACATACTTCAAATGCAAGATAACTTCAGACTGGATTAACACAAATCCTCATCTTACAAGCCCATTAATTCCGTATCTTTTCCTTATTTAACATGCTCAGCTTTCAACAAAAAGTTACAAAGGATGCCAAAAGGCAAGGGAAAACATCTGAAAATACAAAGCAATGATCACAACCAGACTCAGATATGATACAGATATTGATATTATAAGATTTTAAAATAACGATACTATGTTGAAGGCACTAATGGAAAAGATAGTCATATTTGCTAGATCAGGTAGGTAATGTCAACACAAAGATGAAATCCATTGGGAATAATCAAATAGAAATACTAGAAATTAAAAACACTGTAACAGAAAATTTAAAAATGACTTTGATTGTCTCATCAATAGACTCAGAAAAGCCAAGGAAAGTATGAGTTAATTTGCAAATAGGGCAATAGAACTTACACAATTTGAGATACAAAGAGAAAAAAAGAATAAAATACACCAAAAACAACAGAGCATAGATGACATGTGGTAAAATACCAAGTTGAATATAGCATATATGTAATTGAAGTATCAGAAGAAAAAGAAAGTGCAGAGCAGAAGAAATATTTGAGAAATAATGGCTTTAACAGTTCTAAAATTAGTGAGACACCAAGCCACAGACTAAAGATATCCACAGACACCAAAATGCAAAGAACACCAAGGAGAATAAATAGCAACACAGCAAACAAACTAAGCATATCATATTCAAACAGAAAGAGAGAGAGAGAGAGAGAGAGAGAAGATCGTGAAGGCAAACAGGGAAAGGGTGGGCAAAGGGGTGTCCTTAAATGCAAAGGAAAAAGGTAAGAATTTCAGAAGACTGATCATTAGAAACCATGAAAGAAAATAAATAATGGAATGAGATCTTTAAATATATAAAAAAAGAACTTCCAACCTAGAAGTCTCTATCCAGAAAAAATATATATATATTTAAGGATGAAGAAGAGATAAAAAGTTTCCCACGGAAAAAAAATTGCTGATGTAGTTTATTGCCAGTAGACCGTGCATATAAAACAATCTTTTTTCTATTTAAATTGCTGACTATTTAAGGCAATACAGTACATTATTTACTTTAAAAGCATATGTAAACACTTCATTCACAGAGAGACTTTTTAACCATGACCTAAATTGTGTGACTACCTGCTTGTATCCTTAAAATGGCAACAATGGGTAAGGGGAGAGATCAACCAAAGGACTTGTATGCATGCATATAGGCATAACCAATGGATACAGACACCAGAGGGTTGAGTGCATGAGGTGGGGAGCAATGAAGGGTAAGGATACATATGTAAAATTTGAATCAATAAATAAAAAGTAATAAAATAAAATGGCAACAATGGAAGATATTTTCTTGACTTGATTTGTTAATATAAATTTATAATTTGCTTCAGATTGATTTTGAAAGCTTTATTTCATTAGTTTCGTCCCCAAACATTCTGATGTTTTCATTCTAATTAAATCTTTCACAATGTACTTTTGCAAATGTGACTCTCTTTAAACAACACATAACCATTTGGATAGAGTGTACTCTCTTTAGCATGTCACAATTAACAAGATATCTAAAAAGCAACTTGTTGAATTTCTATATTATTCTTAGAAAGAGCAATTTAACCTCTTTCAGTCAAGTGAATTGAGCACTTCATTTTAATATATAAAATGTGTGGTAAAATAATAAAAGGGACATCATATAATAAACATTTTAAGCATACTTTGATTAATATATTGATCATTTAGAAATATTGCAGTCCTTCCTTTTTATCCAATTAGCATACATCTTGGTTAATTTGTGCTTTATTGAAAATGTAATTATGAAAACTTAAAATATCATTAACTTTGTCCTTCATGGATTTAACAGCTTAATAAGACTCATCTAAATTTTGGAACTTTCCTTTAAAATCAGCCAACATATAAAAGAAAAGAAAACATACACACAATCAGAAGCCCTTGTTCATCTCTTAAATCATTTCCCCAAAAGTATCTGGTATGGTTTATCACTTTTAATGTTTTTCTGATCTCCAGTTTTCTTTTAAAATTTATTAGCATTCCATTGGACATTTGACTGGATTTTTTTTATATATTTCTCAAGTTTGCTATGTATGGGTATTTGTCACTATATTCTTATTTTTATTTGATATACATATACATAGCATAAATTGCTGTGTAATTACTGAACTGAGGAACTATAACCTGTTAGCATTGATAGAAAAATAAGATAATTGATTAAAAGAAAACAAAACTTGAAGTTTTAATCTATTGAATCTGATTTCAAGTTTTTTTGTTTGTTTGTTTTTTAATATATTTTATTGATTTTTTACAGAGAGGAAGGGAGAGATATAGTTAGAAACTTCGATAAGAGAAAAACACCATTCAGCTGCCTCCTGCATGCCTCCTACTGGGGATGTGCCCACAACCAAAGTACATGCCCTTGACTGGAATCAAAGCTGGGACATGGAAGCCAGGACCCTTCAGTCCCCGGGCCCAGGATCCATCCACTGAGCCAAACGAGTCAGGGCTGATTTTAAGTTTTGAGTTTCCTTGCTTTTTATCTCTCAATTTTAACATATTCACCTCTGATGGAAGGGAAAGAATCTTGAATGAAATTAACTATGCAACTTTAAATAAAAATAAGACAGGTTTTCTTTTACTTGTATTTTAGTTTGTGGAAATTAATTGTGTTAGACTGCAATTTAATGATGAGTACTAAAGACATATTATTTTGCTATTCTTCAAAAGTCACCAAAACTAGCCCAAAATAAGAAAAATAGAAAGAGAAATAAAACTCTTTGTTGCAATTGGTAAGTGGTAATAACACATAAACCAGAACTTGATATTACTGCCAAATAATTCAAACATGAACAAAAAACAAGGGACCTACTGAGCAAAAGCAAATCCTTCTCATGCAGTTGTTGAAATGAATGCTTTTTTTTAAAACAAGTGTTGTAATTTTTAAAAACCTAGAGTGACAAGATTAACATCTGGGGACATACTAGATATTTTCACGTACATACCACGCAAAACAATCATACCCCATAATACATGAATGTTGTTATGTTTATGACAAATTTTACTGATGCATATATACAGAAAGAAGATTTATGTTTTGAAATACAGCTATCTTTATGGTTTTTTAAAATATATTCCTGGATGAAAGATACTTTATTTATTTATAGCTTCATACTCCCTCTCTGCTTCTCACTAATATTTTTAGTTGTCTTCTTACTAAGTTTAGCTCTTTTTTTGCCCTTCATTATATGCAAATAGTGTGTTCCTTTAAATATGGGCCACTTACTTCAGGTATTTTTCTAGTCACTCTCTTTTTGTAGTCTTTGCAATAATTTCAATAACTTGTTAAAGCATCAATTGCATATCATGTCATGGTAAAATGATTACTAACACTTTTGAATATCTGCCATGTGCCAGGAACCTACAAATATTTTAACATTGTAATCCTCACAATTTCTTTCCAAGGTATATATCAAGGTATAGATATATTTATTATCAATTACAAAAACAAATGAGAGGCCAGAGAGTAATTTGCCCAAGTTCACAAAGTCAGCAACTAGAGGAGCCTGTTAGTAACTATGAACATCAGGCCTGTATTTTATCCATTGCATATATGTGCCCCACCCAGGTTATCAAAGAACAGGTAGATTATACTCAATATATCTTATTTAATAAGGAATAGGAATATGCAATTCATGTTATAAGGATGTACATCAAAAACAGTTAAAACGGGATAATGGCAGTACTTAGTGGGATACGTAATCAATTATCTGAATATCTCACTGGAAGCGCTCTCCCTCTGACAATGCCAGAAAAATTAGGTGTCTTCTACATTTTATTGTCTGTTCTCCTTCTGCTTCTGTGCATGTTTTTGATTCCAAGCAGCTTTTCAATATCTGGCTCATTTGTATTTACTAATGAAGTTTTAGTCTATGTTAGAACCTCAAGCACTTAAAAAGTCATAGCAATTTGCATCATGCCAACATATATCCAAATTTTCTATTTAAAGTGGCATTTTTAAAATTGGCACGGTACAATATATGTTCTTTGACTGGCATTAATTTTTTCACAGGCTCAGAAACAGTTTCCTTTGTGATTGAACTTGGATGATACTTTGGTTTGGGCTTTAAAGCTTCTTTGGGCTATATTTTGTCTTTCTAAAGTCATTCATCTCATTCAGGCTTTCAAGCTACTGAAAAATTAATGTAGTGGGTAGTTTTTGTTTAAATTAACCCTCATTTTAAATTAGGTTTCTTTTTTTAATGTTTTTATTGATTTCAGAGAGAGGAAGGGACAGGGAGAGGGAAAGATGGAAACATTGATCAGCTGCCTCCTGCACATTGACTACTGGGGATCAAGCCTGTACCCGGGCATGTATGTACCTTGGCCAGTAATTTGAACCAGCCACCTCCACGTCCTGGTACTTGGGTGGACATTCAACCACTGAGCCACACTTGCTGGACGGATTCATCTTTTAAGACTAAGATTAGAAATGCTTTACAATATTAGATAAAAATAGCTTTTCCTCAGAAACTATATTTGTTGATATTTCAAATGGTTAATTTTAACACAGAAGTTTAATAATATATAATGGCTTTCGTTTTTGCAATTCTATTATTTTCTTTCTTTCTCTTAATTTCCCTTTTTTCAGCTTCTTTATACTTTAGCATTAGAAGCAATCTAAACTGATTTAATGAACCATACCAAAAATGATGATAGTTAAAAAGGGAACTTCTGAAGTTAAGGAAAAAAAATTGGAAAGTACTAGATTTTTTGAAAAACAAGCTTTTAACTTCCCTCCCCTACAAAAAGGATAGATATTTTTATTTCTAGCACTTTTTAAAGTCACTTTTAGTTTTCATTTTTAAAAATTTTGAATTATAGTTTACATTCAATATTACTTTGTATTAGCTTCAGATATCCAGCGTGTAGGTTAGACAATAATTTACTTTACAAACTGATCACCCTGATATTATCAGTAGCCAACTGGCACCAAACATAGTTATTATAATATTATTGACTATATTTTCTTCAACATTTTCCTGGACTCATTTCATTACAACTTGATATTAGCACCTAAAAATATTTTCAATGAAAACAATTGTGTAGCAAACATCAAAATCAAATTTTATTGCCCTGGCCAGTGTGGCTCAGTTGGTTGGGCATCCTCCTTTGTACTGAAAGGTTGTCAGTTCCATTCCCAGTCAGGGTACATAGCCAGGCTGTGGGCTTGATCCCCAAAAGCAGGGAGAGGGGTGTGTGCAGGAGGCAGCCAGTAGATGTTTTATTCTCACCTTGATTTCTCTCTCTTTTTCTCTCTCTCCCTTCCTCTCTCATTATGTGCCAGTATATTAATTTTTTCAGAGCTATGCCCATATTTTATAGTTCTATCTGAATCTAAATATTTATGTCTATAATTCTGGACTATGTGAGTTATCAGGAAATGCTATTAGGTTCATGAACTTTTAGTCATATTGCATGAGGCACCCTGTTCCCACTCTGTGGTTAAGGAGGAGCAGGTTGTACTACACTGAGTAGTACAAAGATGGCCTAAACTTTAGACTGTTTCTTCCAGACCTTCCTTTCCTTGGAAAACTTGCACTTGTAAATATTTCCTTTTTCCCATTAAGACATAAGTTTTTCTCCCAGCCACTTACAACTTCTACAACACAGTCTTATGCAAGGACATTGAAGGCATCCTGTATAATAAAAGACTAAATTGCAAATTGCTGAATGGCAGAATGATTGGTTGTTATGATGTGCACAGGCCACCAGGGGGCAGATGCGCAATGCAGGACCTGCCCCCTGGTGGTCAGTGTGCTCCCATAGGTGGAGAGCTGCTCAGCCAGAAGCCGGACCCATGGCCATTGAGCTCAGCGTCCCTGGTGGGAGCCTCTCCCCCTCCACTGCATCGCTAAGGATAGTCTAAGTCATCAGTTGGGATCCCAGACTGCTAGAGGGCACAGGCTGGGCTGAGGAACCCCACACCCACCCCCAGTGCACAAATTTCATGCACCCAGGCTCTAATTTGAAATATAATTATCAGAAAACATAGGAACACTACCTCCTAGTGTCTGAGGGAGGAAGAAGCCAACTTCAATAAGTACCAATGCACTGATCCCCCTCCCCACTGTCCTCCAGCACCTTTCCACCAGCACATTTCAGTGCTTACAATTCTCCTGTCTTTTGTTTCAGCAGAATTGAGTTCTATTTCTCTACCCTGTTCAATAATCTCAACCATTCTCCACACAGTTGCCTATTTCGTTAACTAAAGTTTCTTTCAAAACTTTTCCATTCTGAGAGGACACTCAGCCTTTATTTTTTCTTTTGTCCCCAACCAAAATCTAGTCTAGCTTCATATTTACCAAAATCTTTTCAGGTAGGCATCTCAATCTTCTTTCTGGCTGTTTGGTAAGTAACTTTGTTTTTCTCTATTGCTTTTCAAGAAACTGAATCATCCCATTGGAGTCAAATTGAAGATAAAATACTTCCATGGGATACAAATGAAAAAGCCATGGGAACTATAAACAGAGATGATACTTTTGGATATAACCCTGATACAAAGGAGGGGATGGGTAGGTTTCAATGTGATAAGAAAATAAATAATGTTCAATAAGGAAGAAATAATTTTAAAAGACAAAGAGAACAGTAAGCAATGATGTAAAGTGCTATTCTTAGCAATCAATGATAATTACCAAGAAATTAATAAAAAGCTTCTAATTCAATCCCTTTGTACCCCAACTCCAACAGTAGTTTAACTCCAAGGGTTGGGAACAGCAATGGCTTGACCTTCCCCTCTCACTGTTCCTCACAATCATTTTGTACTCATTCCCTATATTACCCAACTGATCATCATAGTCACCACTCCTTTGAAATTACCATAAACTCTCTTGCTTACTTATCATTCTATCTACTCCTGGTAATATAAATTCTGGTTAAAGCAGCTCTCTCTACTCTTTTACCTGCACCCACATAGGTGAACTGTCCTGATAAAAACTCAAAACTATGCTAAGTGGTGTCTTCTTCAATTCATGTTCAATAACCTCAAAGGGAACCTTAGTACTATCAGCAATTCTATATCTCCCTGATCCTTTAACTCTTCCACTCTCTTTTCTTTTGATTTTTTTTACAGAGGAAAGGAGAAGGATAGAAAGTTAGAAACATTGATGAGAGAGAAACATCAATCAGCTGCCTCCTGCACACCTTCTACTGGGAATGTGCCTGCAACCAAAGTACATGCCCTTAACTGGAATCAAACTTGGGACCCTTGAGTCCACAGGCCAATGTTCTGTTCACTGAGCCAAACCAGATAGGGCCCCACTCTCTTCTACATCAGTGCCTCTCAAACTTGAATGTGCATATAAATCACCTGAGGAGCTTGTTAACAAAGACTTGGACGTGAAATTTTGTATAGTAGGTGATAAATATACTGCCAGTCTGGGATCCTGTCTTGAGAAGACTTCTAGGACAGCATCTCTATTTTGATGCATTAACACCTCTCCCCCTCCTTTTTTTTTCTTTAACATGATGACTCTTTCATATTCCAATGAGAATCAGACGGGACTTTTGAAAACTTATTTCTCTAAAATTACCAACCCACTTGTATCTGTACTAACATAATCTGCTTTCCTTCCTTTGGAATTAAGCTTCATACTATTTTTATACCAACTCCATTATTTTTCTCAGGATCCAATTCCTTTTCATGCACACAGGTCCTTCAATAATTTACCTTTTTTTTATCCCTATATCCTCATTCTTCATTCTCAAATGCATATTTTATGAAGCAGTTTATCTCATTTGAAAAAAAACAAGTCTATTTCTTCATTGCACAGCCTCACCAGTGACTACCCATCTCTCTGCTTTCCCCTTTAAAGAAAAATACCTTGAAAGTTTGTCTATATACTCTTTTACCAATTCTCCTACCTCCTTTTTTTCTTGAACCCACTAAACAAGCCATCCTTTATACATTTACAATGTACAGTCACATTGCTAATCCACTGACCAAATTTTAGTACTTATTTTACTTGGTCTGCCAGTAGCATGTAATGTAATTAATGTGCCCTCTCTTTAATTTCTTCACTTCACTTCTGGAAACAACATCCCAGTTTCTCTCTCTCTCTCTCTCTCTCTCTCTCTCTCTCTCTCTCTCTCTCTCTTTCTCTCTCTCTCTCTTTCTCTCTTTTCCTGGTGTTATTTTTGGTTCCTTCGCATCTCTGTAACCTACAAATAAATGAGTCTCAACATTGGCCACAGACTAGAATTACTTAAGGATTTGTTTTTAACAAATACTTGAACCTTATCTCTAAGGATTCAAATATAATTCATACATAAGGCATGAAACTGGTCAGGACAATGGTGTGTGTTTTTTTTTTTAATATATTGATTTGAGAAAGAGCGAAAAAAAAAGACATACATATTGATTTGTTGTTTCATTTATTTATGCATTCATTGGTTGATTCTTATAAATTCCCTGACCAGAAATTGAACCCACAACTTGGGAGTATCAGGACAATACTCTAACCAATTGAGTTAACTGGCCAGGGATCGGTTTTTTATATCCCATGCATTTTTAACAAGCATCCAGGATTGAGAACCACTATCCAGTCTCAGTGTGAACCACTTCTTCATCCAGAGTCACTCACAGGTGATGTGATTTTGAAAAAAGGAAAAACTTTTCTATTCAGGTGTACAAGAGAGTCAGACATCAGGAATACTGACTTACCAAATAAAAAACACAACACATATTTTAAATAGGAAAAACACTGACAAAATTATCAAAAGTACTAAGTGTACATTAGTCTGCTCATGGCAAGAAGATAACAACTGTCACAAATTATTAAACTTATGAACATCATGCATATCTTCAGATATCAGTATATCATAATGCAGGGATGTTTTTTTTTTTAGTAAAGTCCAGGTTTCTTAATAATATTGAAGATTTTATTATTTTAAGGACCAGAAGCAATTAAGGTAATCTTGGTATTGGCTTACTCTCACAGTGTAAAATATTTTTGTTTGTTTTTCTAACTATTGTATATGAAGTGCTTCATTATAAAGAAATCAGTATAAAGTGTCAGTTTTTGCTTCCTTAAGTCTCATAACTTTAAATATCATCTATAAGAAAGATGCACAATCTGTACCTCCAACATAGACAACTCTAAATTCCTGACTTGTATTTACTAGTCCCCCCTCAACATCTACCACTGTCTCATTGCCATTTCAAATTTCACATATACAAAACTATTTGTCCCCAACATGTTTTCCTAACATCACCTCTAAGTCTGTAAATGCAACTCTCTTTATCCAAGCACTCAAACAAACAAAAAATCAAGGTTCTCCTTAATGTCTCTCATTTTACCTTACATCTAATCCATCAGAAAAATCTTGGCTTAATCCTTCAAAAATGAACAAAGTGCCATCACTCATCACTTCATTGCCACCACCCCGGTTAAAACGGTATCATCCCTCACATAAATTAAGAATTTATTCGCTTCCGAAGAGTTCTACCTATTTCTGTCTCTGTTCCTGATAGACTATTTTCAACAAAATAATACAACAACCCTTTTCTAAAAGTAAGACAAGTCATTTTTTTCTCTCCTGTTCATATAACTCTGCTTAAATAACTTCCTCTCTCCGTGCAATCATGGTGGTTACTTGTGACCCATCTTCTCATCTTTACCTCCCACTGCTCATTCCAGTGTTTGCTTCTTTCCTGCTTCCCAGTCACCCTGAGCACACTCCCACACTTAAGCCCTGTACTTCTGTGCTCACTGTTCTCTCCACCTGAATACCCAAGATACAGGCATACTCAACTATTTCAAATCTTTTTTCTGATGTCTCCTTCTCAGCAAGGCCTTTCTTGACAAATATATTAGAAGCATAACCCATTTTCTCCATCCCTGCTCTGCTCATCCTTCTTATTTTGCCCCATGGCATGCATCACCCTTTGACAAATAATTTTTTATGAGATTATTTTCTGTGCCTCCTGGCCCTGTACACATTGCAGTGGAAGCTCCATTGAGGGCAGGGACTTTGATTTGTTCAGGACAGAACAGTGCATAGATTGATATCTGGCACACTGTGAAATTTCAATAAATATTTATTAAGTGAGTAGATACTTGAGTCTGTGGAAAAATCAGCCCCAATCTCAAATGCTATGATCTCCATATTCATTCACAAGAAGGAAACAGTCTATTGGTTTTGTTTTAATGACTTGAATTGCCATGTGCAAGGAAATACGCAAATACTTAAATCAGTGATCTTTCCCAAAAGATCACCTTAGTTTTAATTTCACAGGAGAATTATTTATCTTTTGCAAGTCACACAAACACTCAACCTCTCTTCTTCCTGGCCTATCCCCAGCGCACTCAAAGAAATACAGAGTCCTCAATATTTTGGCAGAGACCTACAATGAATTATCAGAAAAAGGAAGGAATAGTACAGAGAAGAGCAAACACCACTGTCTGGGGTTGTCTCTCCCTTTAGTGTTCTTTTACCTACTAACCTCTAACATGCTAATTCTGAAGGGTCTCATATGCCATCCCCTTTAACATTGTCCTAGAATGTCTCTTTAAAAATATTATGCATTGCAAAAGGTTCCTGGAGCACAGAAGGGTTGAATGCGTGTAAAACCTTGTCTGGTCTCAGCATTTCTGGGACTGCCGTTTTAGATTGTGCTGCTGCTGCTGCTGCTGCTGCTGCTGTTGCTGTGCTGGAGTTCAATTGCAAAATTCTGCTGTTTTATGGAACATTTGCGTGACCATCTACCTAAGGAGGACATAGTTCTGCTGTTGAGAGAGCAAAGGGAAAACCATGGGAAATGTTGGGGTTTATGTTGAAGCCAAGAATCCCGATGAAGTATCTGCCAAATTAAACTTCTTTCAACAGAGCTGGAGCAGTACGTGGACACCATGGTACATGCCAGGGGGTGTAGTGACATAAGAAGGATTTGTTCTGCTTGGCCAAACATGCTTCCCAGGGAATGTGACAGCAGTTGGCTCGGCTGGTGGTTGAGTGCCCCACTGTGAGCCAGGGATCTGCACAGGAGGAGTGAGTCAACTCATGCTTATCTGCGACTCTAGGGGGAGAGAGCAGAGCAAAGGTGGGCCACTTTCTTCCTGAGAAGGTGAATAGGAAGGGCATAGGAGCCTGCTCCTAGTCCCTAAAATAGAAAATCAAGCTCATTGAGATTCCTGCCCACAGGACCTTCTGTTATGCCTATGTGATTAGCTGGCAGGCAAAAGTGTAAAGTGGTTGTTGTGCTAAAATTACCTGTTTTCTTCTCTATATTATTTAGTTTGTTGGGATCTTTTTTTCATTCTTGCTTCTTAAGCTATAGATATATTTTAATTTATCTAAGAGATTTCAAGGTCATTAATATTCATATTTTGAAGGTCACAAACCTGCACTGTCAAATTTGTAGTTATGGAGGAGTCAGCCTTTAACCTTTCTAATAGATATTCCATAAAAATCTATAATGGCATATAGTAGAGAGGAAATATTTCATTTGACTATTTCTTTGAAATGGAATAATCACTGCTGGCACTGCTACTTTCCATCTTGACAGGTATTTTTCTAAGAGTGACTAATTCTATCTAGGGATTTAAAAATCCTCATATTCAGAATGACGAATAAAGATTAAGTAAATGCTATGTCACATTTTATAAAATATCTTTTTGTCTTAATCACATAATCTAAGTGTACATTTATAAAAAAATAAACATTCTCAGATATGCATCCATCTATATTTCTACAAGCATACATGCACAGAATAAAATATATATAGAAAGCAAATACACCTAGCATTTGGGCAGCAAAAAAAGCCATATGTATATACTATTGCAATTTGGAAATTAGATTTTAAATATATATATATACTAGTGGCCCAGTGCACAAAATTTGTGCATGGGGGAGAGAGGGTGTCCCTCAGCCTGGTCTGCACCCTCTCCAATCTGGAATTCTTCTCGCAATCCAGGACTGCTGGCTCCTAACCATTCACCTGCCTGCCTGCCTGCCTGCCTGATCGCCCCTAACCATTCTGCCTGCTGGCCTTCTCACCCCCAATTGCCTCTCACCCCCAACTCCCCCCTTGCCAGCTTGGTCACCCTAGCTGCCTTCCCTTCCTGACCTGATCATCCCTAACAGCCTCTGCCTCAGCCTACCACCATGGCTTTGTCCCGAAGGACATCCAGAAGGTCTCCCAGAAGGTCTCCTGATATAATTAGCATATTGCCCTTTTATTAGTATACTAGAGGCTCTGTGCATGAAATTCATGCATGGAGGGGGATTCCCTAAACTCAGCCTGCACCCTCTCTAATTGGGGACCCCTTGCAGGATGTTTGGCAGCATTCATACACAGGATAAAATATATATAGAAAGCAATATATATATATATAGAATAAAATATATATACACCTAGCATTTGGACAGCAAAAAAAAGCCATATGTATGTACTATTGCAATTAGATGTCTGTCTGGCAATCAGACATCCCCTCTCACAACCTGGGACCTCTGGCTCCTAACTGCTCACTTGCCTGTCTGTCTGATTGCTCCTATCTGCCTCTGCCTGCCATCCTGATCACCCCTAATTCCCCTCTTCTGCCAGCCTGATTGCTCCTAACTGCCCTTCCCCGCTGGGCAATTTGGTTCTGATTGGTCAGTTCCTATGCCAACATCAAAACCTCTGCCTCCTAAGCAGCCATTGGCTCCCCACTGCACCCAGATTTGGATCTCATTGGTCGATATCTATGCCAGTCAGCATCAAAAGCTCCATCTCCTAAGCAGTCACTGGCTCTCCATTGCACCCACATTTGGTTCTGATAGGTCAGTGTCTATGCCAGTCAGCATCAGAACTCTATCTCCTAAACAGCCATTGGTTCTTCACAGCACCCACCTTTGGTTCTGATTGGTTGGTTCCTATGCCAGTCAGCATCTCCAGGCCTATGTCTGAACTTGATCAAAGAGGCAGGGCTTACCAGCAGCCAACCTCCCCATCCCCCCACTCCTTCACCCCCACCCCCCTGGCCGGGAGAGAAAGAAAAGTTTGGCTGCTGGTGAAGATCAGAAAGAAAGAGGGAGAGAAAGAGAGAGGTAAGTACACTGATCAACAGCTTCCCAACTGCAGATCAGACCCTGACTCACTTTCTGGGTCTCAGTCACCTGGACGGTCAGTGCTGGGTCACCAGGCTGCAGCTGGGCAACCAAGCCTGACTTCAGGATGGTCAGCGTTTGGTTGTGAACAGTTGTTACAATCCTGGGCTTTTATTATATATGTGTGTGTGTGTACCTTCTGTTATGCTATATATGGAGAAAGAGAGAGAGAATGGGAGAGAGAAACACTGATGTCAAAAACATCCATCAGCTTCCTCATGCACTTCCCCTACAAGGAATCAAGCCCAGCAACCCAGGTATAGGCCCTAATTGGCAATCTCCTGGTGCATAGGACAGTACCCAACCAAACTGAGCCACACAAGCCAGGAAACCTCTGGCTAACATATAAGAAATCATCTGGGATCATTATAAATCCAAGACCTTCCACATTTAAACAGTATGTGCTAAAAAAATAATCTCACCATGCAGACATGTGTTTTTTGCTTTTGTTCTTAACCTTATTCAGTAATATTTAATTTCCAACAAATATAGATTGTCATCTGTTCATTACCTCTTACTGGAAAATGAAGATAAAGCATTTACTACTGGTAGTTTTGTTTTTACAACCATTTGTCCATAAATCACACACTGGTTATGGTTGAGTATTTGCTTGCATTTTTTTTTCCATTTAAAATTCATAAATATGACAAACTGTCTAATTCCCTGTGAAATAGCATTAGTTGTTACCTTCAAAAACTGCTTAGATTGTCCAAGCGCCCTCTGTAATCTCTATAAACAAATAAGTAAAACTGGAATTGGGGCATTGAGATAGGAAAGTATCTACAACTCCCAAACATACCACATTATTTCATTCTGGTCACATGTAAACCAGGAAACTTTGAGACTAAAAGTGGAAGTTTTTTTTTATTATCTTTTTTTAAGTTAAGTATCAGAATTCTATTGTATTTTATATAATTTAGGGAATGCTATCATTAATTAGATGCAACAGTTTAAAACAAGAACTGTCTTGGGGGTTTAAAAAAAGAATGAGCCCTACCCAGTTTGGCTCAGTGGATAGAGCGTTGGCCTGTTTGGCTCTACAGCAGCTGTCACCTAAGACCATCGGAAAACACACATATTTACATTATGATTCATAACAGCAGCAAAATTACAGTTATGAAATAGCAACAGAAATACTTTGTGGTTGGGGGTCACCACAACATGAGGAACTGTATTAAAGGGTCACGGCATTAGAAAGGTTGAGAACCACTGCCTTAGACTAAGTCAAAGATATTGTATGTTATTAACCTGTAAATATGTTAAATGGCAGAAATTTGTTGTAGTGTGTGTCATTTTCTAATGAAGAGTGTTAATTATAGTCTCCCATAATATAAGACATTGCCCTAATTTTTAAAAAAATGAACAAAGAGTAAAAAGTCCCAACTTTTATAAGTAGAAAAAGTGTCTCATTTACTCTTGATAAAGATGAAACAATAGAGAACTGGTTTTAATTCAAAAAATATATATATAGATACATAATTGTTAGGTGGTGAAGGCACTACTGAATTATTCATTGCACAATTTTTATTCTTTTTAAAATTTCTTTATTGATTAAGGTGTTACACATGTGCTCTTATTCCCCCACCACCCTTCCCAATTTTTATTCTTTTTTAATGAAGAATCTAAACATCTTAAGTAGTAGTGATTTTATTAAGAAAATGTTAGCAGTGCAATTGTAAAATACATCATGATAGTTTATCTGAAATAGACTTCCTTGAATTTCCTTGAATTTCCTTGAAATGGAAGCCCCTTTGAAATGGATGCCACAGCAATGAAATTAAATCACATACCTGTATTACATAATAATAATAATAATAATAATAATAATAATAATAATAAAAGTCAACTGTCAAGTCTTACACTACAGTATACAAATGTATCTCTATTCCTAAGGAGACCAACAACTTTAAGCTAATGCATTCTAATCCCTTCCCCATGTACAGTAAGGTATCCTTTGCAAGTCCTCTTCTATTTTAGCAAAATTCCAGTTTAGATTGCTTCCCTGATTGAACTTGTGTCTTTAGCTTGTATCCAAACAAATGAAAGAAAGACAGGTTTACCTCGGAGGGACTCAGCCAGGGAGTGAGTGATTTTTCTGAGGTAGCAGCCAGCATCCGGGGCAAAGTGAGGATGGTTGAGCTGAGCAGCATGCGCCCCAGACAGCAGGCCTGTGCCACCTGGGCAGGAGAGCTGACCCTCTGTCCATTAGGGCCAAATGGCTTTCTCCCAGGACACTGTGAGGGGTGAGCCGAGACCCTTTCCAAGATCACTGTGTGCTGTTGCCACTCTTGGAAAAGAGACTTAGAAGAGTGAACTTCGTTTGATCTACCCTTTCATGAAAAACACAAGGCAGCAAATGTGAATTCCCATCAAGGTTACTAACTAAACTTTACTCATAATGAGACAGGAAAATCCAACCTCCTTTTTCTAACAAGCCATTTTAAGCCAAAAGACGTCTGTTATTAATATTAAACAAAAATTATGATAGAGCCAATTTAATCCCTCTATTTATGTAATTATTTCTCTTTTCTTTGCCATACAAATCCCTATGTTTAACCCAAAATCAGAACACTATTTAGGTTTTTTCCTGAATCAGTGCTCTCCCAATACCTAATCTGTGTGATCTCAAATAAACACTTGTTGCCTCTCGCGCTGGTCTTTGATTTTAGGCAAATACTAGGAAACTTGATCAAGGGACTAATCTGAAGCCTCTACCTGAAGAAATTGCTGCCACTGTTAATCAGAGACCGCAAATGCATAGACACACTGAGAGCCTAAAATAACAGGGGAATTTCATGGACTTTTCCTTTTGAATGAATAGAAAAAGCTGTAGGAGTATACAATTCAGAAATTAATTTCCTTCTGTACTAATAATAGATTCAAATAAAGTAACACATGTTGATGCTATCACTTTTGATACATAGAATGAACTATATAGTAACTTTATAAAATACATTCTGGGAATAATTGATTTCTGTGTTATCATTTTATGTGTATGACAAAGGAAGCCACTTTTCTAGGATCTTTATCAATATTTCTTTATTCTATTTTGATAACACTATCAATGAGTTTTACCTCTTAGAATGTGTGTGTGTGTGTGTGTGTGTGTGTGTGTGTGTGTGTGTAGCCAATGCAGAAGGCATTCTCTGTTTTAGTACACTCCAAGGCCTCCTATTATGTGACAATTTTCTATCCCTCCTGTTCCCTGTTTCCAATACATAAGACAGCCATTCTGGCACAGATATAAATTAGTTTTGCTCAATGGATTTCTTGTCATGCATGTGCACAAAGCGTCATTTACCTTCAATTTAGATTTTTGTTGTCCTCTGGTGACTCATTTTGCTGCATCTGTGTTTATCCTATAACCTGTGGATAAGGCATGTTTCTCTGGCTGGGAGCTGGCTAAGCATTTGCTGTTGGCTGCCATGTGTTAGCAATTTCTGAATGCAGTTCAGGGGAACTCTGTCTTCTGCATCAGATATCACTGCTCTTCATACATTTCCTATGTGGTAATCCACTTAAATCCCATTTCTTTACTACAGGAGTATGTTGTTTTGCTGTTTTTTATTTACTTAGTATATCACAGATGCTTTTGTTAATTTCCTGATAATAAATAAGTAAAAGTCTTACTAATTCTGGTCACCTATGTCAGATGTTTAGTTACAATTAATGCTCTGTCCCTATTTGTGTGCTAAATGTGATTACAATGCCTTTGCTCTCTATTTTTTCTAAAATTCATCTTGTATATGGGTCTTTCTCACATATTAATGCAAACCCATTCCAGCCACAAACGTTTCAAATGTAGTTCACAGTCTATTGTTTATATACATGTTTGTCATTTATGGATTAGTACTCAAATGTGTTTGAGATAAATTTAAATTTCCTTGTAAATGAATGGATTTTTAAAACTATTTTACAATTAGTGGGGTTTTTAACATATTCCTTTTCAAAAATATATTTTTATTGATTTCAGAGAGGAATGAAGGAGAGGGAGATAGAAACATCAATGATTAGAGAGAATCGTTGATCTGCTGCCTCCTGCAATCCTCACACTGGGAATTGAGCCCACAAACAGGGCATGTACCATGGCTGGGAATCAAACCATGACCTTCTGGTTCATAGGTCAACACTCAACCACTGAGCAACACTGGCTAAGCTGAAGTACTCTTGTTATATGGGTCTTCCTTTCTGAGTTTATTTGGCTAAAGTGCTGGCTAAGGTGTTGGAGGAATCCGTTTATGAATGCAATAAAAGTTTGCATAGGGAAAAGTTATTGACCAATTTTGAAGTGTGCTTAAGCCCTTTGTTTCTTATGTTTAGCAGAGCAAAGAGATTTCAAAGCAATTGGATTTAATTTTTGTATTTAAATATAGATGGTTACTGAACAAGATCTTCCACACACCTAGAGGAAAATTTGCTATCCATTCATGCACATTGTTTAACACATAACTCCCTTTCATGGCAAAATTATTTGATTCTGAAAGCAAACAGCTAATCCCAAATTGTCCGTTCCTTGAAAATATCTAAAACTACTACAGGGAAGAAGAACCACTTCAGCTGTGAAACTGGGGAATTGATCTAGCCCTACTGTGACCCTTGTTTCAGTTTCAAGACTTGTCGCTTGTATCAGATCGATAATAATAATTTTTTAAATCCCACTGTGTCAGAACCATGACCCTTCCTTTCATATTAGATGACAGTAACCATTACATACAAAGCAAACAAACAACGAACAAAAGTTCATAATGAACTTAAATATGTTATGAGTTTTCCAGGGCTGCTGTAACAGTGCCACACACTGGGTAGTTTTAAAAAAACGAAACATTCTCTCACAGTCTGGATACGAGGATTTCAAAAGCAATGTGTTGGTAGGACCCTGCTCTGGGAGAGAATCCTTTCTGCATTCTTCCAGCACTGGGAGCCCCAGTTATTCTTTAGTTTGTAGCAGCAGCAGTCTAGTATTTGTCTCCTCATTCACTTGTCCTTCTCTCTGTGTTTGCTGGTGTCAGACTTCACATGACTTCTTCTCTGAGTGTCTGTGCCCAAATTTCCCACTTCTTATGAAGATACCAGCCATGTTGGATTAAGGGCCCACCATTCTCCAGTGTAACTTCATCTTAACTAATTAAATCTGCAATAACCCTTTTCCCAAGAAGGTCACATTCTGAGCTAGGATTTCAACATATTTTGTGGGGACACAATTCAACTCACAGCAAACACTAAGTTTATGTCTTGACAAGGTAAAATGTTGGGTGGATAAACAGATTGGAAGGGTCATCTTGCATTCAAGATCCAGATTGACAACAACCCCACCATATTTAAAACATGGTTTCCAACTATTTCCTAGAGGTTGTGGCCAAGTCAGACATGAAGAGGGAATATAGGACAGAGTGGAACAAGAATGGAATAGGCTAGATGTGGAAATGACACTTTTAACTCCTGCTCCTCCTATTCCATTGTCTAGAATTATAAAGTTTATGCATCCAAGAAAAAGAGAATATAAACGTCTCTGGGCAGAAACGAATCTCAGATGTCACTCTTCTATATAATAACATTATAGGACATTTTATGAGAAAATGTGTATGTTATTCTATATGATTGGGGTAACCACACCTTCCAGGTTCGCTAAGACTATCTAGGTTCATGCCACTTTTCTCAGAAAAATTATGAATTGTGTTTCCTCTCCCTCTCAAAAGTAACCTGATTTGGGTAAAAATGTGGTTATCTTATCAATGAGGATAAAATCACCAACATAAGAAGTCAAAAAAGAGAATCAAATATACACCTTTTTGTAAAAGAATATATCAAATGTGCCAAGCGTAAACAAGATTTCAATTTGCTGTGCTCCTCAAGGAAAACCATTTCATTTAATACATTTCCAAGTCTACAATAATGAGACTTGGCAAGATTATGGACCATATGTCTTTAGCATTCTCCAAACCAGAAAGATTGAAAAGGTGTTTGAGACATTTTAATAAAGTGTAAGTGTACACCTGTCTAGGAAATGCATTCTTTAAAAATGTAATTTCTAACTGAACTGAGGAAAAGAGATTTTTGAGGCACCTATATGATAGTTTTATTTTTTGTATATATTGGGCACTTTCTAAATGAGAGCTTTGGGTGGGTGATTGTAATAATGATGGCTAATGTTGGGAAAAGTTGCCTGCTGGAGGTCTGGTACCAGTCCCCTGAACTACTGTGATTCTGCTTATCTGAATTAAATTTAGCTTTGCTTTGCTTGCAAAAGCACATGTTGAAATATTCTTAAGATTGTCCTTGAGATTTCTTCACTACTCTTGTAATTCCTCATCATAATGAAATGTTCCATTCACTGTATGCACTAGATGTGAGAAACAAAGTACCTCTCATTTTTTAAATTAGTCAAAATATAAAGAGAACTTGAACTCAAAAGAACTCATTTATCTTTTGCTGCACCTCTATGGAGTGCTTCCATAGCTCTGTTGCCAATCCCTTGGCATAAAAGAACTCAAAACTCTGAAACTTGAGCTTTAACTTTTCTATATTTAATTCGGGGAAGTCTGCTTAAATCCTTATAATGTGCAATATGATTTAACTTGGCTTTTATAGAAGAGCTTTTTAAAGTAACCAAGTCTATATATACACACAGATATCTTTTATAAGTAATTTACACAAGAATTCAAGTGTATGTATGAAAAGCATGATTAAGAATGTTTTCCATTTAAGTGTTTTACTGAGGTCAATAAATTTTTTCATCACAATCTCCTTTAGCAGAGATTACATGTGAACATTTATAGTCATTGAACATTCTTGCCAATATCTGTTAACTCACAGTGAAACGCAGCTGAGAAGGCTTTAGACTATTCAATGGCCACAAACAGAAACTTTCTGAATGTCCTTCTGAGTTCCATACAAGTCTCCTGTGGTATTATGCTGGAAAACAGAAAATCTCACTACAGTTCTTTTACTATTGTTTGAAAATCTGAAATGGTTTGACTATCCTTGATAGTTAGCCAAGAAGAGAAAGACAGTATTTTTCATAATAATAATAATGTTACCAGTGGTTTCAAATGTAACACTCAAAATAGTCCTCCAATTACAATCATACATCCAGTTAATACCCTATGCATTTGGATCATAAAAATACACTCAGAACACATGCCAAAGTATTTAGATAAATTCCAGATTACATAAAGAGGAAGGGAAGAAAGAAAGAAGGAAGGGAGGAAGAGAGGGAGGGAGGAGGGAGGGAGGGAGGGAGGGAAGGAAGGAAGGAAGGAAGGAAGGAAGGAAGGAAGGAAGGAAGAAAGGAAAAGCGAGATAACATGATTAATTGATGGTAACGCTATGTTTTATAGTTTTGTTCTTAGCGCTGTGAAAAAAAAACTAGAATATTCCACCAGGGGAAAGAAAAGAATTTATATCAACAATTTGGCTAACACTTGCTTCGAATCTACTGTAACAGCAGTTAACATTTCTTCCAGTGATATAATTTTCAAGTTTTAGTCATTAAGATATATAATTAGCACTTGATATTAACAAAGATATTTGTAATCCAGGCATTAACAATTACAACAGTTATTTAATAATCACTTCATCCTGCACACGTCTTAAGATTTTCTGATCACATATTTTGGAAGAGCACTTCAGAAAATAAATTTGTCATTTTTAATAGCCTAAGTAACTCTTGCTGAGGTGCAATTTTTTAAAGGGTGCAAATGGAATCAATTAAGATGTGCAGAATGAGTAATGTGTATGATTTGAGGTCCAATGAAGCATGAAAATAAAGCAATGTTGGATATTTGTTTGATCAATGTCTCACAAATAGATTTTAGACACTTTTATATTTTTAAAAACAAAACATGATTTTAAAGTGAAGAGTAACAAAAAATTTATTACAAGCCTTGAAAGAAAAAAGAGTGTCACCTTCAAAACCTTATTTTCCAATTATCTGAGTAGGAAACAGTATTAAATTTTGGGCTGTAAGGTCTCATGAGCAAATGTGATTATAAGTTTTATCCTGTTTTTATTGTCCTTCAATCTTCTTTCAGAAAATATTTTCAAATTCCTCTCTATTTATTTCAGCCAAAATCCAATATTCCCCTATACATATTCTGGAAATATGTATAATCTGCCTAATAAAAGTCAAAGCATAGGTACAAACACCAAATTATGGCATATATTTTTAAAATAAGTCCTATTTTGTGTTAAATAGTTATTAGCATCCAGGATTGGGAAGTTGTTTATTGGTATAAGATGATGGTGACTCAGCTAATATTTATTAATTACTACAACAGTCTAGGCACTTTGGGATGCACAGGGATGTGAAAGAAAGATCCTGAGATATTTAGTCAGATAGTCTTGTATTCCAAGTCAGCTCCCTCATTTACTAATTGTGTGTTATCTGAGTAAGTCACTGAGTTTTTCTGACTTTGTTTCCTCTGAACCTCAGTTTTCTCATCTTGAACATATTAGAAATTCCATACAGATTGCAATGTGTGAGAAATAAATGATATTTCATATTTAAAATACCATGCCAGGTAAATGATAAAATATCAGTTTCAGTCCATTCCTGCTTTCTGCTTTTTATCTATTTTATCTGCTTCTTATCTTTTCATGATTGCACTGCAGAGGTTTATAGATTTTCTCTCTATCTACTCATTATATTTTTACTAGAGGCCCAGTGCACAAAATTCGTGAACGAGGGAGGAGAGTGTCCAGGATTGGGCCTAAATGGGCAGTCGGATATCCTTCTCACAATCCAGGACTGCTGGCTCCCAACTACTCACCTGTCTGCCTTCTTGATTGCCCCTAACTGCTTCTGGCTGCCAGCCTGATAAACCCCTAACCACTCCTCTGCCAGCCTGATTCATACCTAACTGCTCCCCTGCCAGCTTGATTGCCCCTAACTGCCCTCCCTTGCAGGTCTGGTCACCCTTAACTCCCCTCTTCTGCAGGTCTAGTACTCCCAAACTGCTCTCCTCTGAAGTCCTGGGTACCTCCCAACTGCCCTTCCCTATAGGCCCTGTCACCCCCAACTTCCCTCCTCTGCCAGCCTGGTCACCTCTAACTGCCCTCCCCTGCAGGTTTGATTGCCCACAACTGCCCTTCCTTGCAGGACTAGTCACTCCCAACTGCCCTCCCCTGCTGGCCATCTTGTGGTGGCCATCTTGGGTCCATATGGTGGCAACCATCTGGTGTCCAGCTGGTTTGCCCTGAAAGGTGTCCTAGATCAGGGTGGGGGTTCCCTTTGGATGGCCTGGGCAAAAGGCCTGTGGTGGTTTGCAGACTGGCCACACCCCCAGAGACCTAAGCAGAGGTCCTGGTATCTGGGATTTATTTATCTTCTATAAGTGAAACTTTGTAGCCTTCAATGGAGGCCAGAGCAGGCCAGGGCAGGCAGAAAGCTTGGCTTGTTCCATTGCTGAGGAAACCCAAGCATCCTGCTTGCTTCATGGCTGCAGCCATCTTGGTTAGGTTAATTTGCATACTCACTCTTGATTGGCTGGTGGGTATAGTGGAGGTATGGTCAATTTGCATATTACTCTATTATTAGATAGGATAAGAACCCAAGAAGAGAGAGAGGATGTTCATTCTATTTCAGGGACTTTACTATCATAGAAAATTCTACATTTTCTCCTGAATTGCTGCTACTGTGTTTCTGTGGTCTAAATTCAATATATATTTTTCAGTTTTTTTTTTTGTTTTGTTTTTTTTTGAAATTATACCTTCTACATTCCTTTTGTTGCTTTGTAGTATGAATTTTCTTATATTCCCTTTTTGTCTGTGCCCTGGATTCACTCAGAATAGGGCACTTTTGTGGTATTCATCTCTCTATTTATCCATATTTTAGGTCATCTAATCTTTTAAAGGAAAATCCATCTCTCACATAATGCTTTCATGTTCTACTGATTTCCCTGGCCATAAAGGAAACTTTTTTCTAGTCCCTTCTGTGAGGTTCAAGTTGTAGTTACCTTTTAAAAGATTTTTTTTTAATGGAAAAATATAGTAAACATTTGAGAGGGTTGTAGATAGTTTCTCTATCTTTAATGGCTACTTATATATGAAGCATGTATGAAGCATTGTATAACTAAGACCATCTTATTATATATTTTTTCTTCTATTTTCTATCATAAATGACATTGTAATAACATTTTTGAAGCTAAGTTTTTATACATATTTAAGCATATTTCTTGGTAATTGAAGAAGTCCCCTTTTATCAAGGATGCCTACCTCATTCAATATATGTCAATATATATATATTTTTTTCATTTTTTCTATATTCTTCTTGGTTTACTTTGCTTTTTCTATTTTGTTTTTTGTTTTTTGTTTAGAACTCTTGTACTAAAGTTGAAAGTGTTTTTATTCAGCTCTATCAATATTTTATTTTTTAACCTTAGAAAATTAGAAATATTTTCTTCAGAATCCTATATAATAAAGAGGTGATATGCAAATTAACCCTCATGCCATTATGTCAAAAGATGGCTGCCTCCATGTTGTCACAAATGTGATCAAAAGATGGCTGCCATAAGAGGCCACCCCATGTCATCACAAGATGGCCACCACAAGATGGCCACCCCATGTTATAACAAGATGGCCCCCCACCATGTTCTCACAAGATGGCTGGCAGGGAAGGGCAGTTGGGGATGACCAGACCTTCACGAGAGGACAGTTAGGGGCAATCAGGCCTGCAGGGGAGGGTAGTTGTGGGCAATTGGACCAACAGAGTAGGGCAGTTGGGGGCTATCAGGCTGGCAGGAGAGCAGTTAGGAGCCAGCAATCCTGAATTGTGAGAGGGATGTCTGATCAAACAGAGCAGTCTGATAGCCCCTAAGAGGTAGCAGATTGGAGAAGTGCAGGCTGGGCTGAGGAACACCCCTCCTCCAGTGCACAAATTTCATGCACTGGGCCTCTCGTATAATATAAATGTCATAAATATAATTATTCTATTTATAACAGAATTTATTTTGGTGTACAGAATTAAGTGGATTCCTAAACTTAAATGTACAGTAGATCCCCCCTTATCCATAGGAGATATGTTCTTAGATGCCCCAGTGATGACTGAAACTGCAAATAGTAACAAACCCTATATATACTACAGTTTCTCTATACAGTGGTACCTCAAAATACGAGTTTAATTGTTCCGTAACCTTGAGGCATGGGAAACTATGAGACGCTCAAGTCTCGGTAAACTGGTGGGTCGTGTGCAGCCAGCAGATCCGCGCTATTACTCCTATCTCAAATGTTGCTTGTATTTCAAAGCAAAAATCGCTCGCTTGACGGCTCGTATCTCAAAAATCTCATATGTTAGGGCACTCGTATCTCGAGGTACCACTGTATATACAAACATATGATAAAGTATAATTTATAAATTAAGCACAATAACTAATAATAAAATAGAACAACAACAATAATATCCTATATAACAAAAGGCTAATATTCAATTCAACTGACTGTCAGAATGACCGTTTGGTCTGATTCGCACTGACCACCAGGGGGCAGATGCTTAATACAGGAGCACCACTCAGCCAGAAGCCAGGCTCATGCCTGGAAAGTATCTTTTCTGCCTCTGAGACAACACTAAGGAACAGGCCTAAGCTGGCAAACAGACATCCCCCGAAGGATCCTGACAGTGAGAGGGTACAGGCTGGGCTGAGGGACCCCTGACCTCCCAGTGAAAGAATGTCATGCACTGGGCCTCTAGTCCTATCTAATAAAAGAATGATATGCAAATTGAATATACTTCTGCTATACCCACAAGCCATGCCCACAAACCATGCCCACTAGCCAATCAGGAGCAAGTATGAAAATTAACCCAATCCCCAACCAAGATGGTTATGGCCACAGAGAGAGCAGGAGGGAGGCTTGGTTTGCCCCCAGCAATGGAGGAAGCCACGTTTTCCACACACCCTGGCCGGCCCAGGCCTCCACTTAAGGCAACAAAGTTTCAATGGCTGTGCAAGCAGAAGGCTTGGTTCTGCTCCAGGCTACAAAGTTTCAATTGTAGAAGATAAATAAATCCCAGATACCAGAGCCTCTGCTTGGGTCACCAGGGGGTATGGCCAGCCGGCAAATCACCACAGGCTTCTTGCCCAGGGCACCTCATGCCCCAATGGAACCACCACCCTGATGTGGGACACTCTTTAGGGCAAACCAGCTGGCCCCCACCAGCGCAGGAGGCCTCTATTCTATCTAATAAAAGAGTAATATGCTGACCATCATTCTAACACACCAGATGAGTGCCCCCGTGTGGTCAAAAGATCCTGCCCCCAAGGGGACACAAGTTGGCCACCACAAGATGGCCAGCAGGAAAGGGCAGTTGGGAGTGGCCAGGCCTTCAAGGCAGGGCAGTTGTGGGTAATCAAGCCTGCAGGGGAGGACAGTTAGAGGTGACCAGGCCCGCAGGAGAGTGCAGTTAGGGGCAAACAGGCTGGCAGGGGAGCAGTTAGGCATCAATCAGGCTGGCAAGGAAGTGGTTAGGGGCTGACCAGGCTAGAATTGGTTAGGGCCAATCAGGAAGGCAGGCAGGTGCGCAGTTTGGAGCCAGCAGTCCTGAATTGTGAGAGGGATGCCCAACTGCCCGTTTAGGCCCAATCCTAGTAGGACATCCCTCTAGGCGTCCCAGATTGGAGAGAGAGCAGGCTGGACTGAAGGACACCCCCGCTCCATGCATTAATTTTGTGCACCAGGCCTCTAGTAGTAGAATAAAAGTTATGTGAGCATGGTCTCTCTCTCTTCTCTCAACATATCTTCTTGTATGTGAGCATGGTCTCTCTCTCTCTCAACATATTTTTTATATACAGAAAACAGTTTAAGAGTTGCTTTCTTCATATCTGAATTTCTAGCATCACTACTCTCACTCATTGAGGACATTATTGAGTAAAATAAGGATTATTTGAACACAAGTACTGAAATACCATGACTCTGGATCTGACAACTCAGAATTATGCACAGTTGCTGCTCATTCTATATTCTGTTAGTTTCAAAATGGAATTAGATTATTTCAAATAGATAAGCTCACACAAGAAAAATACTATTGATATCTGGATTGACTAATTTTAGTAATCATTTTTCATGATAAATTTTTTATTACTATAAACACATATAAGTCTAAAGTTATAAATCCTGGGATGAAGTAATCAGCCCTCTTCCTGCTTTTAACAATTCCTCAGGAGTGTTTCTGCTTTCCTCAAATAACAGTTTTCCTATTGGTGGTCTGCAAAAAAAAAATCACTATAATTAATATTATATGATTTAATATTTTTATGATTTTGTAATTTAATATTTTGAGCCATTGGAAAGTTATAAATAGTAATTAATCAACTAATAAAATATCAAAGTGCTTTTAAATAGATATAGCACTCTGAAGTTGACTTCCTCTACTAAATAATGTTTATCTAACTTATTATATACTACTCACTATATCTTTTTGTCTATGCTCTCTTTTCTTCACTCCCAATATTGTCTTCCACCTCTCCTTTTCCTTCTAGTTTTCATTTAACTCAAATCTTAAGAAAATGAAGTACAGATTTCCCCACTATGTGAAAGAGAAGCCTTCCTATGAAACCTTTCCTAAGCTGACATGGCAAAAGCGAAGGAGCAATTACCTTAGAACACGTCTTGCTAAGGGACAAAATAAATAAAGATATAGCACAGTTCAAAGCTCTGGGGACTTGTTGCTGAGTTGCTGAATTTCCTGGGAAGGAACCTGGTGAAGAATACTCCTGCTTTTTGGGGATGCTTGTGTGGTGTGCCTGTCTTTGTAATAGCTGCTACAAAGCAAATGCTGAACCCTGTTTTCCCATTTCACCTTTTGTCCTAAAAGCAAAAAATTCTCTTTAGGTTTCTTTTGGGCGTAACAGGTACTAATGCAGGTCTTTCATAAAAGCGAAGAAGTGTTAGTTCTATTACAAATTTTTAAATAGGTAAGTAGAAATTGATATTTCTGTTTACAAAAACAGAGGTCTAAAAAGGAGGTATTGGTAGATGGTATTTGGTTTTCCTGCAATACTAAGTCTAGCCCTCATTGCTATTAAGGAATAGGTCATTAATATTCACTTGCTTATAATCCCTTGTTTTGTATTTTAAGTCCAATAGATGCAAATTCATTAAAACTGAATGTATTCCTGTGCTCTTCAGAATTCTTCCAAATGTTTCTCCTGAGTTATAGATAGGAACTGCATATTTTAACCATTGTATGCATTACAACAGTTTCCCTTGTATATACAGATACTCTGCAGCCTCACATAAGTAACTGATGAAAAACACAACTTACAAAATGCCTTTCATCAGGCTTGAATTGGTGAAACAAATGTTTCCTTGTTTCAAAAACTTTTTGAAAGAAGGTTTGTTTCATCTTTTTCTATATTTTTGAAAGGTATCTTTCCTTTAAAAATTGCTGACAGTTAACCATGAAAAGTACTCTAATAATTTTTAACACTATTGGTATTGTCTATAGACATTCTTTTTTTTCTTTTTTTTTTCATATAAGGCAATACTATAATTGTAAGACAAATAAATTTCACTATTTTTTGTAATGTATAATTTTCTATTAAAAGCATTATAAAAATTAAGCAAGAGAAGAAAACCTAAATCATTGACTGCATAACAAATTAAGAGAAGCATTAAACATATCTCCACCAATTGGAACTATACATAATTCAACATTTAACATTTTTTATGAGTACATAATTTCCATTTTTTATAATTGTTCCTAAAATATAGAAACAGAGGTTAGAATCTAAGTCATTTTGTTGTTGTTGTTGTTGTTGTTGATTTATTTCTTTATCTTTAATTTCTTTTATTTTTATTTCTTCGCTATTGGCATCCCCGGCAATACAGCTAAGCTTTAATTATTATATGAAAAATGTTCTTTTTTACTTTCTCTTATATTTTTCCTCTCAAATTCACTACATTAAAAAATATATCACAATCATGGTAGAGCAGCTTTCATGCAGTTGAAAATAAAAATAAAAATATTTTATGTCTGGAGAGAATCCAAGATGGTGGCATAGGTAAACACCTACACTGCTGCCTCGCACAACAATTTCAAAACTACAACTAAAAGACAGAACGGACATCATCCAGAACCACAGGAAAGCTGGCCGAGTGGAAGTTCTACAGCTAGAAGGAAAGAGAGGGGCTCACGGAGACCCAGAGGAGCTGCAAAAAGCTGAGGTATGGAGACGCGCACGCGGAGAGAGCGGGTGCCCGAGTACCTGGCTGGCTTTCTCTGGCGGGAGGGAAACGGAGACTCCCAACGGCATTGAACCCCTTCTCTTACGACACTAAACCCCAGATCCAGCGAAACTCATACAGGGGGAGTTTGGACTGTGAAGAGGGAGAAGTGCCGGAAATTTAGGGAGTCGCAAAAGATCAGAGGGCTGGTGGCGGTGCGCACGGCACTGCGGGCAGGACAGATTGCTGATTGTGCCGCTGGCTTTTGCGAGTGGGCGGGAGACAGACCCTCCCAACTGTGCCACTTCTGAGTCCACTGGGCCCCTGTTTCGGGCGAAACCCTGGGGACGTAGACTCCTGTGGTCCTAGTGCGCAGGGGAGCTGGAAAGGCAGCGGTTAGAGGCACTACGGGCGCGGCAACAAGGACAGCTCCAGCGATTAGCCAGTCACGTGAGACTCAGGGGCCGTGGAGGGCGGGGCCGACTGGAAGGCAAGGCGGTCCCTTAAGCCCTGAGACTCCACCCATCCCAAGCTCAACAGAGGCTTCTGCCGCTTTGCACGTCTGGCATTATAAGGCTGAACTCAACACCGAAGTTTCCCCGACATAGTGAAAATGCCGAGACAAGGGAAGGGATCACAAACAAAAGAAATGGAGGGAAAAAAAACGACTGGATATTGAGTTCAAAACCACGCTTATAAGGTTTTTCAAGAATATGCCAGAAAAGATGGATAAATTCATCAAGTCCCAAGAGGAGATGAAAAAGGACCAACTAGAAATTAAACATTCACTGACTGAAATAAAAAATATTATACAGAGTCCTAACAGCAGACTACAGAAAGGCAAGAATCAAGTAAAAAAATTGAAATATAAAGAAGCAGAACACACCCAAGTGGAAAAGCAAGAAGAGAAAAGAATCCAAAAATGTGAACATAATGTAAGGAGACTCTGGGACAGCTTCAAACGTACCAACATCAGAATTGTGGGGGTGCCAGAAGAGAGAGAGCAAGATACTGAAAACCTATATAAAGAAATAATGACTGAAAACTTCCCACATCTGGTGAAAGAAATAGACTTAATGTCCAGGAAGCACACAGAACCCCATATAAAAGGAATCCAAAGAGGACCACACCAAGACACATCTTAATTAAAATACCAAGAGCAAAAGACAAAGAGAGAATATTAAAAGCAGCAAGAGAAAAACAGTTCATTACCTACAAGGGAGCACTCATACAACTGTCAGCTGATTTCTCAACAGAAACTATGCAGGCCAGACGGGAGTGGCAAGAAATATTCAACGTGATGAATAGCAAGAACCTACAACCAAGAATAATTTATCCAGTAAAGCTATCATTCAGAATTGAAGGGCAGATGAAGAGCTTCACAGATAAGAAAAAGCTAAAGGAGTTCATCAACTCCAAACCAGTATTATATGAAATGCTGAAAGGTACCCTTTAAGAAGAGGAAGAAGAAAAAGATTAAAGTCAAAAAATTATGAACAACAAATACGTATCTATCAACAAGTGAATCTAAAAATTAAGTGAATTAAAAATTTGATCAACAGAATAAACTGGTGAATATACTAGAATCAGGAGCATTGAAAGGGAGTGGACTGATAATTCTCAGGGGGAAAGGGGTGAGGGGTATACAGGGAGAGACTGGACAAAAATCATACACCTATGGATGAGGTCAACGGGAGAGAGGGAAGGGTGGGAGCTGGGTGGAGGGGTGCTATGGAAGGGAAAAAAAAGAAAAACAAATGTAATAATCTGAATAATAAAGATTTAATTAAAAAAATAAAAAATTAAAAAAATGTTTTATGTCTAAAAAATGCTTTTGCCTAAATTCAGCTGAGATAGTAGTTCTCTATTATATAATAATTTAGGTAGTTTAAATTTAAAATATTTAATATATATACTACTATTTTGTTGTGTGATTGTAACTTCATTGAAAGTTTCAGAAAATATAATAAAATATTAAAATTATAGAACTTTGAAAAACCTTTCTTATATACTTTGAAAAATATCCTTTATTGTGATGTTTCTTCTGCACCCAAAAATTCTGCCTTTTATAAATAATTTTATATTTATCAACACTTACTCTAGGCATACTGGTTTAAATCTGTATAAATGCTTTTTAATTTTAAGAATTATTTAAATAACATCGTTAGATATGTCATTAAAATTCCAGGGTGACACTATGTAAATTGATTTTTTAAATTTATTACTTAGTTCTATATTTTCCCAATTGAATTTTTTGCTTGGCTAGTATGTCAACTTATTCAGCAGATTATAATATATAAATATTTTACATGAAGCTGTGAAACATGTTTTTCCTTCTATGAACACATTTATATATATATATATATATATTTATATATATAAATATAGATTAAATATATATATATATTTATTTATTTATTTAATAAATCTTTATTGTTCAGATTATTACACTTGTTCATCTTTTTTTCTCCCCATAGCTCCCCTCTACTGGGTTCGGTCCCCACCCTCTGCCCTTACCTCCTCCGCATTGTCCTCATCCATAGGTGTACAATTTTTGTCCATAGACTCTTCCCACACCCTGATCACCCCTTTCCCTCTGATAATTGTCAGTCCACTCCCCTTCTATGCCCCTGATTCTATTATATTCACCAGTTTATTCTGTTCATCAGATTTTTTAATTAAATCTTTATTATTCAGATTATTACATTTGTTTCTCTTTTTTCCCCTCCATAGCACCCCTCCACCCAGCTCCCACCCCTCCCTCTGCCCTTACCTCCCTCCCATTGATCTCATCCATAGGTGTATGATTTTTGTCCAGTCTCTCCCTGTACACCCCTCACCCCTTCCCCCCTGAGAATTATCAGTCCACTCCCTTTCTGTGCTCCTGATTCTATTATATTCACCAGTTTATTTTGTTGATCAAATTTTTAATTCACTTAATTTTTAGATTCACTTGTTGATAGATATGTATTTGTTGTTCGTAATTTTTTGTCTTTTGCCTTTTTCTTCTTCCTCTTCTAAAAAAGTACCTTTCAGCATTTCATATAGTACTGGTTTGGAGTTGATGAACTCCTTTAGCTTTTTTTCTCTGTGAAGGTCTTTATCTGCCCTTCAATTCTGAATGTTAGCTTTGCTGGATAGATTATTCTTGGTTGTAGGTTCTGGCTATTCATCACGTTGAATATTTCTTGCCACTCCCGTCTGGCCTGCATAGTTTCTGTTGAGAAATCAGCTGACAGTCGTATGGGTGCTCCCTTGTAGGTAATAAACCGTTTTTCTCTTGCTGCTTTTAATATTCTCTCTTTGTCTTTTGCTCTTGGTATTTTAATTATGATGTGTCTTGGTGTGGTCCTCTTTGGATTTCTTTTATGTGGAGTTCTGTGTGCTTCCTGGACCTGCAAGTCCATTTCTTTTACCAGATGTGGGAAGTTTTCAGTCATTATTTCTTCAAATAGGTTTTCAGTATCTTGCTCTCTCTCTTCTTCTGGCACCTCCATAATTCTGATGTTAGTATGTTTGAAGTTGTCCCAGAGGCTCCTTACACTATCTTCCAATTTTTGAATACTTTTTTCTTTTTTCTTTTCCAGTTGAGTGTTTTCTGCTTCTTTGTATTTCAGATCTTTGACTTGATTCTTGCATTCCTCTAGTCTGCTGTTAGGACTCTGTATAATATTTTTTATTTCAGTCAGTGTATGTTTAATTTCTAGTTGGTCCTTTTACATATCCTCCAGGGGTCTGGCTAAATTTATCCATCTTTTCTAGGAAATACTTGAAACCTTATTACTGTGGTTTTGAACTCTATATCCCAGTCATTTGTTTTCCTCCACACTCTTAGTGCACCCCTTTGTGGGCTGTGTACAGCCTTGATGTAGTTAAGTCTTCATTGTTGTTGATATCACTGAGGGGAATTGACCTCCAGGCCAATTGGCTATGAAGATTAGCTGTGTCTATGCTAGGAAAATTCTGTGCTGGAGACAGCCTTATGAAATGAGACTTGCAAAATTGCAAAAACTTCTGTGCTCAGCTTGGATGTGGTGGGGTCTCAGGGCTCATTAGACAACCTTGGCTTCTGTCAGCCCTATCCTATGGGGCTACTGCATCTCAGTGGCTCTCAGTAATTGCTGCAGTCCTCTCAGTGCTCACTCATGTGTGCACCTCCAGACCTCTGCCTTTTGTGGCTCCTCTGAGTTTCCATGGGTTCTGGGGACCCGTATGAGTCTGGGTTCCCAAGATCTTTGCTGAAACCAGGGTTCAATGCAGTTGGAACTGGAGTTCAGTGTAGTTGGGAGGTTCCATTTTCCTCCCACTAGAGAAAGCCAGTGGTAATCTCAGAAGTCAGTTCACTCTGAGAGCACTTGCGTGTGTGCCTCCAGATCTCTGCCTTCTGGGGCTCCCCTGAGTTTCCGTGCGCTCTAGGTACCCATATAAATCTGAGTCTCCAGGATCTCATCCAAAACTGGGTTTATGTGCAGTCAAAACTGGGATTCAGTGCAGTTGGGAGTTTCCATCTCCCTTCTGCTAGAGCAGTGGTTCTCAACCTGTGGGTTGCGACCCCTTTTGGGGTCAAATGACCCTTTCACAGGCGTCACCTAAGACCCTCGGAAAACACAGATATTTACATCACGATTCATAACAGTAACAACATTACACTTATAAAGTAGCAATGAAAATAATTTCATGGTTGTGGGTCACCACAACATGAGGAACTGTATGCAAGGGTCACAGCCATAGGAAGGTTGAGAACCACTGTGCTAGAGGAAGCCAGCCAGGTATTCAGCCGCCCATTCTCTCCATGAGCATGTCTTTGTACCTCAGCTTTTTGCAGCTCCTTTGAGTCTCTGTGAGCCCCTCTCTTTCCTTCTAGTTGTAGAATTTCCACTCAGCAAGCTTTCCTGTGGTTCTGGATGATGTCTGTTATGTCTTTCAGCTGTAGTTTTGAAATTCTTGTGCAAGGCAGAAGTTTAAGTGTTCACCTATGCTGCCATCTTGGTTTCCTCTCTATTTTTTTTTACAGAGAGGAGGGAAGAGGGATAGAAACATCAATGAGAGAGAAACATTGATCAGCTGCCTCCTGCACACCACCTACTGGGAATGTGCTTGCAACCAAGGTACATGCCTTGACTGGAATTGAACTGGAGCCTATCAGTTGGCAGGCCAACACTCTATCCACATTTATTTGTAAAATGCCTCCATAAGCTACTACATAGATAAGGTAAGTTTCAGATTATGCAACTTTCTCTTCACTACTTATAACTTTGTCTTGTCCCCGTAACTGAATTACAACACACGAGGGTTGTAATTATGCATACCAGTTGAGTTGTTCTAGGATACCCTTTGCAGGTATCCTAGGCACTCAGTTACTTATTTCTAAAGTTCTTCTAGAACTAAGTCCCTTCTCCACAACTAGTTAAACAGGTATATAAATCCCCTGCAAAATTGAACAAATTTGACCTATTTGTGGTGTGTTTGTTAATACTCCAGTTGACAGTTGTGGATGTCTTTGGGGGATTCATTGAGGTAGCAGTGTACCATGGCAGAAATAAATTGCTCATTTGCTTGATGGATGGGCATAAAAAAGCAAGCAGTGTATGGAGATTTCCCTCAAAGTCGCTGCCTCTTATAGGGATGGAGTGAGAATGGAGAAATAATTTTGTCTACTTAAGTGACTTGGTTGCTGAATTGAAAGCATTAACTGCTAATGCTGGGCAAGAGTCAGAGATGTCATACATTCTCTGCTTCTGCTCTCTTTACCAAGATAGAACCTTTTGCATCAGAAAAAAAACACACAAATTTACATTTTTTTTAATGGCAAGCAATGAGGCATAAATTAAGTCACCTCAAAAATGCATTTTTTTTCTATTAAGTGTCTAATTATACATTCATACCAGAATGAGAGTTTGATCTCCTATTTCATTTGGCTTCATGTTAAAAACTTGCAAATCATTTTTTAAAATGAAAGTTCTAGCACAAAGCTATAATGGTTCTCAGTTATTCACCTCAAGTAACCAATACTTTTCATGAGAGTAAGTTAATGTACCAGTCATAGCAGTGGTATCACTTGGCCCCGGTATGTTTACTTGGAATTTATGTTTAGGCTCCCTTTTGGAGTCAAATGAACTGATTATAATATAGAGCTGCTCTATCAGTTTCTACTTACTCAGAAACTGTAGTGATGTGTGTTTTATACTGCATACACAAAATTATAAGTCTTATCATTTCATTTGTCTCTTTTCAATATGAAACTTTAGAAAAATAAACTATCTCATCTTCTCAGCCAATTCTACCCAACTTTTGATTTAATATTTTTAGTCCTCTTAAGATGAAAGTTTTCAACATCTTGTCCAATGGGCAATATAACTGATAAAAATGTTTACTTTTCTAAATATGTAATTTGTCCAAAAATATTTTTAAAAATCTATCTCTATTATATAGCCTTCCCTCTCTGATGAGTTAGACAACCCATTTCTACCACCACCCCCTAGAAATGAATCACTTAATATATGCCCTGAAGCAAACTTTCCATACCTCATAATACCATGTATTTTATTCTATGGATTTCCTATTATTCAAAGTATGCACATGCATACTTTTTAGGCACTAATGTATAGGTATTTTACAGGTATAATTTGAATTATTTAAATCTTACTAGTATACATGAAAGCTCTGTGTGAGATTAAAAAGCATGTTGACAGTGAACTTTATTTACAGCCAACTTTTTTCAATCAGTCTTCTAATGCAAGTCAGAAATATTTCAGCTATATGTATCAATAAGAGATAATATATTTTATATTTTATTAACTAATACAGTACTTAATAAAATAATATCCTATAAAGAGAGAAAAAGCCCTATAAAGAGAGAAAAGGCACTATTTTCTTCTTTTAAAATGTGCTTTTGAAGACTTAAGCTCTTCATAGAATATGTATAATTTTTTTGTTATTGCTAATCCTCACCCCTGGATATTTTTTCCATTGTTTTTTTAGAGGAAGTGAAACGGAGGGAGAGAGAGAAATAACAATGTGAGAGAGACACACCAATTAGTTGCCTCCCACACACACTCCAATCAGAGCAGGGGTCAACCTGCAACCCAGGTATGGACCCTTGACTGGGAATCAAGCTCAAGAACCTTTGGTGCTCGGGCCAGTGCTCTACTCACTGACCCACACCAGCCAGTTCTAAATACATATAAAAGTTTGTAAAAAATACATTTTTAATGTTATCTTATTGTTTAAAGTATTACAAATGGTAGTGCATATGTCTTCTTTTCTTCTCCATTGACCTTTCCCTGGCCTCCCCACCCCGCTGACACATGCCCTCACCAATCCCCACCCATTGTCTTGTGTCCATTGGTTATGTTTATCTGCATGCATACAAGTCCTTCAGTTGATCTCTTACCTCCCCAGCCTTCCTGCTGTAGTTTGATGTCTGTTTGATGCTTCTTTGCCTCTGTATCTATTTTTGCTCATCAGTTTATAAGGTTCCTTATATTCCCCAAACGAGTAAGATCATGCGATATTTTTTAATTGACTTACTGGCTTATTTCACTTAACATAATGCTCTCCAGTTCCATCTTTGCTGTTGTAAATGCTAAGAATTCTTTCTTTTTTCAGTAGCCCAGTATTCCATTGTGTAGATGTACTACAGTTTTCTAATTCAATCATCTGTTGATGGGCATTTAGGCTATTTCCAATTCTTTGCTATTGTAAATACTGGTGCTGTGATTATAGGTGTACATATATCCTTTCCGATTGGTATTTCTGTTTCCTTGGGATATATTCCTAGAAGTGGTATTACTGTAGCAAATGGGAGTTCCATTTTTCAATTTTTAAGGAAATGCCATACTGTTTTCACAGTGGCTGCACCAGTCTGCATTCCCACCAGCAATGAAGAAGAGTTTCTTTTTCTCTGCCTCTTCTCCAGCACTTGTTGTTTGTTGATTTTGATGATAGCCATTCTGATAGGTGTGAAATGGTACCTCATCAACCCAAGCCATTTTTCTCAATTAATGTTTGACAAAGGAGGCATGAACATACAATGGAGTCAAGACAGTCTCTTCAATAAATGGTGTTGGGAAAATTGGACAGATACATGCAAAAAAAATGAAACTAGACCACCAATTTACACCATACAGAAAAACAAATGCAAAATGGATAAAGGACTTAAATGCATGATGAGAAACCATAAAAATCTTAGAAGAAGCCATAGACACCAAAATAGCAGATATTTGTCGTAGCAATATCTGTACTGATAGAGCTCCTAGGACAATGGAAACTAAAGAGAAAATCAAATGGGACTATATCAAAATAAAAAGCTTCTGCACCGAAAAAAAAAACACAAAAAACAACCATTAACAAAACAACAATAAAACCCACTGCATGCAGGAACATATTTGCCAATGTTATCTCTGATAAAGACCTAATTTCTAACATTTACAGGGAACTCATACAACTTAACAAAAGGAAGATAATCTAACAAAAAAAATGGACAAAGGACCTAAACAGACACGTTTTAAAAGACATACAGAAAGCTAAGAGACATATGAAAACATGCTCAAAGTCACTAATCATCTGAGAGATGCAAATCAAAAGAAAAAATATATTTAGTATAAGAAAACTAAAGCCTTTTTCTTTGGGGTGACATAAAGGTGCACGTGTGTGTGTGTGTGTGTGTGTGTGTGTGTGTGTGTGTGTATGTGTGTATGTATTCAACTCACTAAAAAATTAATACCCATTATATGGATATTTTATAGTTGAATTTTAAATCACCATGTCAAAATACAAAGAAACATGTTGTTACTTTGTGTTATACTGCAAAATAGTCTGTGGAAGTTCTAATTATGAAATTATAAAACAATGTGTGAAATGTTGTCTATATTGAAGAGCAGAAGATTTAAATTAAATGTAAACTTTTAAAACTTTATTATTGTTGTTGAAAGTATTACATGTGTTCCCCTTTTTCCCACATTGACCCCTTTCACCCTGTACCTAAGGCACTATTATCTCTGTCCATAAATTATCCGGTAAATCTCTTCCCCCCACCACCACCCCTACCCAGTCCCTCTGAGATTTGTCACTCTATCCCATGATTTCTTGTCTCTGGACCTATTTTATTTGTCAGTTTATATTATTAGATTCCACATGTAAAGGAGAACATGCTATACTTGTCTTTCTCTAACTGACTTTTATTTCACTTAGCATAATATTATCCAAGTCCCTCCATGTTATTTCAAGTTATCTTTCTTTTTTACAGCTACATAGCATTCCATGGATTAAATGCACCAGTTTTTTATCTATTCATCCACTGGTGGGCACATGGATTATTTCCATATCTGAGCTATTTAAATAACACTGCTATGAGTATAGGGATGCATATTTCCTCAAAGTGGGATCATTGGGTCAAATGGCAGCTTCATTTTTAATTTTAAGGAAACTTCACATTATTTCCCATAATGGCTGCAACACTCTGCATTCCCCCAGCAGTGTTTCTTTTTCTCCACATTCTTGGCAACACTTGACATTTGTTGATTTATTGATGGTAGCAATTCTGGCAGGTGTCCTTTTAATTTGCATCTCCCTGACAATTAGTGATGTTGAGCTTTATTTCATACTAGAAGCCTGGTGCATGAAATTCATGCATGGGGACAGGGGTGTCCCTCAGACCAGCCTACACGCTCTCCAATCTGGGACCCCCCCCAAGGGATGTCTAACTGCCCTTTTAGGCCCGGTACTACCATTTTTGTTGAAGTTTATTTATCTCTTATCATTGAAACTTTGTAGCCTACTGGGATCGGGCCTGCAAGGGCAGTCAGACATCCCTCTCACAAGCCAGGACTGCTGGCTCCCAACTGCTCACCTGCCGGCCTTCATGATTGCCCATAGACACTTCTGCCTGCCAACCTGATCACCACCTAACCAGTCCCCAGCCAGCCTAATCAATGCCTAACTGCTCCCCTGCCAGCCTGTTTGCCTATAACTACCCTCCCCTGCAGGCCTGGTCCCTCCCAACTGCCTTCCCCTGCTGGTCATCTTGTGGTGGCCATCTTGTGTCCACATGGGGGCAGGATCTTTGACCACATCGGGATAGCCATCTTGTGTGTTGGAGTGATGGTCAATCTGCATATTACTCTTTTATTAGATAGGATAGAGGCCTGGTGCATGGGTGGGGGCCAGCTGGTTTGCCCTAAAGGGTGTCCCAGATCAGAGTGAGGGTTCCCTTGGAATGTGAGGTGGCCTGGGCGAGGGGTCTGTGGTGGTTTGCAGGCTGGCCATGCCCCCTGGTGGCACAAGCAGAGGTCCTGGTATCTGGGATTTATTTATCTTCTGTAATTGAAACTTTGTAGCCTGGAGCAGAGCCATTCCTCCTGCTCACTTCATGGCAGCAGCCATTTCTGTTGGGGTTTATTTCTTCTATACTTGAAACTTTGTAGCCTTGAGCAGAGGACTGGGCCTGCCAGGGTAGGCGGAAAGCTTGGCTTCCTCCATCTATGAGAGCAATTCAAGCCTTCTGTTCTCTCCAGCTTGGTGACTGCTACCATTTTTGTTGGAGTTTATTTATCTCCTATCATTGAAAGTTTATAGCATTGAATAGAGGCCTGTAATATCAAGGGAAGGCAGAAAGCTTGGCTTCCTCCATTGCCAGGGAAACCCACGCCTCCCTCCTGCTCTCCTTGGCTGCAGCCATCTTGCTAGGGTTTATTTGCATATTTTCTCCTGATTGGCTGGTGAGCGTGGCTGATGGGCATAGCTTGTGAGTGTGACAGTGGTATGGTCAATTTGCATATTACTCTTTATTAGATAGCACTAATAAATGCATGTGCAGAAATGGTCCCTAAGTCTAGCCTGTGATCAGGACCATGTTCCCTGGCTGCTGGCACCTGGCCCAACCTCCTGCCACCACCCACCCCCAGTTCCCCTTAAGGTGATCAGAGCCTGCCAGCTGGGGGAGGGACCTAGAAGTTGGCTGTATCTGCCTATTCACCAGCACTGCCTCCCACCACCAGGGTTTGCCCTCCATGTCTGGGGCAACCAGCAGGGCAGGGGCCTTGCCCTGGCACTGCCTGTGTCTGCCAACACCCACCCTTGTTTCCTGGAGTGGAGCCAAGCTTCCTGCTCGCTCCAGGTGATCTGAACCTGCTGGCCAGGGGAAGAGACCAAAAGGTTGGCTGCCAGGCCCTAATCAAGTATTCACGGCTTGCAGGCTGGGGGCAGCTCCTTCACTGACCCCTTGGCAGTCAATGCACATCATAGTGACTGGACATTCTGCTATCAGGTCGATTTGCATATTACAAACACACATATATATATATATATATAGATGTCTCTTAGCCATTTATATGTTCTCTTTGGAGAATTGTCTATTTAGGACTTCTGTGCATTTTTTGATAGGGTTATTGGTCTTCCTTTTGTTGAGTTTATGAGTACTTTATTTATTTTGAACATTAATACCTTATCAGATGTATCATTGGCAAAAAAGTATTAATGCTTTTTAATCTGTTATTCCTGCAATATTTCTTGTTTTTGTTATTGTGTATTAGACAAAATAAGCACATACTATATATTTCAGGAACAGATTGAATTTTGGACAAAATTATGGGTCTTTTCCCCATAGGAAGGACTGGAGGAGTAAAAATAAATGTTAAGGTTAAAAAAATCTAGCTGAATCGGTAAAGATATTGCTGCAATATATGTCTGCTATTTTGCTGCCTTTGGCTTCATCTGGGATTTTTATGATTTTCCATCTTATGTGTAAGTCCTTTATCCATTTTGAGTTTATTTTTGTGGATGGTGTAAGTTGGTGGTCCACTTTCATTTTTTTTGCATGTATCTGTCCAATTTTCCCAGCACCATTACTGAAGAAGCTGTCTTGTCTCCATTGTATGGTCATGCCTCCTGTGTCAAATATTAATTGAGCATAGTTGCTTAGATTGAACTCTGGGCTCTCTGTTCTGTTCCATTGGTCTATATGTCTCTTCTTGTGTCAGTATCAGGCTGTTTTGAGAACAGTGGTTTTGTAATACAGCTTGAAATCTGGTCTTGAGATCCCACCTACTTTGTTCTTCTTTCTCAGGATTGCTGTGGCTATTCAGTGTTTTTGTGTTTTTTTTTGTGTGTGTGTGTGTGTGTGTTTATTCCAGATGAATTTTTGGAGAGTTCTTTCTAGGTCTGTGAAATATACCCTTGGTATTTTAATGGAGAATGAATTGAATCTGTAGATTGCTTTGGGTAGTATGGACAGTTTAATGATGTTGATTCTTTCATTCCAAGAACATGATTAGTTCTTCCATCTGTTTATGTCTTCCTCTATCTCTGTTTTCAGTGTTCTATAGTTTTCAGCATATAGGTCTTTTATCTCCTTAGTTAAGTTTATTCCTAGGTATCTTAATTTTTTTGGTGTGATGGTAACTGGGATTGCTTTGTAGTCTCTCTTTCTGTAAGTTCACTATTGGTGTATAGAAATGCCATAGATTTCTTGACATTAATTTTGTATCCTGGGGTAGTAATACTTACATATACTTTTTTTTTATTTCCATTTGCCTGAAAAACCTTTTTCCATCTCTTCATCCTCTGTCTGTGTCTGTCTTTTATTCTGAGGTGTGTTTCTTATAGATAACAGCTATATGGGTCGTGTTTTCTTATCCAATCCTATGTCTTTTAAGTGGGACACTTAATTTACATTTAAAGTTATTGTTGATAGGTACTTATTTGTCACCATTTTTATTCTTTACACCTGTATTCCTTCTTCACTTCCTTTTTTTTTTTATTACAGCAGGCCCTTTGGCATTTCTTGCGTTGCTGCTTTGGTGGTAATAAATTCCGTTAGTCCTTTTTTGTCTGTGAAGCTTCTGATTTCACCTTCAATTTTGATTGATAACCTTGCTGGGTACAGTATTCTTGGATTCAGGCCGTTCCTTTGTATGACTTTGTATAATTCATTCCATTCCCTTCTGGCCTGATAAGTTCCTGTTGAGAAATCAGTCACTAGTCTGCTGGAGTTCTTTGGTAGGTAACTTTCTGTCTTTCTCTGGCCACTTTTAAGATTCTTACTTTGTCATTGATATTTGCCAATTTAATTATAATGGGCCTTGGTGTTGGTCATTTGGGGTCCATTTTGCTTGGGACTCTGTGAGCTTCTTGGATTTGTGTGGGTTTTTTCTTCCCTATATCAGGGAAGGTTACTGTCATTATTTCCTCAAACAGGTTTTATATTCCTTGCTCTGTTTCCTCTCCTTCTGAAACCTATATCATGCAGATGTTGTTTTGTTTCATGTTGTCCCAAAGATTCCTTAGGCTCTCCTCCTGCTTTTTAATTGTTTTTTTTTCTAGAAGCTGTTCTACTTGGGCATTTTTTCCTACCTTATCTTCTAGCTCACTGATGCAGTCCTCTGCTTCTTCTCGCATAATCTTGATGCTTTCTATTGTGTTCTTTACAGCAGTGATGTCATTTTTCATTTCTTCTTTGTCCTTCACTTCCTTTTTGTTCTTACTCATATTTTCAAATTTGTCTTCCATTCTTTTCAACCACCTTATGGCCATTTCTCTGAATTATTTCTTTGACAGGTTGCTTGCTTCTAATTTGTTTACTTTCTTTTTTTGGTGATGCCTGCTTTTCTATCATATGCCAGCTGCTTCTTAGTCTCCCTATGATATCTCTTCTCTGAGTGTCTGGTAATGTAGTTCTCTCTCTCCTGTGTTGATTTAAAGACACAAAATACAGCACAACCAGGTACAACACACAAAGTACTGAACAGAAATGTATTCATGATATTAATAACCCCAAATAAAAGTGACCACCAGAGAAAGGCAAATTATGGGATAGGAGAGAAAGAAGAAGAGAGAAAAAAAGAAAGAAAGGAGTGCCAAAATGAAATTGGGAAAAGGGAAAAAAAGTAAGAGAGAAAAGAAAGAGAGTAAGAAAGAAAAGAGAAACTAACTATTATATATATGGGGAGAAAACTCCAATAAAGCAGCTACTAATCCCAACAAATGCCAGCAACAAGTATCTAGAGATGAATACAAACTAAAAACAACAACTAATGTCAAGTCAGGTGAGGGAAAACAGAGCCAAAAACAAAGCAAACCAAAAAACAAAACAAACAACAAAAGAAAAGAATAAGCAAAACAATCTCACAAGCAAGCATAAAAAATTGATATAATCAACATTCTTGCAAACACCAACAAAAGGACAGACAGAAAAACAATTTTTTGGATAGTGAATACAGAGAAGAAAGAGGTGTGTATGGACTTGGAACAGGGTATTGGTGATTAGATATATAAGAAGGGTGAAATTTTAACAGGGGGTAAAAAGAAAGAATAGGGAAAATCTAAAATAGGAAAAGATAAGTGAAACAGGACAACAAAAGAGGAGCAGTTAGGAAAAGTGATGTCATAAAGATAGAATTGAAATAGAGTAGAATGATGATAAAGGAAAGATGAAAATAGAATGTAGAACACTAATCCCAAAGTAAAATATAGAGAAAATAAAAATGACACTTAAAAAAAGTAAAATAGTAATAATACTGATTGAAAGTAAAAATATAATAATTAAAAAGGTAAAATCAAGTAAAGAAAAAAGAAAAAAATTAGTTTCTTAATTAAAAGATGAAAAAAATAAATATAAAATAACAATAAAAGAATAACATGTGCAGTAGTTAAGTTCATTCATTTCCTCTGTTGTTCTGTTTGGCACGCCACCTGTGTCCCAGTCAGGACAGTATTGCAGTTCCTTGTGTTCCACTGCTCCTCGGCGTTGTAAGCCAGTCCTGATTTTTAATCAGGCTATGTCTTAATTTCTTGTATACCTTTATTTGTGATTACACAAGAGTCAATTTGTGATTCAACTTCTTGGTGGAAGTGTTTGTGGATTGAGCTCCGGGTCTGTAGATTGTCTCTAGCCTGTGCTTAGATCCTACTTTCCCTGTAGCATTCAGTACCAGTTTGTGAGAGTGAGCTGCCCCAGAGCTGGTTCTCCAATGGTCACTCCCCGCTCTGATCCCCAGGTTCCAGAAAAACAACTTTCCCTTGCAATCTCCTAAGGTGTCCCCAACTGGGTGATCCTATTTATCGGGCGGGCTTAGTAATCAGAAGCAAGGATTTAAAGAGGAAAAAGTGCAAGTGTGTGAACTCCAGGGCTGCACACAAGTCTACGCAGTCCTTTTTCCCCCTCATGTTCAAGCAGTCAACACATTTTTAAACTTTTTAGGCTGTCCTTCTGATTCAGATCAAAATGGGTTGCTTTTTAGAGTGTTCCTCTGTTAGAAGTTCCAAGGATCCCCTTCCACTTTCACGGATAATGCCAGCCCCAACAGCCACAGATTTTTCTAGGCGCAGACTCGCCCACACCTCCAGCTCCCATAGTGCATGCATTTCTCTGTCCTGCTGGGACCAGAGACCTCATCTTATCCCAGGCAAAATCTGACTTTTCTGTGGTGAAGTGTAGAGCTCCTCTGAATCTGTGTTTGTGCCAATTGGGGACCGGTCTTCTGGGGTTTGCACCTATTCAGTGGGTGCCACAGTTGTAGATTTTCAGACTTCCGATAACATCCACTTTCCCCTTCAAGATGGTGCAGTCTCCATGTCTGAGCTGGAGCTCCAGGAGGGAATTCAACAGCAATGGGTGCTGCCTGGTCAGGGGAGTCCCGTCCAGCAGTCCTGTATCTTCTCCTAGAGTATGGTTAAACTCACCAACTGACACTCCCCGTGAGACCCTCAGCTGTTCTATCTGCTCTGCAACAAGACTCGGGACATGCCTGTCTATTCCGTAACCGTTTTTCCCCCTCCCACCTCCATTATTTTTAAATGCATGCACAATGACAGAGAGTAAATCAGCTGAGATGCTGCTGAGCCTTTTAACCACATTAGAACTCAGGCCAATGAGTGATGGAAAGCCAATTCCAATTACTACCTAGAGCAGACGTTTCCAGAATCTTTTCAGCAACCTTACCCATAAAGGAGAGTAGTTAAAGGAACATAATGTACCATATCTTCACCACTGAGTGAGAGAAAGAGTGTCTTGAGTCTGGTCCAACCATTTGCTTTGAGACTGTTGGTAACTTGCTGCTCCATAAGGTGGTAAATATCATCTCTGCCAAGGAATGGTCACAGTGTTATGTTACAAACCTCTCATTGAAAAGAGACTAAAATTGATGAGGATTTGTCCATAGAGCTAAGGATTACTTTCATATGAATACAATTCAACAGTGAAGAGCCCTTATTCATTTGGCTGTGTGTGACATTAAACATATATCTTGGAAAACTTTAATATTTAGCTATGATAGAAAGAGGCAGCCCAACATTCAGCCTGACTGAAGCATTTGACAGACTCATAGTCAGCAGGAGAGTTGCTCTGCCAAAAATAAAATGAATCAAAGAACTAGCCAAGGAACCAGCTCATGGAGAGAGTATGTGGCCAGCTTTCACAGAGCCTGACTCCACTCTTAGAAAATCTGCTCAAGAGCTTGACATCTGGGTGTTAGCCTGACAGTTGCCATGTGTGTGGCCACAGATGTTAGTTTCAGAGGAGAAGGTGACATACACAAGGATAGGAGGGAAGATTAATCAAGAACACAACAATTCCAAATAGATCTTCTAAATACAGTGTGATTTGTTTTCTTGCTGTCATAATATTCAACAATTTTTGAGTAGAGGTGGTTAGTCATTTTAAAAATATATTTGTATTGTTTTCAGAGAGGAAGGGAGGGGAGAGAGAAATAGAAACATCAATGATGAGAGAGAATTATTGGTTGGCTACCTCCTGCACTTCCCATACTGGGGATCAAGCCCACAGTCCAAGCATGTACCCTTGACAGGAATCAAACCCAGGACCATTCAGTCTGCAGGCTGACACTTTATCCACTGAATCAAACCAGGTATGGCAGCTGGTTAGTCATTTCTGAGATGCACTATAGGAAAATGATAAGCTAATACACAGAACTGAAGCAAATTCTACACTATAATTCTTAATATTTGGGCTAATCCAAAATGATATTGCATACAAAGATAGGTCAAGTACCCTGTTTCTAGTCCTTCTTTGATTTATCACAAAGGCACCAACTAATCTAATGCCAAATTATCATAATGTAAGGACCCATTTGAGTGCCCTAGTGGTACTTCTCCCCTGGGATTGAACCCCAAAAGATAAACCTTTGCTCTTATGTCATCCATATCTTCAAAACTGATCTTTTCATAAGTTTCATTCTCACACCTCTATTTTCTGCTGTGGAATTAGTAAAAATGAAGGTATGGTATCGGTATTCTTAAGAGATTTATGTTAACAGAGGCATATGCTATTTCAAGGTCTGGTTATATTCTTGAGTTTTAGAAATAAATATAATTAAGTATGGAATTATTAAAAGCAAAATAGCCACCTCTCTAATGTTTAAGGCATAGAGATCAGATTTAGGCTCCTTTTGAAAACTCTTACTAATGTGTAGCAGCTTTTATCAGACCTTTACTACCAAAATTTCCTTCATTGAATGCTAAGTAGTCTGATAATAATCTGAAAATCTTAGAGACTTTAGCATTTTGGTTTCTTTTTAGAAATATGGTGATGGTACCTGACGAAAGTGTTGAGAGAAATCTGACCTAACTCTAGAAAGATGAGCTCAAAAGGCAGGTAGTCTTATCTAGTCTACACTTGGGCCATTCACAAGTACCATGGGTCATTCACAAAATTTCCCATAATGATTGGGGAAGAAGTACTCTTTTCTTTATAATTTTCTTTGTGAGTATTTGAGCTAATATTTAAAGTCAATGTTCATTTTTAATAAAACTACATTTAGTTAATAACTTTTTGTTATTTTTAGGCTTTTGATAATTCAAAATCTGTTCTTAAGAGTGATTTACAAAGCAAAGATTATGTCTGATATTTTGGAACAGAATTCTTTGAAATGAACATTTCTACAAGACAGAGACAGAAGATATAGCTGTTGGTGTAACTACATATTAGTGAACTCTGTCTAGTCTCCCTATCTCATTGGCCATTTCCTCTCAAGTTCACTGAATTACCATATCCCCAAGATTTTTTAAGCTCTTTAGTGTGATGACTCATTGGATCCTATATTTCTTCAATTTCATGATAAACATTAAAAGTCACTTTCATAGCATTCTTCTTGTTCATTCCCATTTATTTTTCAGGATCATCACTTTTGAGAAAAAATTGTTCACAAAGTAATTTGAGGCAAAACACCATTCACTACTTTTCATCTAGGATCTAATATGCCTTGCATATATTAGGTCATTAATAAATACTTCTTGATAAAAATCTGATCCTTTTGCATCTTAAATCCCCTACTCTCAGAAAAAAAAGAAAATTATGTCAGTTCTAGTGGGACAAAGATTTCAGTTGTAAGGAGCAAGGCCTTTTCAAGTAGCTGCTTTATTGCACAGCTCCAGAGGATGCTCTTCATACTGTGATCATGGAAATAGCATAACCTGGATGTGTGCATTGCACCCTCTGTGGAGACAGCATGTCCACTGGGAAGTTAGCCTAAACCATGGTTCTGTGTATATTGTGCAGAATGTAATGAATTATCTATCTATCATCTATCTATATGCCTAAGTGACCATTGCAACCAAATGGATGACCAGGCAGGCTACGTTGGGTGACTAGGCTGGTAGGAGGGTTAGTGAGGGGCAACCAAATGACCAAAGAGCAGGCTACATGGGGTAACCAGACTGGCGGGGGTTGGGAGGAGGGTAGTGAGAGGCCATTAGGCCGGCAGAGGGGGGCTGTAAGGGGAAACCAGGCCAGTGGGGACGGAGAAGTTGGGGGCAACTAGGCCGGCAGAGGGGGCAGTTAGGGGTGACCCTACCCGCGGGGGGGGGCCAGTTAGGGGTGATCATGCAGGCAGACAGGTGAGCACTTAGGAACCAGCAGTCCCAGATTGTGAGAGGGATGTCCCAGATGGGAGATGGTACAGGCTGGACCCACCCCATGCACAAATTTCATGCATGAGGCTGCTACTTTAAATATAAATATGCAAAATTACCTTCATAAACCTACATCAAAGATGAAATATATAGAAGAACTCAGAGGGTAGGAAGGAACCTTGGCTCTTGCTAAGATCTTGGATTAAAAACTATGAATTTAGAAACCAAGATTACTCTGTTTCTGTAATATCCTATGGTTGTCCATCTCTCTTCTACACACTAGCTTCATTATTAATTCTCTCTGAAGACTTCCTTTTTATGGTTCTTTCTACCTCTAGTTTTTAATGTATTTTAGCTCCAGTGCCAAAGTTCACTTGAAATTATTTAATTACAAATTTCTTGGAGAAAGCATTGAGTTAATCCAGTTTGGATCAAGTGTCTACCTCAATGGTAGCCAAAGAAAAATTAAATAAGTTCTTGTTTTCTTAACTGAAATTCTGGAGCTAAGATAGAAAACTCAATGAGAAAAGAAGGATGAAAGTGGAAATGAAATTCTGGATATTGCTGAGCCACTAGACATATATAAATTTAAGCTCATTATATCTCCCAAATATAAACCAACAACTAACTTCTTATAATATGTATAATGTAATATAACATTATATCCCAAGCACTGTTTAAATATTTTATTTATTTATCATATAATACTCATATCAAACATGATTTTAAAACTGTTATTAACTACTTGATGAATGGAAAATCCAGCTCTAGAATATTTAATTATTTTTTCTGAGAGCATGTTGCTAACAAGTAGTTACTTTTCCAGTTAGTCTATATTTGACTTGTCACTATTTCTCTGAGTTTTTATTTTTATTTAATACTAGTGGCCCAGTGCATGAAATTTGTGCATGAGGCAAGGGTGTACCTCAGCCCAGCCTGCACTCTCTTCAATCTGGGACTCCATTGGGGGATGTCTGATCACTGCCAATATGCCCCTCTTTCAGGGACCAGCCCAGGCAGGAGGGAAGGTTGGCTTTCTCTATCACCAGGGGTGACCCAAACCTCTGGCCTGCTCTGACTGGCTCCGTAGCTGCCACCGTCTTTGTCCCACTACTTTGCATATTCCCTCCTGATTGGTTGTGGGTTTTGTGGAGTGACAGTCAATTGCCATATTACTTTTTTATTAGATAGGATATTGAAACACCTTTCCCAGTATCATGGATAAAGTAGGTAAGCAAATAGATTAGATGAACTGAATTGAATGAAATCATGAAGAAAATTAAAAATTAGGTAAGCAGTCTTTTTTTAAAAAAATATGATATGAATACAAGGTTTATTGGAAGATATTGGAACTGGCTTTATACTTAGATGAGCCTTTTGTGGCTATATTAAAACAGCTATACTCAAGGGCTTTGAGATTATCTTGCTTTACAAAGACCAGTTCTCCCTAATGAGCTGTATTAGATAAACCAAATCATATCCTGTCCAAATAAATTTAAATAAACAACTAAACTATATAGCACTTTCTTATAAATATAAAAAAAGAACAATTTTTGTTTTCCCCTTATATATGTTGTTTGGCTGTTTTTGGATAAATTTACTATGATTAGATTCAATTTATGGTTGAAAATGATTTGTATTAAATTGATTTATTTAAAACATTACACTAAGGAATTAAATCTTTTGAAAGAATATTTCCAAAACTAATGAGATATTTCAAGGCAATGTCCAATCATATGATTTAAGGAACAAATTTTATTCTTGTTTGCTTTAAATGCTGGTGAAATTTACAAAGGATTGACTATAATATTTGCTAACGTTAGATGAGCAGGTGTGGCATGCTGTATTTCATTAATCTTAGTGACCATTTGCAGCTTAAGGAAATGTTTTTTTAACTTGAATGTCATCTAGATGTATTTTTCAAAATCTATTTCATCCAAATCTTCTAAAAGCCACCAGGGAAATGTGCTTACCATGAACCAGGAAGGGAATTACTGCAAACAATAGAGTATATAGCATCCGACCAAGGTAGTACCATGACATTCAATGTGCATGACGATATGCAGGGCAGTACAAATCAAATTGGATTCCTAAGTGGTTGATCTGATCTACTTGTGATGACAACAACAATGAGGAAAATGAAGCAACTGTCAGTGTCCATCTGATTGATGGCCTGTGTTAAACTTCTACGTTGGTGAGCAAAAGTCAATTTGATCAGCCAAATAAATATCCTGAGAGATATTAGTCATACAGTGTTAAGGCTGGAAGTGACCTTAGGGATCACCTGGTAAATGCCCTCACTTAATAATTCAGTAAATGCAGTCTGAGAGAGATTGCATTTTATTCAAAATGTCACTTTGAGTTATTGAAAAAGATAAGCTGAAACTTCATATTTCCTATCTCCAAACCATTGTGCTTTCCAGTTAGCAATTTTTGAGAGAAAGAGTCAGAGCATGGAAGGCAGGCTCTTAGGAAAGTATGGAGGAAGAGGGGGCAAAATAGAAATAATCCTTTAAGGATGTTGATATCCTGTGATGTTTAATAAGTGCTTACAATTTACTTGATGGTCTCTCATAAGTCTACCTAAATATTTACATAAAAAAGCCTAAAAACTATCAATATGGTGATAAGATTATTATTCTTTTTTCAAGGACCATTTGCAATTTCTTTCAATTGATTCCCTCATCATAATGTGGTTATATCTTTTTCTGAGGATACACCTGTGCTACCTTTTTTCATTAATATAAAACTATCATTCAGTGATATGTTAGAGATGCTTTAAACCTGGGAGTCAATTGTTAAAAATTGTTAAAAATTTGGTGAGGTAGTTAGTAAGGCATTACTAACAAATGATAGGAACTTACAATGAGATAAATTTAGTTAAAATCAGATAATAATAAAAATTTATAATTTCCTGTTTATTTTACTGCTTTCTAATATTTGCTACATACTATTCCTATTATTTTGCAGCTAATTATGTATGATAGACATACTACCTCAAACATGGGCCAGACAAACTCCTCCCAACTTTTATTCAGTCATTGTACGTTTGGTAGCTTGAAATTAGCCCCAGTGAAATCAGCAAACATGACAAAGCAGAGCTTTGATGTATTGATTTATGTTTCCTCCTAGAGAGCCAATTGTTACATTTTTCCCTATAATTGCTTATCATCCATTTATGCTCCATCTTGCACCTTAAAAAGTAGTGGTAACCTAGAGTCTGCTAAGACTTCTAACCAAAAGTAGTTTCTTACCTAATGCATTTCAGATATCTTGCAACTTGAGACATGCTTGTGCATTTATTTCTAGGATGTGGTAGCTTGATACAGTGACAAGAAACTGGACTGTGAAGGCCAATAGATGAAAATCCCAATCCTATTTCTACCAACTTGTGAGTTTAGGACACTTCTTTAACATATGAGTCTTTAGTTTCCTTATATGCAATGTATATATCTCATATATATACCTATCTCATAGTATTGTTTTGAAAGTTAAATAAGACAACATAAAATGCTTTAAACTGGTTGAATTCATATGTAATAATAAATAAGCATTACAATATCCTTCTTATACTATATCAACTAGGGAAATTTCTATAGGCCTAAAAATAATAATAGCAGCATCATTAACAACAACAAAAACCTTCTAAACCAGTCTTATGTTTATGAATGTAAATTTGAAGCCAATTTTCTGTGAACACAGTAGGATTGCATTTGCCTAATAATTTGCCATAGAGGTTACAGCCATACCAGAAGCAGTGTCTCATCAATACTAGCACCACCATGTGGATTCCCTGTAATTAAGTGGACTAGACCCACTGAATCTTTGTGTCCATCATAGCCTTAGGTTAGCTCCATCAGAGTTTTGAACACACCGCCAGCCCAACTCCCAAGCATAATTCCTCCCACAAGTATATGGAAGTGATTGCCCTGTCAGTCCTCATGATGCTTTATCTCCACAGTAGCTTTATTTACAGAAGTCTGCATAGTGAAAAACCAGGTTAATGAAAATGTCATTGAAGTCTTCCCTCTCCAAATAAGTACACTGGATGTTTTTTGTAATAGCTCTTAAACCAGCCATTATGTGTGTTATGGGGTCAAAATGAGGGGGAGGCCAGCTGATAAGGAGACTGACATTGAGTCTTTTTCCCACAGTAAAAGTAATTCACAGAAATGCGCTGCAGGGAATATTATATTTGAAGAGACCTCTATACTTCCAGCAAAGAGGGTATGACTTCACCAACTGATATGGTCACTGGAGTTACACTGACAAAGCGCTATGTACACCCTCGGGTATACCAACCTCTAACAGTGAGATGCAATGTGTTTAAGAAATATTATCTTTTTTGTTTTCTCTTAAGGCCTCTCCTAATCAAAGGTAGTCCTTGTGTTTGAATTTAAGGCTGTTGACCTAGCATGCCCCCCTGCCAGAGCATTCCTGCTGAAGAGCCTAATCGGAATCATCCAGGCATCCAGGCAAATATGCCTGTTTGTTCTTTCCCTCCATTGTAATTCAGGCCCTGTAGGCAATCAATACAGAGTGTAAAATAACAAGAGCATGTTTGGATATACTTATCTCTGTAGGCCTGAATTACCACCTCCCCAACAGCCTCAAATGGAGGTGTTGATTCCACAATGATTAAATCTATTTCCCATACCCACTTGAAAAATCATCTTTACTAATAGTTGTCATGGCCCATGGTCCTGTACAAACCTACTTGGAAAACATCAATACCTCCTTTGTGAAAGAGGTATGATTTTCTGTATTACTTATCAGTAATTTATAAAATAAATTAATTTAGTAATTCTTGCAAATTTATTTTAATACATTTGTAAAATATGTATTAATTAATTTTCATTAAAACAAAGAACTTTAACTCATCTTAGATAAGTCCCTGCTCAGAGTCGGACTTATTGTACTGGTTTGGGAAGCATTTGAGAGGTGTGGAAAAGAGTAGTGAAAGTTTTGGTTTTTGTTTACACTGAAGTGTAGGCAATCATTTTTTGATCCTTTGTTTTTATTTAAGATCTGAGCTGTTTGAATTGTGGTGTAAACGTGAAGTGATAAGACTGCAATAAAACCACTTGAAATACCTTATAAGCAGAAAAAATCCTATAAACACCCATAAACTCCAAAAGCACCGACTGGATTTTCCTTGGAAAACAAAAACTAAAGTTTGAGTATGGAGAATAAGACTAAGAACTGTCCTCTGTCAGTTTAAAGCTTTTAGGGACCTCTGGGTGCGCAATATTTTACGTAGTGTTAAAATGTGTGTGTGTGTGTGTGTGTGTGTGTGTGTGTGTGTGTGTGTACAATATGCAGAGAATAATTTTATTTTATGTTTAATTTTGTTTTTTAATTTCTTTATTAATTAAGGTGTTACATATGTGTCCTTATTTCTCCCTTATCCCCCAATACCTCCACTCATGCACTCAACTCCCTCTTGTTTATGTCTGTTGGTTAGGCTCATATATGTATGGATATAATTCCTTTGGTTGATCTCTCCCCCTTATGCCCACTGTCCCCTACCTTCCCTCTGAGGTTTGATGGTCTGATCAATGTTTCTCTCTCTGAAACTGTTTTTGTTCCTCAGTTTCTGTTGTTCTTTTATTCCATAAATGAGTGAGATCATGTGATACTTATTGCCGGAAACCAAACATTGTTCTCAGTAAATGGATGTAAACAGGAGGCCAGAAGGCTGGTCAACCTTAACTGCTCTGAAAGGTCAGAGCTAATTACTCACTGTTTAGTTGAAACATTGTTGGCTGAAGCAACCTCTACCTGTTTGTTTCATGTTAATTTCTGTTTTGTTATTTCCTGCCTAAAGGCTAGGGGTGTGTCCCAAAGCCTTAATAAAAGGGAGAAAAAAGCCAGAGCAAGTGGCAGTCCTTTCCACTAGAGGAAGGCTCCCGCCTGGCCCCCCAATATCGCCAAATTAATGCTTTCTGGTCTCTCATTTCGTTTGCGTGCGGCCTCCTTCAGAACCCGAACCCTGAACTGGGAACCCTAAACCACGCGGGAAGTAGAAAGAGGTTCCCACAACTTATCTTTCTCTGACTGGCTTATTTCACTTAGCATAATGCTTTCCAGTTCCATCCATGTTGTTGCAAAAGGTAGGAATTCCTTGTTTTTTAGCACAGCATAATATTCCATTGTGTAGATGTACCATAGTTTTTTTAATCCACTCATTGGCTGATTGGCACTTAGACTGTTTCCAAATTTTATCTATGGTAAATTGTGCTGCTATGAACACAGTGATGCATATATCCTTTCTGATTGATGTTTCTAGTTTCTTGTGATATATTCGTAGAGGTGCTATTAATGGGTCAAATGGGAGGTCCATGTTTAGTTTTTTGAGGAAACTCCATACCATTCTCCACAGTGGCTGCAACAATATGCATTGCAACCAGCAGTACACCAAGGTTCCTTTTTCTCCGCATCCTCACCAACATTTGTCATTTATTGATTTGTTGATGATAGCCATTCTGACAGGTGTGAGATGGTACTGCATTGTCCTTTTGCTTTCCATCTCTCTGATAATTAGTGACTTTGAACATGTTTTCATATGTTTCTTGGCCTTCCTTCTGTCATCTTTTGAAAAGTCTCTATTAGGTCCATTGCCCATTTCTTGATTGGATTGTTTATCTTCCTTTTATTGAGTTGTATGAGTTCCCTATAAATGCTGGAGATTAAACCCTTATCAGTGATAACATTTGCAAATATGTTCTTCCAGGTAGTGGTCTTTCTTGTTGTTTTGTTGATGGTTTCTTTTGCTGTGCAAAAGATTTTTATTTTGATGTGGTCCCATTTGTTTATTTTTTATTTAATTTCCATTGCCCTAGGAGCAGTATCAATGAAGAAGTTCCTTTGGCATATATCTGAGATTTTCCTGCCTTTGGATTCCTCTAGTATTTTTATGGTTTCCCATCATATTTTTAAGTGCTGTATCCATTTTGAGTTTATTTTTGTGTATGGTGTGAGTTGGTGGTCTAATTTCATTTTTTTGCATGTATCTGTCCAATTTTCCCAACATCATTTATTGAAAAGACTGTCTTGACTCCAGTTTATATTCATGCCTCCTTTGTCAAATATTAATTGGGCATAGTGGTTTGGGTCAATTTCTGGGTTCTCTATTCTATTCCATTGATCTATATTTTTGTTCTTGTGCCAGTACCAGGCTGTTTTGAGAACAGTGGTTTTGTAATACAGCTTGATATCTGGTATTAAGATCCCACCTACTTTTTTCTTCTTTCTCAGGATTGTTGCAGTTATTCAGGGTCTTTTTTTAGTCCTGATGAATTTTTGAGAGTTCATTCTAGGTGAAATATGCCATTGGTATTTTAATGTGATTGCATTAAATCTATAGATTGCTTTGGGTAGAATGGACATTTTGGTGATCTCAATTCTCCAATCCATGAACACGTTATGTTCTTCCATCTGTTTATATCTTCCTCTATCTCTTTTTTTCAGTGTCTTTTTTTAGTTTTTTGCATGTAGGTCTTTTATGTCTTTTGTTAGGTTTATTCCTAGGTATCTTGATTTTTTTTTTTTGGTACGGTGATAAATGGAAATGTTTTTAGTGTATTTTTGTGTAAGTTCTATTGATATATAGAAATGCCATAGATCTCTTGGCATTAATTTTATATCCTGCTACATTGCCAAATTCATTTATTAAGTCTATTAGTTTTTGATGGAGTCTTTAGGCTATTCTATGTACAGTATCATGTCATCCAAGAATAAGGACAGTTTTACTTCTTTTTCAATTTGGATGCTTTTTATTTCTTCTTCTTATCTGATAGCAATGGCTAGTACTTCCAGTACTATATCAAACAGGAGTGGTGATAGTGGGCATCCCTATTTTGTTCCTGTTCTTAGGGGAAATGGTTTTAGTTTTTGTCCATTGACTGTGATGCTGGCTGTGGGTTTATCATATATGGCTTTTATGATGTTGAAGTATGATACTTCTATTTCTACCTTGCTGGGAGTTTTTATCAAAAAAGGCTGTTGGACTTTGTCAAATGCTTTTTTTGCATCAGTTGATATGATTATGTAATTTTTCCCCCTCAATTTGTTTTTGTGATGTATCACGTTTTTCATTTGTGGATATTATACTATCCTTGCATCCCTAGGATAAATCCTGCTTGGTCATGGTGTATGATCTTTCTTCTGTACTGTTGGATCCAACTTACTAAGATTTTGTTGAGGATTTTGGTATCTATGTTCATGAGGGATATTGGCCTGTAATTCTCTTTCATTGTGTTGTTTGTATCTGGGTTTAGTATTTGGGTGATGCCGGATTCATAGAATGAGCTTGGAAGTATTCCTTCCACTTGAACTTTTTGGAATAGTGTGAGGATGATAGGTTTTAGTTCCTCTTTGAATGTTTAGTAAAAATCCCCTGTGAAGCTGTTTGGCCCCAGGGTTTTGTTTGCTTAAAGCTTTTGATGACTACTTCAATTGCCTCCATAGTTAACAGCCTATTGAGATTATTAAATTCTTCCTGAAAGAGGTTTTGGAAGTTTGTATTTTTCTAGGAATATGTCCATTTCCTCTAGATTGTCTAGTTTGTTGGAATAGAGTTGTTCATAATATTTTTAACAGTCCTTTGTATTTCAGTGGGGTGTGTTGTTATTTCTCTATCATTTCTGATTTTGTTTGAGTCCTCTCTCTTTGCTTATTGGTGAGCCTGGCTAGAGGTTAATCAATCTTGTTTATCTTTTCAAAGAATCAGCTGTTGGTTTCATTGATCTACTGAACTGTTGTTGTTTTTTTGTCTTCAAGTCATTTATATCTATTCTAATCTGTATGATCTCCTTTCTTCTGCTCACTCTGGGCTTTTCTTGTTGCTCTCTTTCTAATTCTTTGAGTTGTAGTATTAGATGATTTACTAGCATTTTTTCTTGTGGTTATTATTTTTTTTTTTGAGGTAGGCCTGTAGAGCTATAAAATTCCCTCTTAGGACTGCGTTCATTGTGTCCCATAGGTTTTGAATTGTTGTGTTTTTATTGACATTAGTGTCCAGAATGTTTTTATTTCTTCTTTGATCTCATTGGTAACCCGATCAATATTTAATAACATGCAATTCAGCTTCCAAATGTTGGAGTGTTTAGGATTGTTTTTATTGTAGTTTAATTCAATCTTTTTGAATTTGGGTAGACTGCTTGTGACCCAGTATGTGATTTATTTTTGAAAATGTCCCATGTGCACTTGAGAAGAACGTATATTCTTCAGCTTTGGGATGAAATGTTCTGAAGATGTCAATTAAGTCTATCTGATCTAGTGAATCATTTAGGATTATTGTTTCTTTTCTGATTTTATGTCTAGAGGATTTATCCAGTGATGTCAGTAGTGTATTAAAGTCTACTATTATTGTATTGTTGTCTCTCTTGATATCCTCCAGGAGATTTTTTTATGTATTTGGGCACTCCTGCATTGGTTGCATATATGTTTAACAGAGTTATCTCTTCTTATTGAATTACTCCCTTAATATCATGAAGTGGCCTTCCTTATCTCTTGTTATGGCCTTCACTTTGGGGTTTATTTTGTGAGATATAAGTATTGCTACCCCAGCTTTTTTTTTCATTTCCACATGCCTGAAATACATTTTTCCATCCCTTCACTTTCAGTCTGTGTGAGTCATTTGTTCTGAGCTGGGTATCTCATAGACAGTATATATATGGGTCATGTTTTTTTTTATCCATTCAGCCACTCAATGTCATTTTTTGGAGCATTTTGTCCATTTACATTTAAAGTTATTATTGAAAGGTACTTTTTTATAACCATTTTTATTTCTTGAGTCTGTGTTCCTTCTTACCTTTTTGTTTCTTCTTTTTATAGCATTCCCTTTAGCATTTCTTGCATTGCTGGTTTGATAGTGATAAACTCCCTTAGTCTTTTTTGTCTGTAAAGCTCCTGATTTTCCCTTCAATTTTGATCTTGCTGGATAGAGTATTCTTGGATTGAGTCCCTTGCTTTGCATCACTTTGTATATCTCCTTCCATTCCCTTCTAGCTTGATGTGTTTCTGTTGAGAAATCATTTGATAATTTGATGGGGGATCCTTTGTAGATAACTCTCTGACTCTCTCTTGTAGCTTTTAAGATTCTCTCTTTGTCAATAACATTTGCCATTGTAATTATGGCATGTCTTGGTGTGGGTCTTTTGGGATTCATCTTGCTTGGGACTCTGTACTTGAGTAACCTTTTTCTTCCCATATCAGGGAAATTTTCTGTCATTATTTCTTTAAAGAAATTTTCTAATCTTTGCTGCTCTTCTTGTCTTTCTGGCAGCCCTATTATACATACGTTATTTCATTTTACATTGTCCCCAAGCTCCCTTAGGTTATCCTCCTATTTTTTAATTTTTTTCTCCAGTTGCTATTCAGATTGGGCTTGTTTCTGTACCTGATCTAACTCACTGATTCAGTCCACTGCTTCTTATAGTCTACTGTTGAAAACTTCCATGGTGTTTTTGATTGTAGCTATATAAATCATTTATTACTGATTTTTGCATAGGTTGTTGATTTTCTCGTCCATCCGGTGTATGAACTGTATGACCATTACTCTGAATTCTTTTTCTGCCATATTGCATGCTTCTATTTTGCTTATTTTCTTACTTGGTGATTCCTCCTTTTCTCTCCTCTGGGGATTGCTTCATTGTCTCTCCATTCTGATGAGAAGGTTCAGATGTCAAGTTGCGGGGGCCTGGACTGTGTGAAGTGGCAGTTTTGCACCCCCCAAGTGTCACTGAAGATTTCTGATACTAAGATATGCTGTGGGTTGTTGGGAACCATGCTTTCCCTGGTCAGAGTCACTAGTGCTTAGTGTGTCCTTGTGTGTGCACCTAAAATCAGGGAAGCTGCCTGTGCCATGTTGAAACAGAGAACCCACTGGCATGTGCCAAAAATCAAAGCCCCTTATTGCATGTCAGGATTCAGAGACTCTTTGTGTTCATGCCAAGAATCGAGTGTCAGTGTCTCTGTTTCTTAGTGAGAATCAGGTCCTGTGTGCACATGTGCAAAGATTTGGAGTCACTGGCTCTTAGTGTGAATGTACTCGGAATCAGGGATCTTAGGCGCATGTAAAGAGGAATAGAGTGTAGTCACTGGTTGTCAATGCTGCCTCTTGTGTGGAGATTCAGGGTCCCCGATCTGCCCGGGAGACCCGGTTGCTCAGTCGCACTGTGTTGATAGGAGGTCCACTTCTGCTCTGTGGTAAAGAGCCTCTTGTGTGCACTTGCCCTGAATCAAACTCAGGTGGCACTGCCCCTTAGTGTGGGTGTGGGGTCTGGTCACACGGGTGTGCACTGTGAAAAACAAACTCCCTGTGTCCATGTACCCAGGCTCAAATTCAGTGCAGCCTTCCTGTGTGGGCACAGGGTCTGGTTGTGGGGAATAAACTACCTGAGACTGCACATTAAGGTTCAAATTCACCACAGCCTCTCTGCTAAGGTGCAGGGTCTGGTTATGGGAGACTAACTCCCTCAGTTTACACCCCCAGGCTCAAATTCAGTGCTATCTCCCTGTGTGGGTGTAGGATCTGGTTGCAGAAAACAAGTTCCCTGAGCTCACAAGATCGGGCTCAAGTTCAGTGCTGTCTCCCTGCCCTGCATGGGTGCTGGATCTCGTCGGAGAAGACCAGGTCCTTAGAGATAAGCGGCTAAGCTGAAATTCTACTCAGTCTCCCTGCCTGGGATTGGAGATGAGTCGCAGGAAACTAATTCCCCAAGTTCACAAGTCCAGAATCACGTTCACAACTTTCTCCCTGTCCTGCATAGGTGGGGGATCTGATCGCAGAAGACCAAGTCCCTAGGGATGAGCAGTGAGGCTGGAATTCCACTCAGTCTCCTTGCCTGGGTGCAGAGATGAGTCACAGGAAACAAATTCCCTGAGTTTGCAAGTCCAGGGTCAAGTTCAGCGCTGTCTCCCTGCCCTGCATGGGTGCAGGATCTGGCCATAAAAGAACAGCTCCCTAGAGATGAGCAGTCTCCCTCTCTGGGCAAGGAGACTATTCGAGGGAAGCAAACTTCCTGTGTCTGACACCAAGGCTCAAAGTCAGGCAGAGTCGCCACTGCTTTGTGTGTTTAGAAAGCCTTATTGTGCAGCTGGGGTCATAGTTTCTATGTCACTACCACACAGATGGTGGGGACGGGGGGTTGGCTTTGTGACACAGAAATCTTCATCTAGGTGTCTAGAGTCCTATTGTCTCTGGGTCTGCAGCTGTGGTGTCAGGTCTTCTACCAGAGCGGCTCTATGGTCCTGGTTTGCTTCTGAAACCAGACTGGGTGATGGCGAGGGTAGGATCCTAGTCTCAAGCAGTTCTGTTCTTCAAGATAGCTTGGTCTCTTTGCCGCCAGTGTCTTCCCCAGAATGTTTGCGATGGCTGCTGGGTTTTGCCGTCTAAGACTGTCCAGATTTGCAGCCCCCTGGAAGAACTGCAGGGTCTAACTGTCCCTATTTCACTCTCTCTCTCTCTCTCTCTCACACACACACACACACACACACACACACACACACATCCACACACACCTCTATCACTCCCTCACTCTTTCACAAACTCTCCCTCCCTACCTTCCTGCCAGTCTTGTGCAGAGAATAATTTTAAAAACAGGTCAGAGCATGTCAATAGTATTCAATTCTAATCTTTACTCTGTATTTATAAGTTTAACATATTAACAAAACAACAAATACTCCTTAGATTCTTTATCGGACAATAAACTGTATTTCCCCATGTCTTGCAAGGACAAGGCAGGACTGCTGGCAACAAAGTCCCTCAATTTTTGCTGGTCTGAGAGTTTTAATTCTCCTTTGTTTTTGAAGGAAAAATTCACAGGGAAAAGGATTCTATGTTGGTGTGTTTTTCTCTCAGTACTTTAATATTTTACTCCACCCTCCTCTTGCTTACATGGTTTCTGAGGAGGCATTGGATGTCATTCTTATATTAGTTTCACTATAGGTATGTTTTAATTCTCTATCTACTTTTTGGATATTTTATATTTGATTTTCTGTAGTTTTAAAAAATGATACACCAAGTTTTAGTTTGGGGGTTTGGGGTGTGTTGTTTTTTTTTTCTTTTTGCCATTTATATTGCTTGGTGTTCTCTGAACTTTCTACATTTGTGGCTTGGTGTCCAACATTAATTTGGGCAAATTCTCAGATATTATTGATTTAAATATTCTGTTTCTCTTCTCTTTCTTATTGTGCGTGTGATACGTTCCGTAGCTGCCCCACATTCCTTGTATATTCTATTCTGGGTTTTTTCTTTGTTTGCTTTGTTTCACAATATTAAAGGTTTCTGTGGACTTGTCCTTTAGCTCAAGGGAGCTTTCTTCAGAATGTCCAGACTACTAGTCAGACCATCAAAAGCATTGTTCACTCCCGTCACCATTGCCTTTTCACATGTCTAGCATTACATTTTGTTTTTTTCTTAATATTTTCATTTCTCTGTTTACCTTGCCCATTTGTTCTTGCATGGTATCTATCTTTTAGAGCCCTGGGCATTTTTATCATACTCATTTTAAATTCTGGGTCTGATGATTCCAATATCCTTTCTGTGTTAGGTTCTGATGCTTGCTCTGCCTTTCAAATTGTCCACTTTGCATTTTGGTAAGTCCCCTAAACATTAATAACCAGACATGATGCACCCGGAAAGGAAGAGGTATAAATAGGCCTCAGTATCACAATGGGGAGGTGGGCAGGCGGAGAAGTATCCCATGTAGTCAGATGAGTACCTCTCAGTCTTCCAAGGAGTTTGTGCCTGTAGATTATGAAATTCACAGGTGCTTTTCAAATCTTTTTTCCTCGCCTTAGATGGGACAGGGTGTTTAGAATGGGTTCTTTGGGATATTTTTCTTCTCTTACAGGGAAGGCTGGGACTTATTGGAGGGAGCTACTTTCCCTTCCTCCAGATCAGTTAGATGCTGATAAACTCCCAAGAGGTTAGAATCTGGTTAACTCGTTTCTCCTGGGGACAGGCCTTCAGAACAGAGTGTTCCTGCATTTTTTCAAATGGTTTCTTTCTTTTCCCCACCTCACCCTAACCCCCAAAAAGGACAGAGTTTTTCTTTGATATTTACTATTAACCTCCTGGAGATAAAACGCAGAAATATGTGCGCCCCACCCCCACCCCCACGTGACTGCTCCCAAACCCTTGGAGTTTCTAATTCTCAGATTTCTTTACTCTGAACCTCCAACAATTCAGGAATTACAATTCTGGTTTTTCTTCCTAGCTCTGGTCCCCAGAGAGGTTTCAGCTCATGACTTGATGCTCTGATAAATCAGTTTTTCTGCATTTGTCTGTCAGTCTCTTCAACTTTATGGCCAGAGGTTTGCCCTGTGACCTCAGATTTCTTATGGGTATAAGTAGAGTTGTTGATTTTTCAATGTGTTGGTCTTTTTATTTTTTGTTAGGACAGAGTGGTGACCCTAAGCTTCTTACATGCAGAACGAGAAGTCAGAAGTTGAAATATCTATGTTTACAATCAGTTTGAAGGCAATAGAGGTCTATAAAGGCAACTAAGAGTTGGAGAAAAAGAGATTTGAAAAAAGTAAATAAACAGATTTAAACCCAAGAATTAGAATTGTCTTTCTCCATGAAGCATTTGACAGTTTTCAAGCAGTAGAGAAGCTTGCAGCATCTCAGAGAGCTGAGAACATTGAAATTGGAATTTGGGTCCCACCAGGATGAAGGCCCCAAGGCAATCAACTAAGACTTCCAGCTGGGACTCTTGACTAATAATATCATATTAAGAGAAATAATAGCATATTAAGGGAAAATTAAAAATAGGTGAAATCAGCTGAAAACCCTGAATCAAATCAATTCAATCTTAGCTTATACTGAAATTATCTTCCCAAGCCTAAAGCAAATCCTGACTAGATAAATAGCATCATGTAAAGCCTAAAATTATCTCAAGAATTTTTAAAAATACAGTATAACTGTTACTGTTGTATTGTCAATCAGCGAAATAGCCAAGACACCTTAATGAACCAATTAGTTAGGAGTCATCTTTATTGATTGCAGGCTCAGAGCAGATTATCTCTGTCAAATTCTGAGCAAACACAGGAAGGTGTATTCCCTTTTTATATCCTTCTAATTTTTGTGTAAGTTATTTTTGCAGACAGCTTTTAACCTTGAGTATATATCATATCTAATAAACATATGTCATATCTATACAGACAACTTGTAACCGTGAGTACATATCATATTTATATAGACACTTGTAACCTTGGATTCATAATGAACAAACATTTAGCATGAGAATGTGGAAATTATTATGAGTATTAGCATATTATCCCCTTTAGATGGCTAGCTTGCAAGGTCAGACAGTTAAGTTTATCTTTTCTATTATTCAAGCTAAAAAACTAAGTTATATTTTATAGAATAAGAGTCTATCTAAAAATAACAGAGTAGTTCAAGCAGCACTTTTAAATATCAGTTTTCCAAATGAATCAATGTCAACAAAAATAAAAAGAAAGTAAAAGAAGGAATTAAATAAAATTAATCCCCCATTTTTTTTCCTTGATGGAAAAATCAACAAGGACAAAATTATTTCTTTGAAAAAAATAACAATCCTAATAAATCTTGGAGCAATAACAAGAAAGATGAGTAAGAAGCAGAGGAAAGGAAAAGAAAGAGGGGGAGAAGTAGAAGAAGTTAGTGAGGGAGAATAAAAGACAGAGAGTGTAAATGAAAGGAGGGAATGAAATAGAAAGAAAAAAAACACTAAAAATTACCAATAACAAGAATGAAAAGTAGTCAGCCCTGTAAGACCCACAGATATTAAAGACATACTGATATAGTTTAAATAATTATTCAAAAATTTAAAATTAGAATAAAAATGAAAAATATTACTAATTTTAAATACTGTAATATTTTAAAAGAACTTGAATTCTCATTTTTTAAAAGGAGAAAAAAAGAATTGCCCATAAGAAAACTTCAGGTATATGACCTCACTGAGAAATCTGAAAACAGTTGAGAAAGTAATAATGCTAATCATGCACTGATTGTTTCTAGAAGAAAAAAAGTAACACTTTTCAATTCCTTTTGTGAGATTGAAATAAACTTTGAAATAAAATTCTTAAAAGATGCCATTTAAAAGAACAAAATACCATTAAGTACCTAGAAATATTTTTAGCAAAATATATGTAAATATGAAGTGGTAAAACAAAACACTGAGAATAAGCTATCTCCCCCAAATTATCTATATATTTAGTGCAATCACAAAAATCTAAAGAAGATAAAATTGACATATTATTCTAATGTATAATTTAAAATGAAAAGGGGCATCAGCTACCAAGAGAATCTTTAATAAATCAAAATTGAAGAACCTATACTATCAGATATTATACTTTTTTATATGCTCTTATTAGTAAAACTGTGGATTTGGGCATAAAGAAAATCAAATAGATCAGTGAATCAGAATAAAGTTTCTAGAACATGTATTTGAGCATTTGATAAAGGATGAATAACAGAGCAGTGTGAAAAGAATGGGCTTTGCAAATAATGGTGTTGGATAAATGGGATAATCATGTATGAAATATAATGTATCTTGACTCATTACTTCAACTACATAAGTTCAATGCCTATTGGATTGTAGATCTAAACCTGAAAAATAAAACCAAAAGCTGTTAGTAGATAACATAGAAAATAGCTTCTTTAATGTAAGCAAATATTTTATAAGTTAGTCATCAAATAAAATCATGTTTTCAGGAGAAACCAAGATGGCAGCATAGGTGAACACCTAAACTGCTGCCTTGCACAACAATTTCAAAACTACAGCTAACAGACATAACGGACATCATCCAGAACCATAGGAAAACTGGCTTAGTGGAAATTCTACAACTAAAAGGAAAGAGAGGGGCTCAAGGAGACTCAGAGGAGCTGCAAAAACCTGAGGTATGAAGACAAGTGCATGGAGAGGATGGGCGGCAGAGTGTCTGGCTGGCTTCCTCTAGTGGGAGGGAGACAGAAACTCCTGCCTGCACTGAGCCCCATTTCCAACTGCACTGAACCCCAGTTCTGACTGCACTGAACCCTAGTTCTGGGCGAGACTCATACAGGGGGAGTCTGGAATTTCGTAAAAAGAGAGGAGTGCATGGAAACTTAGGGGAACCTCGAAAGGCACAGGTCTGGAGCCATGTACAAGGGTGCATAGAAGGGATTGACTGCTGATTGTGCCTCTGGCTTTCTCTAGTGGGAGGAAGAGAGAACCTCCCAATTGCACTGAACTTCACTTCCAACTGTACTGAACCTGGGTACCCAGACTTATAAGGGTCCTTGGAGCTCAAGGAAATTCAGGGGAGCCAGAAAGGCAGAGGTCTGGAAGTTCATGAGCAGGAGTGTGCACAGAGAGGGCCGCAGTGATTACCAAGGGACACTGAGACCGAGGGGCAACATAGGGCAGGGCTGACCAGAAGCCAAGGCTGTCTGCTCAGCCCAAAGACTCTGTCCCATCCAAGCTCAACACAGAGGCTTTTGCAATGTTGCAAGTCTTGTATCATAAGGCTGACTCCAGCACAGAAGTTCTCCTGTCGTAGACAAAGCTTATCCTCACAACCAATTGGTTTGATGGTCAATTACCCCCAGTGATACCAACAGCAATCAAGACTTAACTACAACAAGGCTGTACACACAGTCACAAAGGGGTGCACCAAGAGTGTCCACTTCAGGTAACTGGAGAGACAGAGCTACTGGGCCATATAGGACACGTAGAGCACAAAGCTACTCTACCAACTCAGGGAACCAGCAAAAATGCGGAGACAAAGGAACAGATCACAAACAAAGAAAATGGAGGAAAATAAATGACTGGATATAGGATTCAAAACCACGGTTATAAGGTTTTTCAAGAATCTCCTAGTAAAGGACCATAAATTTAGTGATACCCTCAAAGGTATGAAAAAGGACCAACTAGAAATTAAACATACACTGACTGAAATAAAAAGTATTATACAGAGACCTAACAGCAGACTAGAGGAACAAGAATCAAGTCAAAGATTTGAAATACAAATAACAGAAAACACTGAACTGGAAAAGCAAAAAGAAAAAAGAATCCAAAATTGGAAGATAGTATAAGATGCCTCTGGGACAACTTCAAGCATACCACCATCAGAATTATGGAGGTGCCAGAAGAAAAGAGAGAGCTAGATACTGAAAACCTATTTGAAGAAATAATGACTGAAAACTTCCCACATCTGGTGAAAAATATAGACTTACAAGTCCAGGAAGCGCACAGAATCTCAAACAAAAGGAATCCAAAGAGGATCACACCAAGACACATCATAATTAAAATACCAAGAGCAAAAAATAAGGAGAGAATATTAAAAAAAAAAGTAAGAGAAAAACAGTTGATTACCTACAAGGGAGCAAACATACAATTGTCAGCTGATTTCTCAACAGAAACTGTGCAGGCCAGATGGGAGTGGCAAGAAATATTCAAAGTGATGGATAGCAAGAACCTACAACCAAGATTACTCTACCCAGCAAAGTTATCATTCAGAATTGAAGGGCAGATAAAGAGCTTTACAGATAAGAAAAAGCTAAAGGAGTTCATCAATACCAAACCAGTATTATATGAAATGCTGAAAGGTGCTCTTTAAGAGGAAAAAGAAGAAAGAGGTAAAGATAAAAATAATGAACAACAACTACATATCTATCAACAAATGAATCTAAAAATCAAATGAATTAAAAATCTGATGAACAGAATAAACTGGTGAATATAATAGAATCAGGGGCATAGAAAGAGAGTGGACTGCCAATTCTCAGAGGGAAAGGAGTGACTGGACAAACATCATACACCTATGGAAGAGGACAATGGGGCGGGGGATGTAAGGGCCGATAGAGGGGTAGGAGCAGGGTGGAGGGAGCTATGGCGGGGGTTGGGGGGAGAGGAACAATTGTAATAATGTGAACAATAAAGATTTATTAAATAAAAAATAAAAAGTAAATAAAATCATGTTTTTACCTCTTATTAGAAAATGTATTTTTTAAATATATTTTTTATTGATTTCAAAAAGAGGGAGAAGAGGAAAGAAAAAACATCAATGATGAGAGAAAATCATCAGTTGGCTGCCTTCTGTGTGCCCTCTACCCAGACATGTGCTCTGACTGGGAATTGAACCTTAACCTCCAAGTTCCTAGTTCCATGCTCAACCACTGAGCTACACTGGCTGGACAAAAATATTCTTCTGCTACACTTCATTTGTTAATATTCTTTCCTATGTGTTTTATTTGATGTACAAATGTTCAAAATTATATATGCATTGAATTCTTACATATCTTTTAAAAGTATAGCCTCATAAGTTTATATGTCCTGAGAGGACGAGGAATATGAATTGTCAACAGTATGTATGTATTGTGAATAATTCAGGGTTCAAAATGTATGCGGAGCTCATAATGAATATTATTCATAAGGGCTGCACATATGATAATAAAAATTAAATAAGCTTAATAGGTATTCATTGAGAAACTTTTAGTAAAATAAGTCCTATAATATCAAAAATGTTCAATAAATATTTCTTTAACTGATTTAAATATATAGGGTGAGGCAAAGGTAGATTTACAGTGTGAGAATGTGAAATAGTTTATTCTTGTATCATTTTTTATTAATTGTAATATTTTATACAAACTATTCTAATCCTAATTTTTTTTTCCAATTCTGTAGTACCTCACATAGTATTTTTACATAAGGTACTTCAGGAGTACCTAAATCCAGTAACATTCCAAAAAATAAAATTTTAGCCCAGCCTTCATGGCTCAGTGATTTAATAATGACCTATGAACCAGGAGTTCACAGTTTGATTCCCAATCAAGGCACATGCCTGGGTTGAAGGCTAAATCCCCAGTGTGGAGTGTATAGGCGGCAGCCAATCAATGATTCTCTGTCATTATTGATGTTTCTATCTTTCTGTTTATCATCCTCTCTGAAATCAATAAAAGTATAATAAACAAAAAATAAAATCTCAGGCATAACATTATAAATGATTAAGAAAACTAAAGGTAGAGTTGCCAAAAACCCTAGAACTAAATAAAGACTCAAACCTACATCTGTACACTACAAAGACCCAATATTCCAGACTCGCTCTCTTTAAGAACACAGTAATGTACAAGGTATTATAAAGAAAAATATTTAGAAAAAAAAAGAAAATGAAAACATTTAGAAATCCATCACATAAAAGTTTAAACCGTAAAATCTGGAAAAGGATCATCCAGGAGAACTCCTTTCCTAAATGTTTCAAAAATCACCTTTCTAAATAGTATAAAACCATAACTATTACTCATAGGTAAATTATAGTATGTCCAAATATCAAAATTCTTCTCTCCCTCAACCTGGACCTTTAATTTATCTTCTATATTAATTCAAAAAATAAAATTTAAAACTAGCTATTATCCAAAGCTTAGGCTTCCCAATAATGTTCCTGATATTTTTTCACTAGGTCTCTTCCCTACAAATCTTGCATCAATATCTCTCAGGCCCTTGCGAGATCCTACAGTTTTCTGATCTGGCCTCTTCATTATAATTTTTTTAATCAGCACCATCCTACAAGCTCAATATCTCTCCTTATCATGAGTAAGTCTTTTATATTCCAACTAGAGGACCAGTGCACAAATTTGTGCACTCAGTGGGAGTCCCTCAGTCCAGCCTGTGCCCTTCCACAGTCTGGGAGTCCTTGGCGGATTTCTGACTGCCAGCTTAGGCTCACTCCCCATGGCTATCAAACTGTGAGCATCTTGCGTGGAATGGCAGTTTCCAGCTGACCTCTGGGCTCTGGACAGCACCTGGGCCCCCAGGCCCTCACACACCCTCCTCCACCTGAGTAGCATTCCTGAGTTCTCTTGTGGAGATGCATGAGTGTGGCTGGATGCCATGAGCTGGGGCACCCAGCAACACTGCACAGAAGCCATACAGGCAGTATGCTCTCTCCCTGATGGCCTTCCAGACCAGTTTCTCTGTGAACCCACAGGGAACCCAATCAGCCCCTGCAATCCTGGTGGCTGCAGCCCAGCTCACACAAAAGAGGCCTCACAGGTGTAGGGCAGACTCCTCCTGGGCACCCAGCACCTGTGCACAGCACCTGTGCACATGAACCCTGGCATCCAGGGGCAGGATAGCAGGAGTGAAAGCAAGCTTGCAAGACACCATGCATTCTCACTGCACCACTGCTCCTGTCACCCCTACCCCCAGATAGCTGGGGAGAAGATCAGAGTGCATTGCTGAAAAGGGTCATGTTCTGGTCAGCACATGTCATAGTGAGTGGTTGAATTCCCCGTATCCAGGTGGAACTCCCAGACAAATGACCATCAGAGGTGGCAATTTGCATATTAGGCTTTTATTATATAGGATATTTCTTAAATTGTAATTGTATTTGAACTTTAGAAAGTGTGTGTGTGTGTGTATATGCACATGCACAGAGACCCAGACAAGCACACACAGTTTTAACAGATAATTTTGTGTGTCCCTTTTAAGGCATTTTCAGTGTTTTTATATAATGTAACACTATGGCAAATACTATTATCTTTCTACTTTTAAAGATTAGAGAGAATCCAAGATGGCGGCATAGGTAAACACCTACACTGCTGCCTCGCACAACAATTTCAAAACTACAACTAAAAGACAGAACGGACATCATCCAGAACCACAGGAAAGCTGGCCGAGTGGAAGTTCTACAACTAGAAGGAAAGAGAGGGGCTCACAGAAACCCAGAGGAGCTGCAAAAAGCCGAGGTATGCAGATGCGCTCGCTGAGAGAGCGGGTGCTGGAGAACCTGGCTGGCTTTCTCTGGCGGGAGGGAAACGGAGATTCCCAACGGCATTGAACCCCTTCTCTTACGACACTAAACCCCAGATCCAGCCGAAACTCATACGGGGGAGTTTGGACTGTGAAAAGGGAGAGGTGCACAGAAATTTAGGGGAGTCACAAAAGATCAAGTCTGGTCGCGCACGCGCACGGTGCTGCGCGGAGGACAGATTGCTGATTGTGCCGCTGGCTTTCGCGAGTGGGCGGAAGACAGACCCTCCCAACTGTGCCACTTCTGAGTCCACTGGGCCCCTAATTTGGGTGAAACCCTGGGGACCTAAACTCGTGTGGTCCTGGTGCGCAGGGGAGCTGGAAAGGCAGCGGTTAGAAGCACTGCGGGTGCGCTCACAAGGACCGCTCCAGCGATTAGCCAGTCACGTGAGACTCAGGGGCCGTGGAGGGCAGGGCCGACTGGAAGGCAAGGCGGTCCCTTCAGCCCTGAGACTCCATCCCAAGCTCAACAGAGGCTTCTTAGGTTTTGCGTCTGGTAACATAAGGCTGAATCCAACACAGAAGTTTCCCCGGCATAGTGAAAATGCCGAGACAAGGGAAGGGATCACAAACAAAAGAAATGGAGGAAAAAAAACGACTGTATATAGAGTTCAAAACCACACTTATAAGGTTTTTCAAGAATATGCTAGAAAATATGGATAAATTTAGCAAGAGCCAAGAAGAGATGAAAAAGGACCAACTAGAGATACAAAAGAGCCAACTAGAGATGGAAAAGGTCCTACTAAAGATGATAAAGGACCAAATAGAAATTAAACATACACTGACTGAAATAAAAAATATTATACAGAGTCCTAACAGCAGACTAGAGAAAGGCAAGAATCAAGTAAAAAAATTGAAATATAAAGAAGCAGACAACATTCAACTGGAAAAGCAAGAAGAGAAAAGAATCCAAAAATGTGAACATAATGTAAGGAGACTCTGGGACAGTTTCAAGCGTACCAACATCAGAATTGTGTGGGTGCCAGAAGAAGAGAGAGAGCAAGATACTGAAAACCTATTTAAGGAAATAATGACTGAAAACTTCCCACATCTGGTAAAAGAAATAGACTTACAAGTCCAGGAAGCACACAGAACCCCATATAAAAGGAATCCAAAGAGGACCACACCAAGACACATCATAATTAAAATACCAAGAGCAAAAGACAGAGAATATTAAAAGCAGCAAGAGAAAAACAGTTCATTACCTACAAGGGAGCACCCATACGACTGTCAGCTGATTTCTCAACAGAAACGATGCAGGCCAGACGGGAGTGGCAAGAAATATTCAACGTGATGAATAGCAAGAACCTACAACCAAGAATAATCTATCCAGCAAAGCTAACATTCAGAATTGAAGGGCAGATAAAAAGCTTCACAGATAAGAAAAAGCTAATGGAGGTCATCAACTCCAAACCAGTACTATATGAAATGCTGAAAGGTACTCTTTTAGAAGAGGAAGAAGGAAAAGGTAAAAGACAAAAAATTATGAACATCAAATACATATCTATCAACAAGTGAATCTAAAAATTAAGTGAATTAAAAATTTGATCAACAGAATAAACTGGTGAATATAATAGAATCAGGAGCACAGAAAGGGAGTGGACTGATAATTTTCTGGGGGAAAGGGGTGAGGGGTGTACAGGGAGAGACTGGACAAAAATCATACACCTATGGATGAGATCAATGGTAGGGAGCTAAGGGCAGAGGGAGGGGTGGGAGCTGGGTGGAGGGGTGCTATGGAGGGGAAAAAAGAGAAACAAATGTAATAATCTTAATAATAAAGATTTAATTTTAAAAAAAATTATGAGTATCCTGAGTAGACCTGAAACTCTTTATTTAACAAATATTATAGAAATGGAAATGTTGCTATGGAGCATATATTATTGTTCAGTTTAAACTTCTGATGAGGAAAGAGATATAAAATTAAGTAAATATTGCAGGTCTTTTTTATTACAATTGCATTTAGTGTCATAAAGGAAAACTTGTACCTTGTGTGAACCTGGTTTAGTGAGTTGAGGCTAGAAACATCTTCCCCGAGCTCAGTCCTGAATGATTTACTTCACTGAGATTGACAGAAACTGAGGATAAGATAATTCCATGCAGAAAGACCAACAGGTATGTGTCTATAGAACATGGGGTGACAAAATGCTTGGCTTGAACAATGAACTAAATTAAGTACAGGTTGTCTAGCACATAATGATTGATTGGAAGAGAAACTCAAAACAAGATTTTAGCTGTAGGCTATAGATTCCATTTTCTTGTAATCCTTATAAAAGATTCCACAATATCTAAAAAGCATGAGAAGCCACTGAAGTATTTTAAGCAAAATAGTGACAACTCAGGGTTTTCAGAGCCTAGTCCAACAATAACCTGTGAAATCTGCATGTGTTGCTGCTTCCCTCCACCTTCCAAACATTGCACATAATTCTAATCTAGAATACAGAGAGAATAGGATTTTTGGACACATAGTGCCATTTTTGATAAATTAACATAAGCACAAAATCAGCACATTATTTACGAATTGAATTTGGCATACTTTTTGTTCTCATACAATATTTCGCTTTAAAAAATAATGCATTCATTTTAATCTTAGGAGCTACAAAAGAGGTAAAGATAATTGAATAAACTGAATAGGAATAGGGAAATTATAGTTTATTATATTTTAGTAATTACTTTAGGAAAATGTTTCAGTGTAGATAGAATCACTTCATTCTTATAATTAATAATATTGGCAAGAATAAACTTTTCATGAATAATCAATTATGACTATACTGAAAGTGAACCATCATTTAAAAAATATTATACAATATGATACTTTTTATATTTTTGCTTAATTAGATAATGATGCTCATTGTTTTCAATAAAGACAAAAAATAATAAATTTTTCACAACTACAGAGCATTTCAAAGTTTATGTGATATTTAATATTTTAGATTAACATGCTTTAGATCTCTATGTTTCAGATTAATAAATTAAGCTCAGAGCTATTAGATACTTGGCCAACCTTCACTACTTGATAAATTACTATAGGGAAACTTAAATTTAGGCTTATCTTTTTTTCTTTTAATATATACTTATTGATTTCAGAGAGGAAAGGAAATGGGGTAAGAGAGATAGAAACATGAGTGATGAGAGAGAATGATGAATTGGCTGCCTCTTACACACCCTCTACTGGAAATTGAGCCCACAAGCTGGGCATGTATCCTGACCTGGAATCTAACCATGACTTCTTGGTTCATTGGTAGATGCTCAAACACTGAGCCACATCATCTGGGATAGGTTTATCTTTTGGCTCAAATTTCAATGCTCTTTTAACTATAACATATGCATGCACATATGTTTAAACATACATTTAAGTATCTTGTGATTCAAGATTATAAATGAAATCCATACATGTATACTCTCTTTCCAAAGATACTATAAGAATGATAGTAAAATGCTGCAAAAGGTTTAAACTCACAACAATGAAAGATTATCAAAAGATTAAATATTTCAGGTATTTTCTATAAAGTGAGTATGGATGGAGATGCAATGACTAAAGAAGTAACTTGAAAGTTTTCCAAATTAAAAAGAGTACAGGGAGGTTGTAACATGGGGGAGAACCTTTTTCCTAATAAGAATTCTGGAAAGATTCTGGGACAGGCTAGGATGAAAGCACAAGATCTGCCAAAACCGGTTTGGCTCAGTGGATAGAGCATTAGCCTGCGGACTGAAAAGTTCCGTGTTTGATTCCTGTCAAGGGCATGTACCTTGGTTGTGGGCACATCCCCAGTAGGGGGAGTGCAGGAGGCGGCTGATTGATGTCTCTCTCATCGATGTTTCTAACTTTCTATCCCTCTCCCTTCCTCACTGTAAAAAATCAATAAAATGTATTAAAAAGAAAACCCATAAAATCTTGGACTACAATTGAGGAATAATTGCAATAGTATTCAAGCGTCTCTTGCTTACACTACCTATACCCAGGTCCACAAACAATGTGCACTATCTCCAGTTGAAGGAAACAGCCAGCCAGTGTCTAAGGATTAGTTTTACACAAACAAATGCAAAAACATAGTTGTTTTCAAAATAAAGTCAGTGAATTAGCTGAGGAGAAATAGAGCAGTCCATGTAAGTGTGTTTGGAAGAAAAGCTTTCCTAATTGGTTTCTTTGGGAAACACCAACGTAATGATTTGCTAATTGTCCATTTGCCCTTTTTCAATCTTCGCAGGTAGTAAACATTTCTATGAACATTAAATGCATTATAATTTTTTCCACTGATTCATTTTAAATATAAGTAGGATCCATGAATCAACATATATGTGATACAATTTTCAGGGTGAGAGAAAAGTAAACAAGTAGAAAAAAATTAAAGAAAACAAAATCCTAAAAACATGAGAATTAAACTATTTATAAATTCCACTCTGGACAGAGCATCAAAAAGAGTCTACTTACAAAAGGAGAACAGGCTCAAATGAAAAATAAAAACAAAGAATTAAAAAGTCATGTTATAAATTCATATAATATTTTAAACTAATATTGAAATATTATATACATGTAAAATAGTGCTCAACCCTATAAAGAGTTAAATATCCAGAGATAAAATATCATCAGCATTGCAGAAGCTCCTTCATCCTGATTTCCAGTCTCTCTTACCAGCAAATATATTTACTTTGCTTATTAGTTCTGTCTATTAATTATTTTATTCCACATGTATTTATACAGTATAAACTCTTGAGAATGGATTCTTTTGCTCAACACATTATTATAATTGTTATGTTGCTCAATTATCAGTTTACTTTAAATGTTGAATAATAATCCATTGTATGAAAATACTACTTTTTTTTATTCTATTCATGTTTGATTTGTTTGGGCTATTGTAAGTAATGTTTCTATGGGCATAAATTGAACTTGTCTTTCAGTGTAACATATACACACATTTCTTTTGCATTTACACCTTGGAGAAAATTTGCTGCTTCAAAGTGTGTGCAGTTGTTCAACTGTAGTAGATACTGCCAAATTGTTTCCCAAAGCAAGTAGCAGTTGCTCAATATCCTTGTCAACACTTGGTGTCAGTCTTTTCATTTTTGCGACTTTAATGGGTATATACTAGTATCACACTGGTATTTTAATTTACATTTCTGTAATAACTAATAAATTTTGCATTAATAATTGCCAGTTTACTTTTGAGCTTCTATTTTTCTTGATAATTGTAGTTGTTTTTAAAAATACATTTTTTATTAATTTCAGAGAGGAAGAGACAGACAGAAATATCAATGATGAGAGAGAATCATTGATCAGCTGCCTCATCCATGACCCACACTGGAGGAGCCCAGAACTCAGGCATGTGACCTTACAAGAATTGAACTTTAACCTCCTGGTTCATAGGTTGAGCCCACAACTCAGGCATGTGCCCTGACAAGAAATGAACTTTAACCTCCTGGTTCATAGGTCCATGCTCAATCACTGAGCCAAATCAGCCAGGCAATTTGTAGTTAATTTATCTGTAAATATCCTGTATATGAGACCTGTTGTGTTTTGTTTTGTCAAGGGTACATATTGCAAATATCTTCTCACAATGTGTGGCTTAACTTTTCACTCTTTCAGTGTTTGCAGAGGGAAAATAAAGCTATTTTTTCCATATTTTTATTAATGTATTACATGTGTATATATACCTTCCCATTACTCCCCTCCCATTCCCATGCATGCCCTAACCTCCTAGTATCTTGTCTCCATAGGTTATGCTTATATGCATGCATACAAGTCCTTCGATTGATCTCTTATCTACAAACCTCTCCCTAACCTTACCACTGTAATTTGACAGTCTGTTTGATGCTTTACTGCCGATAATTTTGTTCATCAGCTTATAAGGTTCTTTATTATCCATAAATGAGTGAGACCCTGTGGTATTTTTCTTTCATTGACTGTCTTATTTCAAATAGCATAATGCTCTACAGTTCCATCCAGGTTGCTGCAAATGGTAAGAATTCCATCTTCTTTATGCCAGCATAGAATTCCATTGTGTAGATGTACCATACTTTTCTGATCCACTCATCTGCTGAGGGGGACCTACATTGTTTCCAAATCTTAGCTATTGTAAATTGTGCTGCTATGAACATTGGGGTGCATAAATCCTTTCTGATTGGTGTTTCTAGTTTCTTAGGATATAGTCCTAGGAGTGGGATTACTGGGTCAAATGGGACTTCCATTTTTAGTTTTTTGAGGAAACTTTGTATTGTTCTCCAGAGTGGCTGCACCAGTCTGCATTCCCACCAGCAGTGTACAAGGGTTCCTTTTTCTCCTGATCCTCACCAACACTTGTCGTTTGTTGATTTATTGATGATTGCCATTGTGACAGGTGTGAAATGATATCACATTGTCATTTTGATTTGCATCTCTTGGATACTTAGTGACTTTGAGCATGTTTTCAATTGTCTCTTGGCCTTCCTTCTGTCTTCTTTCAAAAAGATTCTATTTAGGCCCATTGCCCAATATTTTATTGGACCATTTATCTTCCTTTTATTAAGTTATATAAGTTGCCTGTAGATGTTGGAGATTAAAACTTTGTGATAACATTTGCAAATAAGTTTTTCCATACAGCGGGTCTTCTTGTTGTTTTGTTGATGGTTTCCTTTGCTATGCAAAAGTTTTTTATTTTAATGTAGTCCCATTTGGTTATTTTCTCTTTAGCTTCCATTGCCCTAGGAGCAGTTTTAGTGAACAAATTCCTTCAGCATATGTCTGAGATTTTGTGCCTGTGGATTCTTCTAGTATCTTTATGGTTTCCCATCATATGTTGAAGTCCTATATCCATTTGGAGTTTATTTTTGTGTATGGTGTAAGTTGGTGGTCTAGTATTTTTTTTTGGCAATTTTCCTACACCATTTATTGAAGAGACTGTCTTGACTCCATTGTATGTTCATTCCTCCTTTGTCAAATATTAATTGAGCATAGTGATTTGGATCGACATCTGGATTCTCTATTCTATTCGATTGGTCTATATGTCTATTCTTGTGCCAGTACCAGGCTGTTTTGAGAACAGTGACTTTGTAATACAGCTTGAAATCTGGTATTGAGATCCCACCTACTTTATTCTTCATTATTAGGATTGCTGTGGCTAGTCGAGGAGTTTTTTTTTGTTCCAGATGAATATTTGTAGAATTCTTTCTAGGTCTGTGAAATATGAAGTTGGTATTTTAATGGGGATTTCATTGAATCTGTAGATTGCTTTGGGTAGTATGGACATTTTAATGATGTTGATTCTCCCAATTCATGAGCATGGTATGCTCTTCCATCTGTATACATCTTCCTCTATTTCTTTTTTCAGTGTCCTGTAGTTTTCTGCATATAGGTCTTTTACCTCCTTAGTTAAGTTTATTCCTAGTTATTTTAATTTTTTGGTGCGATGGTAAATGGGATTGTTTTTTCAGTCTCTCTTTCTGTAAGTTCACTATTAGTTTATAGAAATGCCATAGATATCTTGGCATTAATTTTGTATCTTGCTACATTGCTGAATTCATTTTTTAAGTCCATTAGTTTTTCGATGGAATCTTTTGGGTTTTTTATGTATAGTATCATGTCATCTGCAAATAAGGACAGCTTTACTTCTTCTTTTCCAATTTGGATGCTTTTATTTCTTCTTCTTGTCTAATTGTAACAGCTAATACCTCTAATATTATGTCTAACAGGAGTAATGAGAGTGGGCATCCTTGTCTTGTTTCTGTTCTTAGGGTAAATAGTTTTAGTTTTTGCCCATTGATTATGATGTTAGCTATAGTTTTGTTATATATAGCTTTTATTTTGTTGAAGTATGATCCTTCTATTCCCACTTCGTTGAGAGTTTTTGTCAAGAAAGGGTGTAGGATTTTGTAAAATGCTTTTTCTGCATCAATTGATATGACTATGTGATTTTTATCTCTCAATTTGTTTATGTGATGTATCACGTTTATTGTTTGATCATCTTTGCATTCCCGGGATAAATCTTACTTGGCCATGGTGTATGATCTTTCTGATGTACTGCTGGATCTGATTTGCTAAAATTTTGTTGAGGATTTTAGCATCTATGTTCATGAGGGATATTAGCCTGTAATTTTCTTTCATTGTGCTGTCTTTATCTGTTTTTGGTATAAGAGTGTTGCTGGCTTCATAGAAGGTGCTTGGAAGTGTTCTTTCCTCTTGAATTTTTTCGAATATCTGAGGAGGATAGGTTTTAATTCTTTCTTGAATGCTTGGTAAAACTCTCCTATGTAGCAACCTCATCCCAGGCTTTTGTTTGCCAGAAGCTTTTTGATGACTGCATCAATTTCTTCCATAGTTATTGGACTACTGAGATGTTTAGATTCTTCCTTATTGAGTTCTGGAAGTTTATATATTTTCTAAGAATATGTCCATTTCTCCAGGTTGTCCAGTTTTTGGAATAGAGTTGTTCATAGTATGTTTTAACAATACTTTGTATTTTGGTGGGGTCTATTGTTATTTCACCTCTTTCATTTGTGATTTTGTTTATTTGAACCCTCTGTCTTTGCTTCTTGGTGAGCCTAGCTAGGTGTTCATCAATCTTGTTTATCCTTTCGAAGAACCAGCTCTTCATTTTGTTGATCTTTTGAATTGTTTCTTGGTCTCTATGTCGTTTATCTCCACCCTAAACTTTATATTTCCTTCCTTCTCCTTACACTGAGCTTTTCTTCTTGCTCACTTTCTAGCTCTTTGAGTTTTAGGGTTAGGTAATTTATTACCATTGTTTCTTGTTTTTTGCAGTAGGCTTGTAGAGCTATGAACTTCCCTCTCAAGACTGCTTTCACTGTGTCCCATAAATTTTGTATTGTTGTGTTGTCATTGTCATTTGCTGCCATGATGTTTTTTATTTCTGCCTTGATCTCTCTGGTTACCCAGTGATTGTTTAATAGCATGCTGTTTAGTCTCCATGTGTTTGATTTCTTTGGATTGTTTTTATTATACTTGATTTCCAGCTTTATGCCACTGTCACATGAGAAGATTCTTGATATAATTTCTATTTCTTGAATATGAAGAGACTTTGAATATGACCCAACATCTGGTCTATCTTTGAAAATGACCCATGTGCACTGAGAAGAATGTATATTCTGTGGTTTTGGGATAAAATATTCTGAAGATGTGAATTTATTCCATCTGGTCTAGTGAGTCATTTAGGATTGATGTTTCTTTGCTGATTTTTTTGTTTAAAGGATTTGTCCAATATGATAGTGGGGTATTAAAGTCTCCTACTATGATTGCATTGCTGTCAATTTCTCTCTTGATATCTTCCAGGAGATTTTTGTTTTTGTGTTTGTTTTGTTTTTTTCTTATGTACTTGGATACTCCTGTATTGGGTGCATATATGTTTACCAGAGTTATTTCTTCTTGTTAGATTGCTCCCTTTAGTATTATGAAGTGGCCTTTCTTATCTCTTGTTATGTCCTTCACTTTGAGATCTAATTTTTCAGATATAAGTATTGCTACCCCAGCTTTTTTTCATTTTTATTTGCCTGAAAAACCCTTTCCATCCTTCATTTACCCTCAGTTTGTGTGTGTCTTTTTTTCTGAAGTGGGCTTCTTGTAGACAGCAGATGGGTCTTGATTTCTTATCCAATCTGTTACCCTATGTCTTTTGATTGGAGCATTTAATCCATTTACATTTAAAGTTATTATTGATAGGTACTTATTTGTTGTTATTTTTATTTTTTAGCCCTGTATTTCTTTTTTGCTTCCTATTTCTTTTTTTTCTTTCTTTCTTTTTTTTTTTTTTTCACAATAGACCCTTTAGCATTTCTTGCATTGCTGATTTGGTGGTAATAAATTCCCTTAGTCCTTTTTTGTCTGTGAAACTTCTAATTTCACCTTCAATTTTGATTGACAGCCTTGCTGAGTACAGCATTCTTGGATTCAGATCCTTCCTTTGCATGACTTTGTGTATTTCATTCTATTCCCTTCTGGCCTGATGAGTTTCTGTTGAGAAAACAGTCACTAGTCTGATGGGGGTTCTTTTGTAGGTAACTTTCTGTCTCTCTCTGGTTGCTTTTAAAATATTTACTTTGTCATTGGTGTTTTTCAATTTAATTATAATTTGCCTTGGTGTTGGTCTTTTGGGATTCATTTTGTTTGGGACTTTGTGAGCTTCTTGAATTTCTGTGGGCTTTTTCTTCCCTATACTAGGGAAGTTTTCTGTCATTATTTCTTCAAACAGGTTTTCTGTTCCTTGCTCAGTTTCCTCTCTTTCTGGAAACCCCTATTATGTGGATGTTGTTTTGTTTCATGTTGTCCCAAAGTTCGCTTAGGCTCTCCTCTTGCTTTTTAATTTTTTTTCTAGAATCTACTACACTTGGGCATTTTTTCCTACCTTGTCTTCTGGCTCACTGATGTGGTCCTCTCCTTTTTCTAGTCTATTTTTGATGCTTTCTATTGAATTCTTTACAACAGCAATGTCATTTTTCATTTCCTCTTGGTTCTTATTCATATTGTTGAATTTGTCCTCCATTGTTTTCAGCCACCTTGTGACCATTACTCTGAATTCTTTCTCTTGCAAGTTGCTTGTCTCCATTTTGTTTACCTTCTTTTCTGGTAATGTCTGCTTTTGTTTCATATGCGAGCTGTTTCTTTCTCTGCCCATGGTCTCTCTTCTCTGGGTATCTGGTTGTGTGATTCTCTCTGCTTTGTTGATTTAAAGGCACAAAATATAACACAATCAGGTACAATGCACAAGATACTTATCACAAGCGAAATCTGACCTTTCCTTGTGGTGTGTGGAGCTCCTCTGAATCCAATTGGGGACCCATGTTCTGGTGCTCAAAGCTGTTCAGTGGGTGCCACAGCTGTAGATTTTCAGGCTTCTGTAAACAACCACTTTCCCCTTCAAGATTGCGTGGTCTCCACGTCCAAGCTGGTGGCTCAGACATGGAACCCGGCAGCAGGGGGGGGGCTGTCCAGTCAGGAAGGCCTCATCCAGCAGTCCCCCACCTTCTCCTGGATTATAACTGTCCCTTAACTTGCCAACAAATACTCCTGGTGTGACCTTCAACTGTTCTCTCTGTCTGCTTAGGGACAAGGCTCAGGATATGTCCATCTATTCTGCTGCCATTTTTCTATCTCGTCAGAACAAAAACTCTTTTTTTTTTTCAAGGTGCCATATTTTCTTTTTTTTTTAATTAATTTTTATTAATTTTTATACATATCTCCCCATTGACCCCCCTCCCTCCCAGGCATACCCTGACCCCCCAGTGTCTGTGATCATTGGTTATGCTTATATGCATGCATACAAGTCCTTTGATTGATCACTTATCTACCTCACCTAACTTTAATCTTTCTGCTGTAATTTCACAGTCTGTTTGATGCTTTATGATTTTTGTCCTCCTGAGAATTATCAGTCTACTCCCTTTCTGTGCTCCTTATTCTATTATATTCACCAGTTTATTCTGTTGATCAAATTTTTAATTCACTTAATTTTTAGATTCACTTGTTGATAGATATGTATTTGTTGTTCATAATTTTTTGTCTTTTACCTTTTTCTTCTTCCTCTTCTAAAAGAGTACCTTTGAGCATTTCATATAATACTGGTTTGGAGTTAATGAACTCCTTTAGCTTTTTCTTCTCTGTGAAGGTCTTTATCTGCCCTTCAATTCTGAATGATAGCTTTGCTGGATAGATTATTCTTGGTTGTAGGTTCTTGGTGTTCATCACGTTGATATTTCTTGCCACTCCTATCTGGCCTGCATCGTTTCTGTTGAGAAATCAGCTGACAGTCGTATGGGTGCTCCCTTGTAGGTAATGAACTGTTTTTCTCTTGCTGCTTTTAATATTCTCTCTTTGTCTTTTGCTCTTGGCATATTAATTATGATGTGTCTTGGTGTGGTCCTCTTTGGATTCCTTTTATTTGGGGTTCTATGTGCTTCCTGGACTTGTAAGTCTATTTCTTTTACCAGATGTGGGAAGTTTTCAGTCATTATTTCCTTAAATAGGTTTTCAGTATCTTGCTCTCTCTCTTCTTCTGGCACCCCCACAATTCTGATGTTGGTACGCTTGAAGCTGTCCCAGAGGCTTCTTACATTATCTTCACATTTTTGGATTCTTTTCTATTCTTGCTTTTCCAGTTGAATGTTTTCTGCTTCTTTATATTTCAAATTTTTGACTTGATCCTTGCCTTTCTCAAGTCTGCTGTTAGGACTCTGTATAATAGTTTTTATTTCAGTCAGTGTATGTTTAATTTCTAGTTGGTCCTTTTTCATCTTTAGTTGGATCTTTTGCATCTCTAGTTGGACCTTTTTCATCTCCTCTTGGGTCTCACTAAATTTATCCATCTTTTCTAGCATATTCTTGAAGAACCTTATAAGCGTGGTTTTGAACTCTATATCCAGTCGTTTTTTTCCCTCCATTTCTTTTGCTTGTAATCCCTTCCCTTGTCTCCGCATTTTCACTATGCCTGGGAAACTTCTGTGCTGGATTCAGCCGCAGAAGCCTCTGTTGAGCATGGGAGGGGTGGAGTCTCAGGGCTTAAGGGACCGCCTTGTCTTCCAGTCGGCCCCACCCTCCACGGCCTCTGAGTCTCACGTGACTGGGTAATGACTGGAGCGGTCCTCGTGCGCGTGCCCGCAGTGCCTCTAACCACTGCCTTTCCGGCTCCCCTGCACACCTGTACCACACGAGTCTAGGAGCCCAGGGTTTCGCCCGAAACAGGGGCTTAGTGGACTCAGAGGTGGCACTGTTGGCAGGGTCTGTCTCCCGCCCACTCGCGAAAGCCAGCGGCACAATCGGCAATCTGTCCTCCGCGTGATGCCGTGCGCTACCAGACCTCCGATCCTTTGCGACTCCCCTAAATTTCTGTGCACTTCTCCCTTTTCACAGTCCAAACTCCCCCCGTATGAGTTTCGGCTGGATCTGGGGTTTAGTGTCGTAGGATAAGGGGTTCAATTCCTTTGAAAGTCTCCGTTTCCCTCCCGCGAGAGAAAGCCAGCCAGGTACTCCGGCACCCGCTCTCTCAGCAAGCGCGTCTCCGTACCTCGGCTTTTTGCAGCTCCTCTGGCTTTCTGTGAGCCCCTCTCTTTCCTTCTAGCTGTAGAACTTCCACTCGGCCATCTTTCCTGTGGTTCTGGATGATGTCCGTTCTGTCTTTTAGTTGTAGTTTTGAAATTGTTGTGCGAGGCAGCAGCATAGGTGTTTACCTATGCGGACATCTTGGATTTCCTCCAGAACAAAAACTCTTGATGTTTAATGTTGATCATTTTACCAATATTCTCTTATTTCTATTTTTGCATGTTTTAAAAAATATCTTTACAAATTCTAATGTAATTAAGAAATTTTTCTTTTTTCTTATAGAAACATTATAATTTTATCACATTTTAAATCTGCAATACAGCACCAAGTAGAATTAAGATTTCTTTTCCCATGAATTTTCAATATTTTCAGCAACAACAGTTATTGGTAAATAAAAACATATGTTTTTTCATCAGCCTCCACTGATACCTTTGTCATAAATTAAATGCCCTATATATGTGAGTCTGTTTTTGGACTCTTTGCTTTGATTTATATGTCTATACTTGTGCTGGTATCACAGTATATTCATAACTGTAGCTTTGTAGTAGATATTAATGTGTTATAATATCAATATGCCAGGTTTTTTTTATTAATTTTTTATTAATTTTTATTAATTTTTTATACATATCTCCCCATTGCCACCCCTCCCTCCCAGCATACCCCGACCCCCCAGTGTCTGTGATCATTGGTTATGCTTATATGCATGCATACAAGTCCTTTGATTGATCACTTATCTACCTCACCTAACTTTAATCTTTCTGCTGTAATTTCACAGTCTGTTTGATGCTTTATGATTTTTGTCCTCCTGAGAATTATCAGTCCACACTCCCTTTCTGTGCTCCTTATTCTATTATATTCACCAGTTTATTCTGTTGATCAAATTTTTAATTCACTTAATTTTTAGATTCACTTGTTGATAGATATGTATTTGTTGTTCATAATTTTTTGGCTTTTAACTTTTTCTTCTTCCTCTTCTAAAAGAGTACCTTTCAGCATTTCATGTAATACTAGTTTGGAGTTAATGAACTCCTTTAGCTTTTTCTTCTCTGTGAAGGTCTTTATCTGCCCTTCAATTCTGAATGTTAGCTTTGCTAGATAGATTATTCTTGGTTGTAGGTTCTTGGTGTTCATCACGTTGAATATTTCTTGCCACTCCCATCTGGCCTGCATCGTTTCTGTTGAGAAATCAGCTGACAGTCGTATGGGTGCTCCCTTGTAGGTAATGAACTGTTTTTCTCTTGCTGCTTTTAATATTCTCTCTTTGTCTTTTGCTGTTGGTATTTTAATTATGATGTGTCTTGGTGTGGTCCTCTTTGGATTCCTTTTATATGGGGTTCTGTGTGCTTCCTGGACTTGTAAGTCTATTTCTTTTACCAGATGTGGGAAATTTTCAGTCATTATTTCTTTAAATAGGTTTTCAGTATCTAGCTCTCTCTCTTCTTCTGGCACCCCAACAATTCTGATGTTGGTACGCTTGAAGCTGTCCCAGAGGCTCCTCACATTATCTTCACATTTTTGGATTCTTTTCTATTCTTGCTTTTCCAGTTGAATGTTTTCTGCTTCTTTATATTTCAAATTTTTGACTTGATCCTTGCCTTTCTCAAGTCTGCTGTTAGGACTCTGTATAATAGTTTTTATTTCAGTCAGTGTATGTTTAATTTCTAGTTGGTCTTTTTTTATCTTTAGTAGGATCTTTTCCATCTCCTCTTGGGTCTCACTAAATTTATCCATCTTTTCTAGCATATTCTTGAAAAACCTTATAAGCGTGGTTTTGAACTCTCTATCCAGTCGTTTTTTTTCCTCCATTTCTTTTGTTTGTAATCCCTTCCCTTGTCTCAGCATTTTCACTATGCCGGGGTAAAATTTCTGTGTTGAATTCAGCTTTATGATACCAGATGCAAAGCCGAAGAAGACTCTGTTGAGCTTGGGATGGGTGGAGTCTCAGGGCTTAAGGGACTGCCTTGCCTTCCAGTCGGCCCCGCCCTCCACGGCCCCTGAGTCTCACGTGTCTGGGTAATGGCTGGACTGTTCCCTGTGCGCGCACCCGCAGTGCCTCCAACCGCCGCCCCCCGGCTCCCCTTAGCACCAGGACCACATGAGACTAGGTCCCCAGGGCTTCGCCCAAAACAGGGGCCCAGTGCAGTCAGAAGTGGAACAGTTGGGAGGGTCTATCCTCCACCCACTCGCGAAAGCCAGGGGCACATTCAGCAGTCCGTCCTGCACGCAGCGCCTCGCACACCACCAGGCCTTTGATCTTTTGCGGCTCCCCTAAATTTCCGTGCACTTCTCCCTTTTCACAGTCCAAACTCCCCCCGTATGAGTTTCGGCTGGATCTGGGGTTTAGTGTCATAGGATAAGGGGTTCAATGCCGTTGGGAGTCTCCGTTTCCCTCCCGCCAGAGAAAGCCAGCCAGGTACTCCGGCACCCGCTCTCTCCGCTCAGCTTTTTGCAACTCCTCTGGGTTTCTGTGAGCCCCTCTCTTTCCCTCCAGTTGTAGAACTTCCACTCAGCCAGCTTTCCCTTGGTTCTGGATGATGTCCGTTCTGTCTTTTAGTTGTAGTTTTGAGATTGTTATTTGAGGCAGCAGTGTAGGTGTTTACCTATGCCGCCATCTTCATAATCAATGACAATATGCCAGGTTTTACTCCTTTAAGATTGACTTGGCTTTTCCGATTGTACTATTACTATTTTCAAACAAAATTTCCAGAATAGTTTTTTAAAGTAATTTTGAAATATAATATACATATAAAATTGTGCTCAACCCTATAAAGAGTTAAATATCCAGAGATAAGATATTATCAGCATTTCAGAAGCTCCTGTAATCCTGATTTCCAGTCTCTCTCTTACCAACAAAAATATTTACTTTGCTTATTAGTTCTGCCTAATTTTTTAATTCTATATGTATTTATACAGTATAAAGCCCAAGCAACCATCACAACCAAATGGAAGACCGAACAGGCTGTGTGCAGAGACCAGGCCAGCAGTGGTGTCAGTGAGGGGTGACCAAATAACCAAGCAGCAGGCAGCATGGGGTGACCAGCCCAGCAGAGGGGTCAGTGAGAGGTGACCAAATGACTGAACAGCAGGCTTCCTAGGACAACCAGGCTGGCAGGGGGTTCACTGAGGGGCAGCCAGGACAGTGGGGGACAGGGGACACAGTTGGGGATGACTAGGCCGAAAGAAGGGGCAGTTGGGTTGAACAGGCTAGCAGGTGGGACAATTAGGAGTAATCAGGCAAGCAGGCGAGCAGTTAGGAACAGTGGTCCTGGATTGTGAGAGGGATATCTGACACTGGCAATCGGATATCCCCCAAAGGATCCCAAATTGAGAGGGTGCAGGCTGGGCTGAGGATCTCCCCCCACCCCACCTATGCACAAATATCATGCATTGGGCTCCTAGTTGTTTTATAAATGAATAGGAGACTTGAAAGACAAAAGCAAGGAAATATGCTAGAATGTAGAATTTAAAAATAGAGACAAAAATTTGAGAAAAAATGAGATAAAGGATATCAAATCTGGTGTTACAAATTTGCCAAAATAGAATTGGGAAAACAAAAAAGAAGAGACGAGAGAGAGAGAGAGACGAGAGAGAGAGAGAGAGAGAGAGAGAGAGAGAGAGAGAGAGAGAGAGAAAGAGAGAGAAAGGGAAGGAGGAAGAAGAGGTAAGGGGAGGGGAGAGAAGGGAAGGGAAAGGAAGAGAAGGGAAGGGAAAGGAAAGGAAAGAAAGGGAAGGTAGGCAAATGGACTTAGAAATCATAGATACATTTTTTAGAACACTTAATGGCATATTCCTCAAACTCCACCCTCACTCTAATGCTATCATTAAATATCAGCAAAACTTTACTCATAATTGCTTTTCTAAATACCTGAAATTGCAATTATTTTTAAAAATAAAAGTGATAGTGTATTTTCTCAAGAATTAACCAGATGATGTATAACAAAATAGTACTCAATATGAAATTAAGTTATATTTAAGAAAAACATTTCATGGTTTTCAGGTTTTACATTTTAACAAATAAGATTTTTCTTCTTTTTAGAAACTGTTTTTCTGGTAATGCATTAAACTGTTCTCTTAAAATATTTAGATAACAAGAAAAAAAAAAGAACAAGTTACTCAAGTATATATTTCAAATGTCCAGAAAAGAAACCATTCTCAATAGGTAAACACTGCTCAAATTCAAATTGTTAGATTTTATACAAATTAACTTATATCAGGCTAACTGATGTAAGACTAACTGAAAAATGATAAAGTTTTAAAAATCTTAATTATTTTGATTGTCTGTGTCTTTCTATATTTATCTAAATAGTAAACCTTAATGGCTTGGACAATGCTTCGTTAAAATCTGTTTGAAAATTAAAAGTAATTTGCACATAATTATGTTAAAGAATTAATGAGTCTCTGGAAACCATCAGGGTTCATTGTGATGCTCTCTGTGGATGCCATAGGGCTTCACTTTTGAATTATGCCCTTGTCAAGGAGTCTGGGCTATTTGATTTGGGGTATTATTATAACATAATTTTTCAATTAATGTGTACTAGTTTCATGGCATAACTCTAGTCAATATTAACACTTCAACCTCATTAAGATATAATGTTATATAAGTAACTATTGTTAGCTCTAATATTAATTCTCTGTCCTCAAGTAATTGAGTCTAATAGCAGTGGCACAGAAAGAATTACTGATTTAATTTAGGTTATTTCTCAGGGAACATTTTGAGTCAAGTATAATATAAACTACCATGAAATGACATAGGATAAGCACAAATAATATATTAAAATAGGAAATCATTCATTTGGAAAACACTGATATTATAGTTTTTTGAATTATGAAAATGATGCTAAATGTGCTTGTTCATAATTTACTACCACTAAACTCTGTATTCAACTGCTGTAAGTGTGCAGTCTCTGAAGTTAGCACTTGCAATTCATCCTACTTGCTCTTATCAATTAATATAGTGATTGCAGATATAGAGGAGAAAAGAAGGAAGGAAAGGAGGAAAGAAAGAAGGAAGGAAGGAAGGAAGGAAGGAAGGAAGGAAGGAAGGAAGGAAGGAGGGAAGGAAGGAAGGGAGGGAGGAAGAAAGGGAGGGAGGGAGTGATGAAGGAAGGGAGGAAGGAAGGGGAGATAGAGACAGAGAGAGATTCTAACAGGTTATCTATTTTTAATATGTTTTTATATCTTAGATATAATATAACTACCCTTTACACATAGCATTGAGATAGGAAAGCAGGCATTCTGTAAAGGTATGGATGAAAAGAGAAAGCTAATATTTATTAAGGATTTAATAGATGTTTATCATTATGCCAAATTTACATATATTTCCCATTTAATTTAATAGTCATTAAAAATATTCAAGATATGTATAATTATTCCTAGGTAATAATATAAAAAAATTGAAACTGAAAGAGTTTAGATAACTTGCCCAAGATCAGACAATAATTGTGTTATTGTGTGTTTGCTATTTTGCCAGTCCTGCATCTTTCACACTTTATTTTGGCAATAATAAGCCAATTTTCTTCTGGAGAATATAGCTACCAAGGTTCAATGAATTGGATCTGTGGGCTTTAAGTGGAACCAATTCCCAGCCCGGACTGTTTTGGAGGTGGATATATGAACTGGGCTTGGACAATCAGAACATTACAACCCCCACATCAAAGTTATAGGTTTAGATGTGGACTCATGAACTAAGTCAAATGAATTAGTCTAACTCAAGCATGTCAAACTCATAGCCCCTGAGCCACATGTGGCCCACAACGAATGTTTTTGTGGTCCAGCCAATATAATAGTATGTTAGAAACACTTTAATAAAATTTTTGTAACAAGTTTTACAATATCCTGTTATACATTATTATTAATAATGAACTACAGACAGAGAGGACACAAAATGGCAGCAGAATAGATGAACGTGTCCTGAGCCTTGTCCCAGAGCAAATAGAGTGAGCGGCAGAAACAAGTGGAATTCAGCCCAAATTGTTCAGCCTCTACAGATACTGCCTCAATCCTCTTTGTTGGCCTAGGGCACTGCAACCAGGTGAACAGTAGACAAGTGAGCAGCCCACTCCTGTCCAAGGAGCAGTAGCTCCACAAGTAACCCACCACAGGTCTAAGAGCAGCAGCCTCACGCAGCCAGCACTCCTCTGAGGAGCAGCAGCTGCGCACAGCCCACACCTTGCACCTGTCCAAAGAGCAGCAGCTGTGCATGAGCAGCCACCCCCTTCCAAGGAACAACAGATATGTGAGTAGACCACCCCTTTCCAAGGAGCAGCAGTCACAGGAACTGCCGACTCCCATCCATGGAGCAGTAGTTGTGTGAGCCACCTGCCCCAATCCAAGGAGCAGCGCTAGGTGAGCAGTTCACCTCCTTCTGAGTAGCAACAGATACATGAGCTGCTTGCCCACATCTGAGGAGCAACAGCTATGTGAGCAGCCCACCCAAATGGAAGTAGCAGCAGCTATGTGAGCAGCCCACCTCCTTCTGAGGATCAGCAGCCACATAAGCAGGCTTCCCATATCCAAGGAGCAACAGCCCTTTGCAGTTCACACTGGTTTAAGGAGCAGCAACCACACACACCCTGCACCTGCCCAACAAGAAGGAGCTAGCTGAACACCCCATCCCTGTCCAAAGAGCATCAACAGTATGAGCAGCTCACTCCCATGTGAGGATCAGCAGACTTATGAGCAGACTGCCCCCTGTCTGAGGAGAAAGAGCTGCACGAACAACCCACACCTGTACAAGGAGCAGCAGCCCTGCAAGCAAACCTGCCCTTGTCCAAGAAGTGGTGGCATCACGAGTGGATCATCCCATCTGAGGAAGAGCAGAGCACATAGCCAGCCCCCATCTAAAGAACAGCAGCCACATGAGGAGTCTGTCCCTGTCTGAGAAGTAGGAGCCACGTAAGCAGCCAGCCCCCATCCAAGGAGCAGCAGACATGTGTGCAACCCATTCCCATCTCATCTGAGGAACAGTGACCTCATAATCAGCCCACCCCTGTCCAAGGAACAGCAGCTATACAAGCAGCCTCCCTTACCAGCCAGATGAGACACCACTGTTATGAACAGCACACACCAAAAGAGCTACTGCCAACTGAGAAGCAGCTGCTACCATGACCACCCAAAAAGCAATCGCAGCTAGATACGGCACTGTAACCCAAGGAGCAGCCCTTGCACAGGTTGACATCTAGATCAGTTGGTGAGACCAAAAATGGATAGACAAAGATACCCCTAAAGGAAAGAAAAGGAAGAACCACTAGAAAAGCCACTAAGTGAAATAGAAGAATGCAATATGTCAGAAAAGAATTAAGAAAAAGGGTTATATGGTTCATAAACTGGATGGAATTAAAAATCAACACCTTATGTAAGAATCAAGAAGAAATGAAAGAAAAAGTCAACAACTTATTTAAGAATCAAGAAGAAAGGAAGATATAGCTGCAACAAAAAATACCATGGAAATTTTCAACAGTAGATTAGGAGAAGCGGAGGAACGAATTAGCGAATTAGAAGACAGGGAAGCAAATCACAGCCAAACTGAATTGCAACTGGAAAAAAAAATCAAAGGACAGGAGGACAGCCTATGCAAGCTATGGGAGAATATGAAACAAGCAACATACAAATAATAGGGGTGCCAGAACAACAGGAAGAGGAACAAGGGTAAGAAGACGTATTTGAAGAAATAATGTCTGAAAACTTTCCTGATGTAGCAAAGAAAAAGCCACACAAGCACAAAGTCCCCAACAAGATGAACCCGAAAACATCCACACCAAGACACATCATAATTATGATGGCAAATAATCAGGACAAAGAGAGAATCTTAAAGGCTATTAGATTATCAAATTATTTCTGAACAGAAACACATCAGGCCAGAAAAGAATGGAATGAAATTTACAAAGTGATGCAAACCAAGGAATGAATCCAAGAATACTTTATCCAGAGAGGCTATCATTCAAAATTGAAAGGGAAATAACGAGTTTCACATAGAAAAAACACTAAGAGAGTTTATCACTACCAAGCAAGCAATGCAAGAAATGCTAAGGGGACTGGTGTAAAAAAGAAGAAATAAAAAAGGTAAGAAAGAACACAGACACAAAAAAATAAAAATGGCTAAAAATTAGTACCTTTCAATAATAACTTTAAAAATAAACGGAGCAAATACTTCAATCAAAAGACATCAAGTGGCTAAATGGATAAAAAAAAAAAGATGACCCAAATATATACTGTCTACAAGAGACCCACCTCAGAAAAAGGGACTCATACAGACTGAAAGTAAAAGGATGGAAAAACATTTTTCAGGCATATTAAAAAAAAAAAAGTTGGGGGAGCAGTACTAATATCTGACAAAATAGACCTCAAAGTAAAGGCCATAACAAGAGATAAGAAAGACCACTTCAAACTAATAAAGGGATCAATACAACAAGAGGACTTAATTCTGATAAACATGTATGGACCCAATGCAGGAACATCCAAATACATAACAAAATTCACGGAAGATATCAAGAGAGAGATTGACAACTATACAATCATAATAGAGGACTTTAATAATCATCTAGACAAAAATTCAGCAAAGAAATAGCAATTCTAAAGGACTCACTAGATCAGATAAACCTAATTGACATCTTCAGAGCATTTCACCCCAAAGCCACAGAATATATGTTCTTCTCAAGTGGACATGGGAAATTTTCAAAAATAGACCACATATTGGGTCACAAGCAAAGTCTCCCCAAATTCAAAAAGATTGAAATCATATCAAGCATTTCTCAGACCACAATGACATAATATTAGAAATAAACTACAATGAAAACATTCCAAAAAATTCAAACACTTGGAAGCTGAATAAAATGTTATTAAACAATGATTGGGTTTTCAATGAGATCAAAGAAGAAATTAAAAAAACATCTTGGAGACTAATAACAATAAAAACACAACAATGTAAATGCTATGGGACGCAATGAAAACAGTCCTGAGAGGGAAGTTCATAGCTCTAAAGGCCTACCTCAAAAAAAAAAAAAGGTAATAAATCATCTAACACAACAACTCAAAAAATAAGAAAGAGAACAACAAAAAAGGCCACAATGAGCAAAAGGAGGGAAATAATAAAGATCAGAGCAGAAATGAATGATATAGAGATTAAAAAAAAATACAAAAGATCAATGAAACCAAGAGCTGGTTCTTTGAAAGGATAAACAAGATTGATGAACCTATAGCCAGGCTCACCAAGAAGCAAATAGAGAGGATCCAAATAAACAAAATCAGAAATGAAAGAAGAGAAATAACAATAGACCCAACAGAAATACAAAGGATTATTTAAAAATACTACGAATAACTCTATTTTAACAAACTAGACAAGCTGGAGGAAATGGACACATTCCTAGAAAAATACAACGTTCTAAAACTTACTCAGGAAGATTCTCAATGGGCTGATAACCTTGAAGAAATTGAAGCAGTCATCAAAAAGCTTTCAGCAAACAAAAGCCCAGGGCCAGACAACTTCACAGGGGAGTTTTACCAAACATTCAAGGAAGAACTAGAACCTATCCTCCTCAGACTATTCCAGAAATTTCAAGAGGAAGGAACACTTCCAAGCTCCTTTTATGAAGCCAGCATCACCCTAATGCCAAAATCAGATAAAGAAAACAAAATGAAAGAAAATTACAGACGAATATCTCTCATGAACATAGATGCCAAAATCCTCAACAAAATTCTAGCAAATCAGAGCCAGCAGTATATCAGAAAGATTATACACCATGACCAAGTAGGATTTATCCCAGGAATGCAAGGATGGTACAATATTCACAAAACAATAAACATGATGCATCACATAAAAAATTGAGAGATAAAAATCACATAGTCATATCAATTGATGCAGAAAAAGCATTGACAAAATACAACACCCTTTCTTGACAAAAACTCTCAGCAAGGTGGGAATAGAAGGATCATACCTCAACAAAATAAAAGGAATATATGACAAACCTAAAGCTAACATCATACAGTCTTCAATAAATGGTGTTTGGAAAATTCGTCAGATACATGCAAAAAAAAAATGAAACTAGACCACCAACTTACACCAAATACAAAAATAAATTCAACATGAATACAGGACTTAAACATATGACGAGAAACCATAAAATACTAGAGGAATCCACAGACAGAACAATCTCTGACATATGCCGAAGTAATTTCTTCACTGATACTGCTCATATGGCAATGGAAACTAAAGAGAATATAAACAAATGGGACTGCATCAAAATAAAAAGCTTTGCCGAAACCGGTTTGGCTCAGTGGATAGAGCGTCAGCCTGAGGACTGAAAGGTCCCAGGTTCAATTCCTGTCAAGGGCATGTACCTTGGTTGCAGGCACACCCCCAGTAGGGGACGTGCAAGAGGCAGCTGGTCAATGTCTCTCTCTCATCGATGTTTCTAACTATCCTTCTCCCTTCCTCTCTGTAAGAAATCAATAAAGTATATTTTAAAAAAATAAAAATAAAAATAAAAGCTTTTGCATAGCATAGATGACTATCAATAAGACAACCAGAAAGTCCACTGCATGGGAGAACATATTTGCCAATGATATCAAAAATAAAGGTTTAATCTCCAACATTTGCAATGAACTCATGTAGCTTACCAAAAGGAAAATAAACAATGCAATAAAAAAAATGGGCAACTGATCTAAATAGATACTTTTTGAAAGAAGACAAAAGAAGACGAAGGGACATATGAAAACCTGCTTAAAGTCACTAATCATCAGAGAGATGCAAATCAAAACAACAATGCAGTACCATCTAACACCTATCAGAATGACTATTATCAACAAATCAACAAATGACAAGTACTGGCAATGATGCAGAGAAAAAGGGACCCTAGTACACTGCTGTTGGAAATGCAGACTAGTGCAGCCACTGTGGAGAACAGTATGGAATTTCCTCAACAAATTAGAAATGTAACTCCCATTTGACCCAGTGATCCCACTTTTAGGAATATATTCCAAAAAACTAGAATCATGAATCAGAAAGGATGTATGCACTTCTATGTTCATAGCAGCAAAATTGACCATAGTTAAGATTTGGATACAGCCTAAGTGCCCATCAGCAGATGAATGTATTAAAAAAATGTGGTATATCTCCACAATGGAATACTATGCTGCAGTAAAAAAGGAGTTCTTACCATTTGCAATAACATGGATGAAGATGGAGAAAATTATGTTAAGTGAAATAAGCCAGGCAGAGAAAGATAAATATCACATGATCTCACACATTTGTGTAATATAATGAACAACATAAACTGATGAACAAAAATAGATCCAGAAACAGAGAAACATCAATTAGAACATCAAACCTCAGGCAAGGTAGGGGGTCATGGGGATAAAGAGGAGAGAGATCAACCACAAGACTTTTATTCATTCATATAAGCCTAATCAATGGACACAGACAACAGGGAGGTGGGTGGTAATTGGGAAATAAGGACACATATGTAATAACTGAATCAATAAAAAAATAAAAAATAAATAAATATAAAAAAATAAAAAGAATGTAAAAGGAAATAATGAACTACAATGTTCGCTAATGACTGACTACTATAATTGTGTTACATTCATTTCCCTTACCTGCCTTATGCACAGGCACACCATTATCTCCACTAATACTAGCAGGGGATATTTTAGCAGCCGATTGCCATGTCATTAGTCTTGGACTGACTTTTTTAGTGTGCTCAACAGGAAATATTTCACTTTCAGAGAATAATAAAAATAGGTTTATTTGGTTTGACTTATTAATTTGTGCAGTTATTCAGTGACTGGTAAGTTAATGTTTAAGAAAAAAATATTAATTTTTATTAACATGTTCTATTATTTTATGTTAATGATTACTCATTTACTTCAGCCCTTTGTATTCAGCATGTGTCTATCAAAATAAATCTAAGTTTCTATGAAAATTGAAGCTTTTGTTATCTGCGGCCTACGTAAACTTAAACCTTTATTATTTGGCCCATGTTAGCCTTGGAGTTTGACATACCTGGTTTAACTGTTAGTTGAGTTACCAAAAAAATTTACTCTTTCTAATCCTGGTGAACTTGAAAATAAATCAGGAGCTATTAGTTACTGTCTAATGAAAAGGGAACTTCCCAGAGAATTGAATCCAATGGATGAGAAATAAGTTACCACAGGGAGAGAAACAATATTTAAATATAGCATTTGAACTCATATCTAAAGTTTGACTATTAGTAGATCTTCCTTTTATTTTTATTTTATTTTATTTTATTTTATTTTTTATTTTATTTTAGAGAGAAAGAGAGGAAAAGAGTGGGAGAGAAACATTGATCAATTGCCTCATTGGCTGCTTCTTGAATGTTCGCTACTGGGAATCAATCCCATAATCCAGGCATGTGCCCTGATGAGAAATGGAACCTGCAGCCTCTCAGTACATGAGCTGAACCTCAACCAACTATGCCTTACTGGCCAGGACCGTTTTTATTTTATTTTATTTTTACTTTATTAATCTTCACTTGATATTTTTCTATTGATTTTTAGGGAGAATGAAAGAGAAAGTGATATACATTGAGAAACATGGATGTAAGAGAAACACATGAACCAGGGCCTAGGAGGAGCCTATAATAAAAGTATGTGCCCTTGAACAGAATTGAACCCAGGACCCTTCAGTCTGCAGGCCAACACTCTATCCACTGAGCAAAACTGACTACAACCATTTTTATTTTAATATTCTGCTTGAATCATTTTGTGTTAGATTTTTCTGTAAATGACAATTCAGAGTTTTCATTAGTTGAGAGACAAAATTAGCATTCAAACCCACCTCTCTAGACAATCGCACTTATACTTGTTATAATTGTCCATGATAAGCAGCTTTTATGTGGACTAAATAAGACTAATTATTGTAAATTGAATTAAATGCAGGTACATGTTTCCAATAAAAATGTTAAAATGTTTTCCTCAGGTCAGGGAGACATTTCACAATAAAAATAAAGTGTGGTTTATATTTTATGTCACTTAAAAGCACATAAAATTAAAACATAATAAATTAACAACATATATAGATCCAAAATAACATGAACTATATGATATTGTCAAGATCAAACTTAGTCCCTAAAGGGAAAATTAATACCAAACAAAATATAGTAATCAGAGTTTTGCTAACATTTTTTGTTTCTGTTTTAACTCTCTGAAAACATTTGTTGGAATTAAGTGAAGTTTGCTTGGTTATGTTAACTGAAAAGTATTATATTTCAATTAATGAGAAAGCATTAATCCTATAAAATAAAAGCCTAGTATGCAAATTGTCTCCTTGGGCCATCGTTTGACCGTGCAAGTTCAACCGCTCGCTCTAATGTGTGCTGACCACCAGGGGTCAGTGCGGGACATGGTGGGCATCAGCAATGCAGCACTGGCAGTAGACGGCAGTGGAGGTGCTACTGGCCCTGATTGGCCCTGAGGAGAGCAGGACCATGGCGGGATGGTGGAGCAGATGAGTGGGTGGCGGCACCAGGTTAAGGCAGGTGTGAGCAAGGGCTCAGTTGCCCTGCCAATCATCCCACAGAGGGCAACCAGCAAGAGCTGTTCAGCTCCCAGGTGCTGAGGGAACTGGGCAGGGGGCCTGGTCCCTACTGATCATTCTGCAGGCAGGATGGTAGAGCCAGTGAGGAGGCGGCACCAGGCCAAGGTGGGGTGTCAGGTGGGGCTGCAGGGCTACGAGGCTGAGGGCACAAGTTGGGTCCTGATCTCCTCAAGCCACCCTGAGGGACCCCACCCATGCATGTATTCATGTAGTGGGCCTCTAGTTAAATATAATATTCATTTCCTCATTGGTATGAGCATAGTTTGAAAATAATAGCCTTAAAATGTATAAAGCCAGCTGAACATACACACTGAATTTGCATGCTTTATCAGAAAACACTTTACAGTAATCTGTATTACATAGTCACAAATATGGATTCACTCTATATGCTAAATACCCTGCTCAACCCTATTAGACAGTTGGGAACATATGCAGATACAGTGTTAGATTGCACAATTATTTACTGATACAGCAGCCTGAAATATTTTGGGGCATCCTGCTTCACCTGATTTCATATTTCACCCAGCTTTCAAGAAAAGTTTAGTACATACTCTACATACTACCTTCAGCTCTTAGAAGGGTTTAGACCATCTTGCCAGAGGCACAAAAATTACAGCCCAGGAATAGAGCAAAACTGACCATGAAGTCAAAAGTAATGTAACAGACCCTTTTCTGCCCCACCTATGATCAGATCACAAGTATTAGGCAAGGAAGGGCCATAGAGTTTATAGAGCAGAAATGTTTGAAGTAGAGGATCTGTTGGATCTGGCTATTTGGCACTCAGGACTGATAGGTGAAGAAAGACATCAACCCAAGTTAACTAATTGATGTGCAAGTGCCAGTGTTCTAAAGAAACTCAAGACCTAGAGAGTAATACTAATTGGGTGAAAACACCTCTTCAAGGAGACATTTAGGGCAGCCCTACCCAATGACAACAAAAGCAGCATGGACTTCCACATAGAAGCTAAAATTATGAAAGCTTCCCTACATTTATGGATGGACGTTAGGAAGTTTTAGTCTTTCTAAAGTTATATGTCAAGAATTATGTGCGTGTATTGGTGTGTATTTCCTGAGCCAAAATCAGTAGTTATGGTTTAAACAATTCTTAAAAGGGTAGATGAGTCCACAAAACTTTAAAGCCCACAAAATTAAAGCCTAGTTCCAGACTCAAACTAGTAATGCAAGGGGTAGATTACCCAAGTAGCTGACATTTGCCTGGTTCCAGGGAAAGAATGGAATAGGCTTTGTACATACTGCTCTTTGCTGAGATATTACTGAGATAATCTCTAGAAAGAATCAAAATAAATGAGTACAAAAGTTCAGAAATATTTTTAACAAATAGCAGTAATTTAAAATACTACATCTAGAAATTATACATAGAAAATTAAAATTTTTATAAAAAATGTTACATGTATGGCTCTAGCTGGTGTTGCTCAGTGATTAGAGCTTTAGCCTGCAGACTGAAGTATTATGGGTTTGAGTCCTGTCAAGGTCACATGCCTGGGTTGCAGGCTTGATCCCCAGTGTGGGGCCTGCAGGAGGCCACCCATAAGTGATTCTCTCTTATCATTGATGTTTCTATCCCTCTCTTCCTCTCTGAAATCAAATAAAAATATATTTTAAAAAAATAATCTTTCATTTGTGAAAATATAGTTACAATAATAATAGAATAAGAATATAATTATAGCCTTAACCAGTTTGGCTCAGTGGATAGAGCATCAGCCTATGGACTGAAAGGTCCCAGGTTCGATTCCGGTCAAGGGCATGTATCTTGGTTGTGGGCACATCCCCAGTAGGGGGCTTGCAGGAGGCAGCTGATCGATGTCTCTCTCTCACTGATGTTTCTAACTCTATCCCTCTCCCTTCCTCTCTGTAAAAAATCAATAAAATATATTTTTAAAAAGAATATAATTATAATAAAATACCATTAAAGTCTTTTATTTTCTGTGTCCTATATATTAATTTATTTAATTTTCACAAATACTTACTTATTCATTCATTCCCTCAATAAATTTATATTAAGTGCTCACTAGGCCTGAGACATGACAGTACACTTCTACAAAGTACTAGCCCTCATACTGCTTAAATTCTAGAAAACACAAAGAGAAAAAAACATAGTAAATATAAACAGTGCAGTCTCTGGCATTAAAAAGGTTTAGCTTATTTAGAACTTAGATTTAGAATGAAAATGTGTATTAGGAAGGGCTGATTTTAATGACATAATCAAGAACTACTGCATTAAAAGGAACATATTTGAGACAACACTTGCCGCAAACCAAAAAGTGAGCCTTGTTTGGGTTTGGGAATAAAGAATTCAAGTTAGCAAAAAGGTTAAAGCCAAGGCTCTGAGACAGGAACTATCTCTGCCTATTTAGGGACCATTTAGCTGTTTGTATTTTTCAATAAAAATGACAGTGAAAGTCAAAGAAATCTTATGATCTTGCCCATAACCATATAATATTATATAATTAAAGATTAATGTGCAAATCGACCAAACAGTGGAATGCCTGGTTGCTGACTTGCACTGACCACCAGGGAGCAGACACTCAATGCAGGAGCTGCCCCCTGGTGGTCAGTGTGCTCCCACTCACAGTGGGAGGTAGGAGCCTCTTCCACCTCCGTGGCAGTTGGCCAACCCCCCAAGGGCTCCCAGAGTGTGAGAGGTTGCATACCAGGCTTAGGGACACCACTGCCCTACCTCCCCACTGCCGAGTGCAAAAATTTTGTGCACTGAGCCTCTAGTTTGTCAATATGACACCTAGAACCAGAGATAAGATTGGTGACTGGTTACTCTTAACTCAGGAATGTGTCACCCATAATCAGTCTTAAGTGCTGCAGGATCAGAAAAGGCAATTAAGATGATTCCTTCTAATAGAAAGGGCTACCTGTTGGGGATTTGTGAAGAAAAATTTGTCATGGCATAAATGGACAAATATAGAGTAGGGATACATTTTCCAACATCTCTTTAGGATGAAGGAATTAACTTTATTCATCCTTATATTCTCAATCATTAATATAATGCCTAGTAAAAATTATTAAGGTAAATCATGATTACATTTAACCCTGAGATTTGGAATTTCAGGTCCTGAGTTGAAGGCTAGATTACTTAATAACTACATACACATAATTATCTTCAGCCTTCGTTTTCTTCCTTTTTAGAAAAGGGAGTATAAAACCTTATACTGGTAGTATATTAATTAAACAATACAATAACAAAAGTCCTCATTAAATATTTTATTAAAGAATATATATATATATATATATATATGTAAAAATATATATATATATATAGCAGTGCCCAAGAGTAGAGGACACAGCCGTGTAGTCAATGCTACAGTGTAGTCTGAGGAGTACCTAAACAAGGTGAATGACTTCCCTCCATAGGAAAATATAAAGCCCTCGAGGATAAATGCAGGCTATGACTTCAAAAAAATTAAGAAATTCTATTGAATATATGAGGTGTTATCAAGAAAAAAGACAACAGAGAAGGAATTAAAATATAAGGAGCTTAATAAAGCTGAAACACACATGAATAGAAAACCTATGGCTAGAGAAAAAGATCAATGACAATTATCTTCAAAATGGGTAATTTTAATAGTCTACCTGTTATATGCTGGAATTATCCTAGATTAAATTCTAGTGTATGCTTGGCCACTTAGAGAAGGCAATATAAGTCTATTTGTCACTGTTTATACACTTCAAAATTACTAAGAAACTAGATCTTAAATGTTCTCACCACATACACACACACATACACACACACACACACACACACAGAAATGACAACTATGTGATGTGATAAAGGTGTTAAGTAATGCTGCAATGGTAAACATATTGAAATATAGAAATATATTTAATCAACAAATTGACACCTTAAATTTATAGTTATATGTCAATTATATCTCAATAAAAAAGAAATGATAAAAATGGTTGTAGTTTCAGATAGCGATGGAACCATACAATTTTAACACATTATTATAGAAATCCAATAGTAAACTATAAAACCAATTTCACAGATAAGAATAATATTATTTTGTTTGAGTAGCCTAAGGAAACCAGCCTGTATAAAGCACTACAGTAAATATCTGGATGTGGCTGAATCATGTCAAAAATTAAAATAGCCTGGGAGTATATCCTCGTTGTAAGCTAACAAGTTAGCCTGCTATATAGTTTTATGGCTGCTGGTACAAGACAAGGCCCTTGATTCAGAGAAAAGGTAAATTTTTCTCATGTTAGAGCAGGCAGTTTGAACTTAGTTGCTTTGACTGCTTGTCCTGACATCCCATTGATATGATGTGGAATTGCCCAGGTGGATGCAAAGGGTTTATGGCACAGCTGAAGAACCCTGAACCTAGGAAACCACAATATTTCAATGAGGGCTGTTGGAAAATCTGCCCAAACTTCGTCCCAGAGGAGATTTTATCTTTCTTTATCTCCTGAACAACAAACAAATCTACCTTTGTCTCAGAAGGAGATTCATTCTCTTTCAAGGCTGTTTGCTATACAAATATCCTTGAAAGATAATCTGGGACAAAAGCTGCCAATGTCTTTGTATAGCAAACAGATAGAAACGTGAGAAACTTCCCTAACCAGTTTGTCTCAGTGGGTAGCATTGGCCTGAAGACTGAAGGGTCCCAGGTTAAATTCCAATCAAGGGCATGTATCTTGGTTGTGGGTACATCCTCAGTTGGGGGTGTACAGGCAGCAGCTGATCGGTGATTCTCTTTCATTGATGTTTCTAACTCTATCCCTCTTCCTTCCTCTCTGTAAAAAAAATCAATAAAATATATTTAAAAGAAAGAAACCTGAGAAACCAATGAAGAATTGTCTCCAGCAGACATGCTACAAAAATAATGTCTGCAGGCACTTCATAGGTTTTGAAAGGTAGAGCTAATTAATGACCTAGAACAAATAAGTTTTTAGGCTTGCATAAAGAGAGGGAGAATATTTTATCTTAGCATTATGCTAGTAGGGAAATCAGTTAGAAAATGTAAAATGTGAAATGATGAGAGTCTGTACTTAAGTGATGTCAGTGAGAATTAAAATTCATTGGAAAATTCAATAGAAATTGTGCAGTATTACTAATAGAACACAATGACTTATTGTGGGAAATAAAAGAAAAGTAATATTCTTAAATGATATCATCCTTATATATAAAACTTAATATGTTACAAATAGACATATTAAGTACATTTGCAAATAATAATATTTTAAAGGTATTAGGGCAAATGGTTAGCTACTTGAAGAGGTAGAGGAGGAGGGGGTTGACACTAGGTTGCATAGAGTAAAGGTAACAAATACATGCTGATGAAAAGAGACTAAAACTTTGGGTGGTGAGCACATACTTCAATATATTATGATGTAGTATAGAATTGTGTACTTGAAACATAATTTTTTTTACCCAATGTCACCCCAATATATTTAATTTTAAAAAATTAACATAGCCTGGCTGGTGTGCTCAGTGGTTGAGCATGGATGCATGAACCAGAAGGTCAGTTTGATTCCTAGGTGGGAACATACCCAGGTCGTAGGCTTGATCTCCAGAATGGGGGACAAGAGGAAGCTGATCAATGATTCTCTCTCAGCATTGATATTTCTATCCCTCTCTCTCTCTCTCTCTCGCTTTCTCCTTTTCTCTTTCTAAAATCAATTCAAATATTTTAACAATTTACATATAGGTATGTATTTTATATCACTTCCGCAAATAAGTTGAAGGTAATTTTAAATGAAAATACAAATACATAAAGGAGATATATTAGAAGAAAATATCAGCATATATTTTTCTTTATAATTACATAAATAAACAGCAAAGCAAAAAAATATAACATTTTGGGAAATTTTTTTAAATACACAAGTGCAGAATTTTTTATGACAAGTGCTTTATTACACTTTATCTTTACTTACAATAGTGACAATTTGAGGCTATCTCACATTTTACTCTGACATATTTTCAACCTCTCAAAATGGTATTATTTTTGTTTTAGAAAGTCAAAAAGAATTTATATTTATTAATATATTTACCTTTTCCAGGGTTCTTTCTTTCCTAATGTTTTTACTTCTATCTGTGCACCTCTTAGATTTTGGTGTGTAACAGACAACCTCAAATTTATTTTAGTAGGCTCAAGTGTCTCTATCAGCCTGATTGTGGCTTGGCTTAGCTAACAGCCTAGGTTCTTTTATGCTTCTTGTGGCCAGTATGTAGGTCAACTGATTACAGGATAATCTAGACTGGTCTGGTCCATATGTCAACTACTTGGTAGGCTCACTGGTTTAGAATGTGTCTAAGCAGGGAAGACACTGCTGAGACTTATTCCATGTGACTTTTGATCTTCCACTAGGCCAGCTGCCTCTCACATCTGCTACTGGAGACAGCCCTGCTTGCACCTGCAGCCTGTGCCAGAGCAGCTACTTGCACCCACTCCTGGCACCCAGTGCAGGTCCTGATCGCTCAGTGCCATCAGTGGGTACAAGCAGTGGCTGCAGGCCCCACACACCCCTGAGGGCTTCTCCACCACCCCTGCTCCTGAGGGGGAATTGGGGCAGCAGCAGGCACTCACAAGTGCTGACGGCTATGGCCTCGCTTGCACCCACTGCTGGCACTGGCCCCAATCACTCTGTGTCATCAGTGGGTGTGAGCAGGGCTGGGACCATTAGTGCATGGGAGCAGCAACAATGGGAGGTAGGCTGCAGGCAGACAGGGAACTGGGGGCCACATCGGGAGGGGCTGGGCATCATGGAGGATGGGGCAAGACATACCCCTGTGCCTACCATAGCCTTGCAGCCACAGTTCCTTTCAAGATGCATGAATTCATGAACTGGGCCCTAGTAAAACTATAAAATACACTAAATAATTTGATACAAGAGTCAAAATATAAATTAATAGAAGTAAGTAGAAATAATTATTAAACTCTACATTGGGGAAGACATCTACACTAAAACTGAAAAGCAAGACATTTTTTTCAGTAAAAGTTAAAAATCACTATTATAAATTTTAAAAAAATCTAGGGAAAAAAAACACAAATCTTGGGCTCAGATGAACTATTTGATGTTCTGACTTTATTTAAAACTCTTACCAAAACCGTTTCGCTCAGTGGATAGAGCGTCGGCCTGGGGACTGAAGGGTCCCAGGTTCGATTCCGGTCCGGGGCATGTACATTGGTTGCAGGCACATCCCCAGTGGGAGGCGTGAGGGAGGCAGCTGGTCGGTGTCTCTCTCTCATCGATGTTTCTGGCTTTCTGTCCCTTTCCCTTCCTCTCTGTAAAAATCAATAAAATATTTTTTAAAAAAACAAAACCTCTTAGTGAATATTTTCTATTTGAAAGATTACAAAATTATGTTGCATACAAAAACTATTATACAAAAATATAGATAAAACAAAAAAGAAACTGAAGAAGGATTACACTTGGGGATGACACTAGTTTGCACAACATTCAAAGGTATAGATATTATAATTTGGACATTTAGACAGTAACCAACTGCTAATATTCTAGGTCATCTTGACACAAACTCTTCTTAGAATCAGTTTATACAAATCTTCTATTCCATTTTCATCTATGCGTGACTGAGTACCAAATCAGATGAAAAATTAATGTTACATCCTTAGAAGGGAAAAACTCAGTGCTATAAATATGCCAATTCTTTACAAATTCATACATAAATTCAATGAAAATCTATCCAAAATCTTTTTTTTAATTTCTTTGCTTTTTTTGTGATTGTGGTTGTTTTATAACTTGCTATACTGATTCTAAATTTCATCTCAAAACTTAAGTGTCTGAAAGAGGCAAGAAAATGATGATAAAAAAAAATGGAAAGAGACTTGCACCATAAATCTTTATTAATGGGATGCATGGTATTGATGGAGGAATAAGCAAATAGATCAATGGAAAGCATTTGAATATGTGCATATGAGAATGTATTGTGCAATAAAGGTGATATTTCAAATCAATGAGGAAAGGTTTGATTATTCATGAAATGGCTACCTGTTTGGAAACAAAGAAAAATTATATTACATTCTATATTACATTACACACAGAAATAAATGTCAAAGACATTATGTATGGAAGTAAACTCTAAAGTACTAACTATAGTCAATTTTTTTTTAATTTTGAGATAAGAAACCATACTTAAACATTTCATAAAATCTAAATCAAAGTAAAATGTAAATAGAACTAAGTCATATTTTTAACTGTATGTTATTTAAGACTCTATAAGCAAAAGACTAAGAACTCATTGTGTGAAATATTTTAAAGCAACTTTGAGCTGTTAATTAGTACAGTAGTACTACTTGCAATTGTACAATAATTTTGCAGTGCTACTTACTGCAATGTGAAAAAAAAATTTGAAAAATTATATATTGAAGACTGTGGTGTGCTGCCCCTCAGGAAAGAGCTAACAGTTCAGCTCTTCTAAGTACTGCTAGCAGATAGCCCTATGGGAAGAACCATCGAAGAAGCATTCTTACCCAAAGTCTGCTCTCTTCCCTTTGGTGTCTTACATCCAATAACCAGTCAATGTTCTGATATAAAGTTCTGGTTCCTCACCCCTGCCTCAGAACAACTCTGAAGGGCCATGTCAGTTTCAGAAGTTACATGAAGTTATCACAGCCCAACTTCACCCTTTACCTAGTTCAGTTCCTTTTCCTGCCCCCACAGGCAAGTTTTCTGGACAGCAATACCTCAAAGTAAGCTTTCTGGTAAAACTGATCTGCAACACTCTTTGATTCATTAATTCCAAATAAAAATAAATAATCCAGCTACAGGAAAAAATATACATGTTCATTGAGGGATTGCTTACAATAACAAATACTTGAAAACACTTAATCTAAGAGGTTTTATATTATACTAGGGGCCTCATGCACAAAGATTTGTGCATGGGGAGTAAATCCCTCAGTCCAACCTGCACCCTCTCCAATCTGGGATCCCTAAGGCGAGCCCTCTCCAATCCAGGAGTTTCTGTCTGCCTTTGCAATCATATGAGCGAATTGTCTAAGATCCCCAACCCAGTTTGGTTTGGTGCTCACAGAATAACAGAGGTCTTTTTTTTATTTTCTTTGCTCCATTGGTGGAGATTTCCTAGAAGTTGCAGGATATCTTCCCTTGAATTTTTCCTAAACACTGTGACTTCACTTATGTCTCTTGCCTTTGATTTTCCTTCATCTCCCACCCACAAGAGTAACTTGTTCCAGGCTCACTTTGCTCTAGCGTCTAAGGGATCCTGCAACGTGTCTGTCACCAGAACTGTGATTCCCAGCAGTCCTGGTGCTTCCCACACTCTGGGCTTCCGTTTCCAGTCCAGTGTCTGCACAAACCAAGAGGACTATAAACTCCAGCTGTCCCCAGGCCAGGCTGACAGGACTGGTCACTCCAGTGGCATCCCTGGGACCCTGGATTCTCGATGTTGGTACAAGTGCACACTGGCACACTGGCCAAAGGCTCAAAACAGGCAGGGTTCCAGGGACACGGGCCATGTCACCCTCGCTACCCGCAGGGCGGGTGGGCATTGTGCCTTGCTCCTGGCCACTCGATGACTGCGTGCATGTGCACTGCCCACAGGCCCATCATCTTTGTCCAGTTAATTTGCATACTTATCCTAATTGACTGTGGGCATCACAGAGGTACTGTTAATTTAGGTATTTATCTATTATTAGTATAGACTAGAGGCCTAGCACATGGAATTCATGCATAGGTACCCTCCCTAGGCCTCCCTGTGATCAGGGTCATCTTTTCCGGCTGCCCGTAGCTGGCCCCACCCCCTGTTACCACCCATCCCTGGTTCCCATTTGCCATCAGACGATTTGAGCCTGCCGGCCTGGGAAAGAGACCAAGGGATAGTCAGTGTGCCTCATAGTGACTGGTCAAGCAGTCTTCTGGTCATTCTACCTTTAGGGTCAATTTGAATATTATTATATAGGATAGAGGTCTGGTGCATGAGTGGGAGCTAGCTGGGGGGTAAAGCCAAGCCTGGGTAAGGAGATGATGGGCAGTTTGGACGCTGGCCACACCCCTGACTGGTTGGGGTGTGGCTGGCCAGGGTGAGGAGCCATGGTCATTCTGGTCTCTGGTCGTTCTAGTCATTCTGCTGTTTTGGTCAAAGGGCTTTTATTATATAGGATGTTGTATACATTCTGTATTATAGTATATATACACATATGCATATGTTAATGTATCTGTATCATATCTATTCTATAACAATTTATATTTACTTATAAATAATTTCTGATAACAGAAAATTTTGATCACAATGTTAATTGAGAAAAGTAAATAAAAAATTAATTTATGTAGGGAGAACCAAGATGGCGGCATAAAGTTTCCATCTGTACGTGCTGTCTCTCACAACCACACCAAAACTACAACTAAAAAACAAAACAACTATCCCCCAGAACCACAGGAAAGCTGGCGGAGTGGAAGTTCTACAACTAGAAGGAAAGAAAAAAGTGCATCCAGATCTGGTAGGACATGCAGAGACTCAGAAAGGCAGAGGTATGGAGACGTGTGCAAATCTGGCTGACATGCGCTATTGTTTTTCAATCCGGAGGGAGTTACAAGTTCCCGACTCTCTGAGCTCAAGTTTCTGGGGAGATTCTGGGGACCCAGACTCATACAGGGAGAAACTGGACTGTCTGCCATCGGGTCAGAAAGGGAGGGTGGCTCCTCCAGAGTTGCGCACTAGAATCATTGTTTACTGTGCTGGGGCGCGGGACACAGGACACTGAACAGAACTCGGCAGAGAGGGCTGACTGGCAGCCATTGCTGTTTGCCACGCCCTAGCCTATAGACTCCCTGAGACCCTGCCCGCCACAATTTAAAAACCCACCCAGCTGTGCCTCGGCTTTTGCATATGAATGGCCTGCTCTCTGGCTACTTAACCTAACTAATTGCAACTGGGTCAGACAATTCCAAATCTTCCAAACTCCAAGCAAAGAGGAGAAATCTGCAGAACTCCCTGTAGTTCCTGCTGGGTGGCCTCAGACTTGCATCTCCTTGGAGATCCAGGAACCAGTGTACCTAAAGGTCAGTATGAGATGACACCAGATTTCAACTTCTTACATACATAAGTGACACACTCAAGATACTCTGTGAGCACCAAAGCCCCACTGAAGCAAGTCTTGCCCCATAGGGGTGTCTCCAACACAGCAGTTCTCCCATTATAGTCACAGATAATCCTCACAGTCAATTGGCCTGGAGGTCAATTTTTCCCAATGTACCAATAGCAATCAAGGATTACCTACAAGACTGTGAACCCAGCCCACAAAGGGGTGCACCAAGAGAGTCCAACTCAGGTGATTGGGGAGGCAGAGCTACTGGGCCCTAAGGACAACTAGCACACAAAGCCACTCCATCAACACTGGGAAGCAGCCAAAATGCAGAGAACAACATGTCACAAATGAAAGAAATGGAGGAAAGCAAATGACTGGACATAGAGTTCAAAACCATATTTATAAGGATACTCAAGAATCTTCTGCAAACTGCTGACAAACTTATTGAGAACTCTGAGAAACTTAGTGAAACCTTCAAAGATCTTAATGAGAATGCCAAAAAAATAGAAAAGGACCAGTCAGAAATTAAGCATGCACTGTCTGAAATAAAGAATAATATACAGAAATCCAACAGCAGACTAGAGGACCCCAAGAATCAAATAAAAGATCTGAAATATGATGAAGCAAAAAACACCCTAACAGAAAAACAAAAAGAAAAAAGGAATGCAAAAATGTGAAGATAGTGTAAGGAGCCTCTGGGACAACTTCAAACATACCAACATCAGAATTATGGGGGTGCCAAAAGACGAGAGAGAGCAAAATACTGAAAAAACCTATTTGAAGAAATAATGACTGAAAACTTTCCCTACCTGGTGAAAGTAATGAACTTACAAGTCCAGGAAGCACACAGAACACCAAACAAAAATAATACAAAGAGGACCACACCAAGACACATCATAATTATAATGTCAAGGGCAAAAGACAAAGAGAGAATCTTGAAAGCAGCAAGAGAAAAACAGCTAGTTACCTACAAGGGAGTACCCATACGATTGTCAGCTGATTTCTCAACAGAAACTATGCAGGCCAGAAGGGAGTGGCAGGAAATATTCAACATGATGAATAGCAAGAACCTACATCCAAGAATGCTCTACCCAGCAAAGCTATCATTCAGAATTGAAGGGCAGATAAAGAGCTTCACAGATAAGAAAAAGGTAAAGGAGTTCATCACCACCAAACCAGGTTTATACAAAATGCTGAAGGGTTTTCTTTAAGAAGAGGAAGAAGAATGAAAAGGTAAAGATAAAAATTATGAACAACAAAGTGATAACAGATATATACCTATCAACACTTGAATCTAAAAATCAAGTGAATAAAAAAATCCAATGAACAGAATAAACTAGTGAATTAATAATAGAATTAGGGGCACAGAAAGGGAATGGACTAACAATTCTCAGGAGTGAGGGGTGCAGGAAGAGATTGGACAAAAATCTTATACCTATGGATGAGGACAGTGACAGGGGGTAAGGGTATAGGGTTGGGGGTGATCAGGTGGAGGGGAGCTAGGGGGGGGGGAAGAGGAACATCTGTAATAAACTGAACAATAAAGATTTATTAAAAAATAATTAATTTATGTAGGGTGATTCCTGTTACCTAAACACAGACATAGGAATAAAGACAAGAAATAAATATACGGCAATTTTTTCTATACTTCTACATTTTTCATATTATCAGACATTTCATATAATTGGAAAAATACTTTTTTTCAACTATTATTTTTTAAGTCTTTAAATGTTGACCAAGATAGGTAATCACCTACAATTTTAAAGAATTTAAAATTCAGTATGAATTTTAAACTCATTAAATCAAAATCATGCCCCACTTTACATAACTAATATCAGTAGCAAAGTTAAAAATCAAACTTGAGTGGTTGGTTTCAAATTCAATATTCTTTTATTTTTTTCTTAAAAATTACATAATAATCATGAAATAGCCTTAAGAATTCATGATATGAACTCATAATGGTATAATCCAGTGGTCGGCAAACTCATTAGTCAACAGAGCCAAATATCAACAGTACAACAATTGAAATTTCTTTTGAGAGCCAATTTTTTTAAACTTAAATTTCTTCTAATGCCACTTCTTCAAAATAGACTTGCCAGGCCATTTCGTGGAAGAGCCACACTTAAGGAGCCAAAGAACTGCATGTGTCTCATGAGCCACGGTTTGCCAACCACTGGTATAATCAATATAGACATGGCCTGAATTGCATTAAATATTGCTATAAGACTTAAAAGTTTATATAGATTTAAAGATCCTTCTTTGGTCCTTTTAACAACAAAACATTATTGTCTTATCATATTTATCTAGTGTATTTTGTGGAATGTAATAGCATATAATAGATTCTGAAAGATTCCAATTTAAAAGTAAATGCTAGCACTGAGAAACATATTTTAACTTTATACTTTAAACTAATTTAGACTTAAGTGTTGCAAATATTGCAAAGAGATTTCCCATAGTCCTTTCTCCCAGTTCCCCTCAGATTAATATTCTACATAATCAGAGTACAACAAGAGGCCCAATGCATGAAATTTATGCACGGACGGGCAAGGTATCCTGCAGCCTAGCCTGCAACCTCTCCAATCTGGGACCTCTCAAGGGATGTTTGGCTGCCCATTTAGGCTCAATCCAATTAGGATTGGGCCTAAACAGGCAGTCGGAGATCCTTGTCACAATCCAGGACTCCTGGCTCCAAACTGCTCACCAGCCTGCCTTCCTGATTGCCCCTAATCAATTCTGTCTGCCAGCTTGATCACCCACTAACCACTCCCCTGCCAGCCTGATTGATCCCTAAGTGCTGCCCTGACAGCCTGTTTGCCTATAACTGCCCTTCCCTGCATGCCTGATCCCCTCCAACTGCTCTCCCCTGAAATCCTGGGTCCCCCCAACTGCCCTTCTCTACAGGCCCAGTCACCCCTGACTTCCCTCTTCTGCTGGCCTAGTCACCCCTAACTGCCCTCCCCTGCAGGCTTGATCACCCATAACTGCCTTCCCTTGCAGGCTTGGTCCCTCCCAACTGCCCTCCCCTGCTGGCCATCTTGTATCCTCATGGGGCCAGAATCTTGACCACATAGGGGCAGTCATCTTGTGTGTTGGAGTGACAGTCAATTTGCATATTACTCTTTTATTAAATAGGATAAAGGCCTGGTACATGGAAGGGAGCCAGCTGGTTTGCCCTAAAGGGTGCCCTGGATCTGGATGGGGGTTCCCTTCAGGCTTGAGGATGCCTGGGCTAGGAGCTTGTGGTGGTTTGCAGGCCGGCCACACATCCCCAGTGACCCAAGCTTAGGCCTTGGTATCTGGTATTTATTTATATTCTATAATTGAAACTTTGTAGCCTTGAATGGAGCCAAGCCTCCTACTTGCTCTGTGGCCACAGCCATTTTTGGGGAGACTTATTTATCTTTTATAATTGAAACTTTGTAGCCTTGAGTGGAGGCCTGGGACCACCAGCATGTTGGGAAAGCTTGGCTTCCTACATTGCAGGGGGAACCCAACCCTCCTGATTGCAGCCATCTTGGTTGGAGTTAATTTGCATACTCACTCCTGGTTGGATGGTGGGCGTAGCTTGGGTGTAGCAGAGTGGTGGTTAACTTGCATATTACCCTTTTATTAGATAGGATTATCAAAAGAAAGAACTTTCCATGGTACAATACTATTAACTAAACTACAGACTTTATTTAGATTCTGCTAAATATTCTGCTGATATTTTGTTGCTGTTCACAACATATTGGCAATACAATTATAAAATATATTAAAAAATTTGATGTAAGAATAAAAGTATAATTTATTAGAAGTAAATAGAAATAGTTATTAAACTTTACATTGGGAAAGACGTCTATAATTAAAATTGAAAAACAAGAGATTTTTTGTGTGTAAAAGTTAAAAAATTTCTTTCATAAAGTAATAAAACCTTAAAAAAGTCAAAGAAAACAAATCTTGGACTCAGATTAAGTATGATGATGTTCTGAGCTATTTAAAACTATTAGTGAATGCTTTCTATTTGAAAGATTCCAAAATGTTGTTGATAGAAAAACTGCAAAATATAGATTAAACCAAAAAAACAACTGAAGAAGGATTGCATTTTAGGGATGACAATAGTTTATACAATATTCAAATTTGGACATTTCAACAGTAACTGACTGCCACCAAGCTAGGTCATCCTGACATAAACTCTTCTTAGAATCAGTTTATAGAAATATTCCATTCTATTTTTCATCTATGTATGAGCTGAGTACCAAATCAGGTGAAAAATTCCATGACAACATAAAAGAAGCACTAAGTAAATGAAATGGATGTCACATCCATGAAGAAAAAAACTGAATACTATACTAGTAAAGATGCTAATTCTTTTAAATTGATACATAAATTCAATGATAATCCATTCAAAACCTTTGTTTGTTGATTTGTTGGTTTTTGTTTGTTTGTTTTGTAGTTGTGGCTGTTTTATAACTTGACATACATCTTCTTATGATGTCTTCTGATTCCAATATGTGAGTGTTCTAATTTTGTTTGTTTTTTAAGAGCTCTGGTCATGTATATTGTAGAATGCTTCTCAATTTGATTTTTGGTTTTGTTTTCCCTGATGTTTTCTTATGATTAGATTGTGGATGTGAGGAAAGAGACCCACAGTGGTAAGGTGCTCTCTGCATCATATCTAGTGTGAATGATGACAATCTATCTTACTCCTGGTGATATTAATCTTGATTATGTGGTCAAGATGGTGTATGCCAGGTGTCTTTATAGTAAAAGTTACAATTTAATCCTTTAAATAATAACAGAAAATATCCTGTTCTCAGACATATCCTATTTCTCCTTAATTTTTATAAGGTCAGCAATTCATTTCTATAGTGGTTATCACGGGTTCTAATGATACTTTTTTATTCCCTTCATTCTTTCTAAATTGATTAATTGGAAATCTTTTGTAAGGAAGAGTTGCCTCGTCTCCACAATTTAATTACTTGTTCATATCAGTATTTTATCCTTTGCATTATAATTCAACATTGTTGTTATATTTTGCTGCTCAAATTATTTCAGCTTTGGACATAGGGGCTTTTCAGAATGGTTCCCAACCTGAACACTCCTGATCTCATCTTGTCAGATTGGTTCCTATGTACTTCCAAAAGATCCTTTACTTTTTTTTTCATGGAAACACAAATGTACAAGTTTTGAGTGACGATAAGTTTTGAATGCTTGTGGCACATTGAATGCATGATTGGTAGGCATATGGTTAACTTTATAAGAAACAGCCAAGCTATGTTCTCAGAGTGGTTGTTCTTTCCCACTATCAATGTTTGAAATTTCTAGTTGCTCTGCATATTCACTAGCTCTTAGCATTTTCAGATTTAGGGATTTTTAAAAATGGATTTGTGATGTTTTTATTCTAATAACTTTGTAGTAATAATTAATTTTGGTTTTAATTTGCGTTTTTGAATGACTAATAATATTGTGCATTTTTTCAAATACTGCTCTGTCACCTTTATAATTTCTTTAACCCAGAGTCTTTTTAGATTCTTAGGCAATTTTTTATTGTGTTATGTTTTCTTTGTAGAACTTCAAGAGTTACTTATTCAATATTTGGATAAAAATTCTTTACTGGGAATGTTATTTTCAAGTAATTTCTTCCCTCATGGCTTGTCTTTTTATTTTCATACAGATATCTGTCATAGAGTAAATATTGGTCGTGTTTTATTTCATTTGAATAATATGTAATTTATCTTTTATTCTGTTTTGAATTTTTCTTTTGCTATTATGTCTAAAACAGATATTCATTTGAATTTAATTTTATAAAGCTCATAAAACATATTTAAATTTTTTGTTTGGTTCTGTTTTTGCCTGTAGTTGTCAACCACATTATCACCATTTGTTGAAAGACTCTCCTTGTCTCTGATCCAGAAGTCTTATGTTTTCTGCCAGCAATCATGAATGTTGACAGGCTACTTCGTTAGTTTAAAGTAGGATAAAAACTCAAACCATTCATAGTATTTTTTACCACAATTAATTTTTATGCCTTGTAATGGACATGCCTTTTTTTCTTCTAGGCAATTTTTAAGTGGAATTGAATTAATCTAAATAGGAAATGAACAAAGTTTTAGGTTTCTTGCTGCTATAGTTGCTGGATATCATAGGCTTTAAATTCTTTTAGGAAATATTTTGTTTAGTGTGGCAGTTGATTTGACAGGGTTTTTTTCCCCCTCAATATATGCTTCATTCTGAGCTTTAGGTCTTTCCTTTCTTGCTGCTGCACTTCAGAAATAGTCTGTTTCCTGCAGATAACTCTTCATTCATTCAACATTCGTTCACTTTATAGTAGAGTTATGGACAGTCTATGCTGTTCTGATTAAGTTTAAATATTAAGTATGCATGGTATCTGTGATTCTTTAGGATATTACTTCCTTAATGCAATTTTTAAAATTGATTTTAAAGAGAGAGAGGAAAAAAGAGAAACATCCATTTGTTGTACCACTTATTGATACATTCATTGGTTGTTTCTTGTATGTGTATGTTCCATGCTGTGCGAACCATGGCAGATCTCTTGATAGTCAAGGTTGGTGGGAGCACAGAGGCCTTGATCAAAACACCAGGACGACCAAAGGCTGCTCTGGGCATGTTCCTCAATGACCACAAGGACTCTGAGCCTGGGAATCCTAATCAGGCCAAGATATCATGAGTGGGTGCAAAGACATACAGTGCACTGTGCCCTTCAGTAGCTGACATGATTGATATAACTATTGGCAAGAAGTTTTCTTTGTATAAATAGTATAAAAGTAGGCCACTGATCAGTCAGCTGAGGCTAAAGTGAGAAGAAGCCTGCTGGAGTATGGACAGAAAAGAGCTAGGATGGAGTGTGTGAAGAAGTCTACTAGAGAGAGCAGCTGAGTAAAGAGACAGGAGAAGCTGCTGAGCCGGAGATCTCAGGTATCTCTATGATGTGAGGTGGTGAGTCTAGGAGGCAACACGTGGCTGCCCAGATAATACAGCTATGAGTTCAGAGACTGATGCTGCTTTATGGAAAGATATATTTTCTCCAGCCAGTGTCTGGCTGCCTGCTTGTATGGACTTTGCTGTGAGGACTGTTCTTGTCTGATGGCTATATGGCCACTGGCTTCAGCACAAAGACTCATTATTATACACCCACAACCTCTCATGGCTACTCTGTTTAAGATCCAGAGTCCTAGGAGGTCCTGCCTCAGGCAAAGGGGCTCAGACCCAACACCTATTAATAGTGAGCAGAAGATAAAAGAGGATCTTGGACTAAGTTCCCAACAGTACAGTGGACAGGGTTCAAGCAGGAATCAGCCCTGGCATAGTTGAATGGGACAATTTAGAAGAATACATGGACTCAGAGCCAGTCAGACCAGCAGAGCTGTGGGGTTCTCTTGCTGCTAGCTCCAACACATGCCATGACCTGAGATGGAACCCACAACTTTGGTATATTAGGACAATGCTCTAACCAACAGAGCTACTCAGTCAGGGGCACAGTGCAGTTTTGAGCCTCACACTTACTTCCCAGGAGTAGAGGGCTCCTTTCCCAGCTGCAAATGAGTTTTCACCAGTACTAATGGGACAACTTGTCCTTATCCTACAGATCAAAGGATTTATTTCCTTAGGGAAAACAAGAACGAGGATTCTCAGTTTCTTACTGCTCTGGCATTGATTTTGTCCTCCTATTCTCCTCATTCTCTCTTCTTCCCCATACTATAGAGCTTTTCTGGTCTCTAACAATCATTTTTCTGAGTAGTATTAGGTAGAGTTTGTTCACACCTGGCCTCCAGTAATTACTTAATTATCCTACCTTTTAAAGATAGGTAACCAGGAGCAACTTGCACAAGTAAGCAAGTGTTTTGGTTTTGTCTCACAACTTCAAATACACTGTCAACCTTAGATTTTGGGACCTGCACCTTCTGTGCTCTGATGGGTTAAAAAAAGTCGTGAATTTCCTGTTTTCTTGGCTTTTGTTGTTGTTGTTATTGTTATATAATTGTTATAATTGAGAATTGTGTTTTCCAGCTCTCCATATCTGGGGACAAAAACTGAGAATCAATTCAGTTGGTTTATTAAATAAATTTCAAGCCTTAGCTAGGTAGCTCAGTTGGTTGGAGTTTTGAGGTTATGCACCAGGATTGTAGGTTTGATCCCACTGGGGGCACATGCATGAAACAAACAGCGTGCATGAATGGGTAGAGCAACACTTTAATGTTTCTCTCTCTCTCCCTCTTCCTCTTCCTATCTAAAATCAATAAAATTCAATTTCACAAAAGGAACTGAGAATGTGTAATGCTGCTCACTTTCAGAAACTCTCAGTAACAATTTAGAATTATGAACTATAATAATTGTCTTTAGTAAGCTAATAATTAGATGGTGATTTATTGAGTCACTCAATACATACAGTCATGAGGCCTAAACACTGCTTGGAGCATCACAACCTTGAACATCTCACTTTTTCTGTGACTCTGTGACTAAATTTTAATATATTTTTTCTTCTAGCTCCAGTAATAGAATAAGGATTTAAGAACTAAATGTTTTGATATCTTCAAAAAGTAATTAAACAGCTCATATAAAAAATAATATTTTTCTTTTTTCTGTCATGAACTGAATTTCCATGGCAGTTTTATCGAGTTTAAATGATGTCATGATTATTTAAATTAGAATAGGAAAATTGAAGACAAAGAACAGAGCCTATCCAACAAACTATATTGAAGCATCCATTTTATATAAAAACTGCTGTTTGAAATTGTAACCCTGCTACTTGGCTTCTGTAAATTTTTGCTTGCTTAAATAATATGGAAAATGAGACTACTCTCACTCCAAAGATGTCTTTAAACCTTCCCTGGACAAAATTATCAGTGCTGGCACCAGGCCAGGCCTTTGGTTGAGGTCTCAAAGTCCTAACATGTAGGGACTCTTTAAGAACTTGTAAAAAGGGTGAGAAAAATCCCATATTTGAAAGACCAAGAAGGTAAAAACATATAAATAGGGAAAATTCCTTCATGTTGGGGCCCAGAATTTGAGAGACATTTTCCTCTGGACCTGTGAGTAATAAATGTAACTTCAAACTCTCTGAGCATCACTTGATTTATTCTGGTTCTCTGTAAAATTACTGGTTCCCTGCAATACCAGGAAAACCAACCCATGCTTGGCTTTTTAGCCTCTGGTGAGTGGACTGGGTTTGGGGCTTGGGATTGCTGAATAGGCCTCCAGGAGATGCCACTCTGCTGATTTAATAGAATTGAACCTGGGGACTCCAGGCACTCCCAGACCTCAGTCCAGGACCCAGCCGGCAACTGGAGAGAGTAGACGGACACTTCTGAAACCCGTCGACAGAATCGGTAAGGTAGGAAGCCCGTTAGTTCAACCCACCCCAAGTGAGTGGAAGAGGGATCTTGATCATCTCCCTGGAAGCCATAGATTCCTCAGGCAAATTATTCAGGAATCAGGTGTCAGGTGGACTGTTTAAACTCTGGGTAAATATCTGGTAGAAGTAAAAACTCGGATTAGCTAGTATATAAATGTGGGACTCTAGAGGTGAATGAGTTCAGATTTGATTAAGGAATTATGAGTCCACTCTGCTTTTTGTTTGTGTGGGACTAGCCAATTTGCTACTGAGAAGGGGGACTGGATGTAGTCTTAATACCTCAGGTAGATTATTACCAAGACGTTGGTCGAGAATTCTGTTCTGAGGCATGGGTTCCAGGAGTGCCCCCAAGCCCATCTGGGGAGTCGGGTATTGTTTCATTTATCTGCTCAGCTCCAGTCTGGGCTAGTTTACTGAGAGAGTGTGAACCTGGATGTTTGTCTGGCTTGGCATAACTACCTGTTCATTAACTGGTCATGTAAAGCAAAAGCTACTTTGTGCCTTCTGGCTTTACACAGGAGAGTATCTGATATCTCTTTCTTTTCTTTTCTTTTTTTTAAATAAATTTTATTAATTCTTTACAGAGAGGAAGGGAGAAGGATAGAGAGTTAGAAACATCGATGAGAGAGAGACATCGATCAGCCGCCTCCTTCATGCCCCCCACTGGGGATGTGCCCGCAACCATGATACATGCCCTTGACTGGAATCGAACCCAGGATCTTTCAGTCCACAGGCCTATGCTCTATCCACTGAGCCAAACTGATTTAGGCTGTTATCTCTTTCTATTATGTAATTTGTTTAAAGATAGGACAAACCTGTTGTTACAGAATGCAAAAGTCTTTAACAGCTGCTGAAATTATTTTTTCTGAGTCTTTTGCTCTTTGTCAGAGAGGGAATTAACCCATTTAGGGAATAAAAAGTTCTCTCTAATTTTGTATTAGTAAGGTTTTCAGTTTGCTCTGATTTGTGAACTTGCTATATTAAATTGAAATTTTAAAGTCCTAGGGGTAATTTAAAGGTATAAAATTGTGACATTTCAAAGAACAAAGAACTTTTATTTATGGCTTTCTTATCTCTTCTCGTGATCAGAGACTTCTAGGAGCAGGGCAGTGTGGAGAGATTTATGGGCCCTGTCTGTGACATAATATTTCAGTGTGAGCCACCTAAGGTGGAACTAAGGCTAAAGTTATTAACTGTCTATGGACCCCATTAACCCTAGTTGTGTGTCTTGTGTTTGTTGTCTTGATGGTTATATGTTTTGTTTTGCTTGCTGTTTTCAGTTATTAGAATCCTCATAGAGGACATAACCTGGTCTTTCCCTTCCCTCATCCTGATTCCAATAGCATCTGTAACTGGATTAAAGATCTTTTCTTTCAGGAAGCTATCCAGGCTTTCAGTTCTCAAGAAATCATACTATACACCCTTATCCTCTTCCGCTGTTTTTCCAGGCTGACTAAGAGTCATTTTTCTCCACAGGTTGGACCTCAGCTTTCAAAAGGGAGCTCTACTACAGTGGTAGTATGTAGTTTTCTCTGAAACTCCCACTGTTTCTGTTTCTCCCCTGTGTAGGAATTGTCTTCCTCTGACTTACAATAGGAAAGGGAAACAAGCAACTGGACTGGGGAACAGGAATGGTCAGAGAAATCAAGAGTGGTAAAGAGGGAGGATTTAAGTCACTGTAGGGGCTTAGAATAAAAAGGAAAAATCTATGAGGGAAAACAATGGTTACAGAAATAAAAAAGTATTCTTAAATGTAAAAAGCCTAAATATACAGGATTTCAGATCATTTGCCTTGTTTCAGGACAGAGTAAATGGTTAATGCAGAAGAGAGGGGAGACAGGGTGTCAGCAGTTAATTAGGAAGAAGGGAGAGATAGGTTTTTGTGATTTTTACTAGCTGCAGACCACTCTGCTGGCATAGGGGTCTGATCCAGGTGTCTTATCAGAACTTCACTAGATTCAAGGTTCCAAGTTTTCTGCAAGCATAATTAATCTAGCTGCCCTGGTGACTTAAAACTGGTTGATAGGCAGACTCTGACCCTGAGAGCCAGGTGAAAAAAGGGAGACTGGATGCCCGAGCTGCCTGAAGTGGCCCTGGAAGAAGCCACAGCAGCAAGAAAAGCGGGGGCAGCAGAATTTACCTGACACTAGAGCTACCCCACTGCTTCCCTGTGAGTCATGAGCATTTTACAACAAGCGATACAAGACTTAGGCCTTTGGCTTGCTGGCTACAACAGTTAAACCAGAGGCCAGTGACTGCTACTGGCCTTCTGGCATTCCCAGGAACAGAGAAACAAGCCTGGGATCTGTAAAAGGAGCAGATAGAGTTAGTGAAAGCTTCCTGTTTGCAAATGTATTGAAAGGGTTCAATATCTGTTGCTGCTGGAAGAGGAGGGGATGAGATCCCTTTCCAATGCACTCTCTTGGGAGAGCCCTGGTCACTGCTCTGGAAGACAAGGGGCCTAATAAGCAAGCCACTGCCACAGAAGTGCTTTACAATATACAAAATTGTTTCTAACTGCAACTCTTGCTATTTTGGACTGGCAGCTTAAAGTCAAAGAGCAAAGGAAAGTCACTCTCCCTGAACCGGGAAGCCTTCAGGACTTTGAGATTCTCCAAGAGAGGAGGAGTCTGATTGAGGGATGGCAGAGACCCTGTTAGGTTTGAAGGAACTAAGGCCATATGTACTTATAAATTATGGCTTTTTAGGCAGATGTCCAAGTCCTGTTATGTAAGGGTTAAGCTGCCTGTTACAGCAAAATAACTTTCTCCCATGCCAGAATAAATTTTAGGGAAATTGGACAGTCCATGTTTGTAGCTAGAAAGAAGAACTGGCCACCATGCACAGCTCTGACAATGGCCTGCAGAAAACTGTATAATAGACTTAGATGATGCCTGCATCTTCATAGACATGATTCCAGAAAGACAAAGTCAATTTTGATTTGTGTGGGAAGGTCAAGAATAGATTTTTGTCACTTACCTAAGATATTTGTATAGCCCTACCATATATAGTCATATATGGTAGCAGTAGATTTGGCTATCTGAGATGGCCACAATGCCAATATTGTACTTTGTTGTGTTAATAATATTGCATTAACCTTACAGATTTGAATGCAGTTGCCAAATGGCAAGTACCCAAATGAAAGGAAAATACCCACCTGGTTTTGGTCTAAATTGAAAGACAGCTGGCAGCCTGTATACTGTCTTGCAGGCTTGCGTGGCCATACCTATGTTAGGTATTGCACCAACCTCAGTTTTAGGAAACTGGAAAAGGCCTGTTTGGGACAGAAGGAAGTTATGAGAACCAGCCCTTTGTTACAGGAATTACAGACCCTGTGAGGTCCTGTGACATGTGAGATCTTGTAAAGCAATAAAGCTCCCTTAGTCCTTTCTCAGAGGGCATGTGTCCCCTCTCAGAGACCATATGAAATTTTAAGTACAAGTCCAGTAGGGGGAACCCTACTACAAGGACAGCTATAATTGTCCACTTGAATATAGACACATTTTGAATTTCTCTTTGTCATGTGAAGACAGTTATATTACTCTGAAGAATCCATAGAAAGGACTGACAAGGAAAATCAGATCTTAAAGTAGGTCAGTACAGTGGTATCTTGAGATATGAGTGCCCTAACATATGAGATTTTTGAGATACGAGCCTTCGGGCGAGAGATTTTTGCTTTGAAATATGAGCAACATTTGAGATAGGAGTAAGCGCGTGGATTGGCTGGCTGCACATGACCCACCAGTTTATCGCGACTCAAGCATCTTATAGTTTCCCAAGCCTCAAGGTTACGGAACAAATTTAACTCGTATCTCGAGGTACCACTGTATATTTTTCTTCTTATATAAATCCTCTGAAATTTGTCAATGCTTAATAAATCATGGCAATACATTTCTTTGCATAAATTCAATAAGATCAGTTTCCAAATAGTGGTTTTATTGACCAGAAACTTTAACTTGAATATCATGTTTTAAATATCCCTGTCTAAACTCTGAAGACTTGAAGCCAATAACAGTGCCAAGGAAAAGCCTGGTATCCTGCTTGGGAGCCCTGAAAATAGTTGGCGCTGGAGTGTCAGACCCATGCCCTATCATCACTGGTGGTTGGTCAGAGTAGAAGGGAAGCAATAAGCATGCCTCTGTGTCCCCACTCATTGTCTAGACTGCAATGAGTAGGAGGGCTACTGAGATGGGCCTTAAAACCTAGAGCATAAGCCCAGGTGGAGTAATTGAAGTTGAGGGATTCACCTAACTCAGCAGATACTGCAGGCAAGGTCAGATGGCAGCTTGATGGCTTGGCTTCCTAGTCCTACAGTGCACACTAAGATTCAATCATGAAATTCTGGCAAAGGTAGTTAGTTACCATTCTTCTTGTGTTTATGCAAACAATCAGGCCAAATTAAACACAAAATAGGTAAATTGGTCTTGATTTGGCTCTTTTAATAAACAGAGGTAATTTTAAGGAGAAAAATTCTATTTCAATAGAGGTTATTAAAACTGAAATGTTTTCTTTCCCTTCCACCAGACAACTTGTTACAGTTTGTCTCTGCTAGGTCAGAAGCCCACCTCCTTCTGTGCCCAAGCCTCATCGTCCCTCGGACAGACAGCCAGGATCTCTTGGCTCTGAGGAAAACTCCATCCCTCCTCAGCACAAAGCAGCTACAGAAGAAATTCAACATCTATTTTCCCTAAAAGAATTCAAAGCCAGGATCCTTGAGGTAATATATTAGGCAGTTAGACAGATATAAGCAGAGCAAGGACGATGGGCCAACTAGTGCTACCAGATGTAACTAAGTCTTTGCATCTCTATATATGTGAGACAAAGGGCATAGCCAAAGATGTATTCACCCAAAGTCTCAGCCCTTAGAAAAGACCAGTAGCTTATTTGTCCAAAAGACTTGACCCTTTTGCATTTGGAAGACATACTTGCCTCCAGTCAGTAGCAGCCACAGCTATGCTTATCAAAATAAGCAAATAAAATAACTCTAGGGCAGTAACTAATACTGACTGTTCTACATGCTTTCAAGGCTTTACTCTATAACACACTAGAGCACTGGATGTCAAGCACTCAAGTCATCCAGTTTCAGGCTCTCTGGTAGACAAAAGAAATTCAGTAACAATTTATAATTATAGCAAATACACATTTACAATGGCTTACATACATATTGCTATTTATAAGGTATGGGGTGTCCACAGAAGCAAGAGGGAACCAGGCCACAGATGAAGCTGCCCAGGAGGCTGCCCTAAAACCAGTGGGGCCTCTACAGATTCTAGTGACTCTTCCAGACCCTGACCTACCCAATCTAGAAAAGCTAAAATTCATAACCAGTCTTTATTCAAGTTCTTACAGACTTTACAGTCTATACAAGAAGAATCCAGAAGCACATCTGAGATGCTCCACCTGTACCAATTTCTGATCCGATTCACCCCTTCCACCCTGGTGACTCTGTTTGGGTAAAGAAATTTACCACCCAAGAACTGACTCCTACCTGGAAAGGACCACTTCCACAGCAGGCAGTCAAGGTCAACAAAATCCCAATGTGGCTTCATCCCACCCAGTTTAAGGCAGCACAGGTGTCTCCCCCACCCCAGTCCAGAACTTTTCACTCTCTAAATATTACTCCTGGCCCTCATTCCAGGCCCTTATCATATAAGCAGTCCCACTAACTTTATTAAGCCGAAGATTAAAATTATAGTCCTCAGGGGTAAATATAACTCCCTTCTTGACAATGACCAAGAGTCAATGGTTTGACTCATGTACATAAAATCAGTGGGGAATGAAACATCCACCTTATTTAAAAACTGCTGCTTGAAATTTTAACCCTGCTATTTGGCTTCTGTAAATGTTTGCTTGCTTAAATAATAAGGAAAATGAGACCATTCTCACTCCAGGGAGGCAATTAAACCTTCCCTGGACAAAATTATCTGTGCTGGCACTATGCCAGGCCTTTGGTTGAGGTCTCAAGGCCCCAGCATGTAGGGGATCTTTAAGAACTTGCAAAAGGGGTGGTAAACATCCCATATTTGGGAGACAAAGAAGGAAAAATATAAATAGGGAAAATTCCTCCATGTTGGGGTCCAAAATTTAAGACACATTTTCCTCTGTACCCACATGTAATAAATGTAACTCTAAAGTCTCCGAACATTGCTTGATTTATTCCAATTCTCTGTAACATTATTAAATAGCAGTATTTTAAAAGATAAATCACTATAATTAATAGTAAAATTATTTTTGTCTATATACATTGGAAAAATAGAATAGTGATTCAAAAGTTATGGAGAAGAGGTTCAGAATATGGGCTATCAATTTTAAACAAAATTAAGTAGCAAAAATGTTTGGGAGACTATTGATATCCTCAAATTCTCTGTGTAGAGTATTAAAGAGTAGTCATCAAAATGTCCTTTTCTTTAACACTTTACTTGATAAGCCCATCCCAATCAGGGCAGATATCATACATTAATGACAGTTATAACAGAAAATGTAACACTCAAATTACAAACAAGCTGACTAAACAACAAATTTGAAAATTATTTGGCAGCAAAGGGTAAGAAGACATAAGGTGTCATTAGAAGACAGACTTAAAAATAAGTAGGAGGATAATGATAATTACAGTTTAATCCTGCATAATAATGCAAAGGTTAGAAGTCACATACAGTAACTTGCAGTATATTACTTTAATGTTTCATTACTGTGATGGAAAGGATCTGACATGAAGATTGATTTGATGCAGATCACCCCTTCAGCTCCTCTAAGTGGGTAAATCTCTCTTTGGGCAGACAAGGTTGCAGCTTGCCAGTTTCTGATAGTTACACTGAGAAAAAACTGTCCTTAACAGATGTGTTTTATTCTACTTATTACTGTGACCTAGAAATACTTTGATCTTAAAAAACTTTGAATACTAGAACTCGTATAGCAGCAAGGAAGTATTATATAGGATAAATTACAAAGCTCTAGATAATCAAACCTATAACCTACAGATTCAATAAGAGTTATTTTTATAAAAACCTGAAAACTAATTTCTATCCTACAATTAAAGTAATGGTTTATATTATGAAATAAGACTAATGATCTTAAATTATTTTGGAACTTTGAGAAATATATTAAAAAATAACAAATATTATTTTTATCACTACTTTTTATCTATGAAATAAAGTCTCAATTTTGATACTTAAGATGTACGAAGATGCTGTGTCCGTTATTTTTCCAGGTTCAATTTCAGCTGAGTTGCACTGACAAAAAGTCTATAGCACAGAAGTCTAAGTACTAATTATTTCTCAAAATTCCACTTGGCTTTCCTTTTTTATCATACACCACATTTATAAATACATATATGAGTGAATTAATAACCCAAGAGAGGTGCTATCCTTAAAAAGAAATACAGCAGTGTCTTCCTTATGTTCCTACATTGCAAATATGTAGACTATACTAACAATATCTGAAATACTTTCTTCTGATATTTATCACTATATATTACACTACTGTGCTTTGATTTCTTGATCTTATATAATATCTATTGATTTCAGGATTTAACAGTTGATTTAACTTTCTTACATCTCTACCTTCAGCTTTCTTCTATTCCTCACCTTCCTGACCTAGGTAAATCAGATTCTGGTTAAAGTATTGGTTAATGTTTGTGCTTAAGTGTTATAAAATATCGCTTACTTCTAATATGCCAATACAACAAAATTATAATTACTTGTTTTTCTCATTTTTATATGTTCAATCTACCAGTTTAAACTGAATAATTTCTTGTCTTTATTTTTGTTATTTTAACTTCACTCTTTCCTTGCTAAAATATTTTTCCATTTTATTAGAAAGTTATCAGTGAAAAATCAGCTCAGAATAATCTCTCCATTCTGTGAAAAACCACAAAGTATATGCAATACTTCTGGTAGTTTTTAAGTACCACATTTCATTTGGTACTTAAAAGAGGTGATATTGATTATTCATTATTTTTTTAAATTTGATATTTTATTTTATTTTTATATTTTATTAAGGTATTACATGTATTCATATCACCCCATTGCTCCCTCATCCCACTCCCACACATGCCCTAACCCTGCAGTGTCTTGCATCCATTGGATATGCTTATATGTATGCATACAAGTCCTTCAGTTGATCTGTTACCTCTCTCCATCCTTCCTAGCCTTCCTGCTGTAATTTGAGAGTCTGTTCTAAGCTTCTCTCTCTTGTTTAATTTAATAAATCTTTATTGTTCAGATTATTACAATTGTTCCTCTTTTTCCCCACATAGCTCCCCTCTACCCAGCTCCCATCCCACCCTCTGCCCTTACCTTCCCGCACTGTCCCCATCCATAGGTGTATGATTTTTTTCTAGTCTCTTCTCACACCCCCACACCCCTTTCCCCATGAGAATTATCAGTCCACTCCCTTTCTATGCTCCTGATTCTATTATATTCACCAGTTTATTCTGTTCATCTATTAATTCACTTGATTTTAAATTCACTTGTTGATAGATATGTATTTGTTGTTCATAATTTTTATCATTAATTACCTTTTTCTTCTTCCTCTTCTTAAAAAACATCTTTCAGCATTTCATATAATACAGGTTTGGTGGTAATGAATTCCTTTAGCTTTTTCTTATCTATGAAGTTCTTTATCTGACCTTCAATTCTGAATGATAGCTTTGCTGAATAGAGTAATCTTGATTGCAGGTTCTTGCTATTCATCACTTTGAATATTTCTTGCCACTTCCATCTGGCCTGCATAGTTTCTGTTGAGAAATCAGCTGACATTCATGTGGGTGCTCCCTTGTAGGTAATTAATTGTTTTTCTCTTGCTGATTTTAATATTCTCTTTTTGTCTTTTGCTCTTGGTATTTTATTTATGATGTATCTTGGTGTAGTCCTCTTTGGATTCCTTTTGTATGGGGTTCTATGTGTTTCCTGGACTTGTAAGTCTATTTCTTCCACAGGTGTGGGAAGATTTCAGTCATTATTTCTTCAAATAGGTTTTCAGTATCTTGCTCTCTCTCTTCTTCTGGCACCCCCATAATTCTGATGTTGGTACACTTGAAGTTGTACCAGAGGCTCCTTACACTATCTTCACATTTTTGGATTCTTTGTCTTTTTACTTTTCCAGTTGAGTGTTTTTTGCTTTTTTGTATTTCAGTTATCTGACTTTATGCTTGTGTTCCTCTAGTCTGCTGTTAGGTCTCTGTATAATATATATATTTTTTTATTTCAGTCAGTGTATGCTTAATTTCTAGTTGGTCCTTTTTCATAGCCTTGAGGGTATCACTAAATGTATGGGCCTTTACTAGGAGATTCTTGAAAAACTTTATAACTGTGGTTTTGAACTCTATCTGTATTATTTGATTTCTTCCATTTTTTTGGTTTGTGACGTTTTTTTGTCTCCTCATTTTCACTGCTTCCCTGAGTTGGTAGAATAGCTTTTTTATCTCCTTAGTTAAGTTTATTCCTAGGTATCTTAATTTTTTTGGTGTGATGATAAGTGGGATTTTGTTCTTAGTCTCTCTTTCTGTAAATTTACTGTTGGTTTATAGAAACTCCATAGATTTCCTGGCATTAATTTCGTATCCTGCTACATTGCCAAATTCATTTATTAAGTCTGATAATTTTTTGATGGGGTCTTTAGGGTTTTATATGTATAATATCATGTCATCTGTAAAATGACAATTTTATTTCCTCTTTTCAAATTTGGATACCTTTTATTTCTTTTTCGTGTCTGTTTGCTGTGGCTAGCATCTGCAGTATATGTTGAACAAGAGTGGTGAAAGCATGTATTCCTATCTTGTTCCTCATCTTAGGGAGCCACGAAGGTAGAAAGAAAAGGCTGGATTCTGAATATATTTGGAGAGAATGAGTGACAATACCACACTTGTTTGATCCTATGTGACATGAGATTTTCTTGGGGGATCTGGAAAGGGAGAAGCTGATTTGGAGTGCTGGTTTGGAGGCATCCTGGACCTGGTTTCCATGTTCTGAAAGCCTCGGAATGTGACAGTCTCTCCAAGCTACTCTGTCTGGTCCAACACCTTGCCCATTGAGTATGATGTTGGCTGTACTTTTGTCTTATAAGGCTTTTATTATGTTAAGGTATTATCCCTCTATTCCCACTTTTCTGAGTGTTTTTTATCAGAAAAAGGTGTTGGATTTTGTCAAATGCCTTTTCTGCATCAATTGATATGATTATGTAATTTTTGTCTCTCACTTTGTTTATGTGATGTATCCTATTTATTGATGTGTGGATATTGTACTAGCCTTGCATTCCTGGAATAAATGCCACTTGGTCATGGTGTTTGATCTTTCTAATGTAATGCTGGATCAGGCTTACTAGAATTTTGTTACTTTAGCATCTGTGTTTATCAGGAGTATTGTTCTATAATTCTCTTTCTTTGTGTTGGCTTTATCTGGTTTTGGGATTAGGGTAATGCTGGCTTCAGAAAAAAAAATTTTGGAAGTGTGCCTTCCTATGGAATTTTTGGAATAGTCTGAGGAGGGTAGGTTTTAGTTCTTCCTTGAATGTTTGGTAAAATTCCCCTGTGAAACCATCTAGTATAGGGCTTTTGTTTACTAGAAGCTTTTTGATTACTGTTTCAATTTCATCAGTAATTATCAGCCTATTCAGGTTTTTTGAAACATCCTGGTTGAGTTTTGGAAGCTTGTATTTTTCTAAGAATGTGTCCATTTCATTGAGGTTGTTGGAGTAGAGTTGTTCATAGTATATTTTTACAATTTTTTTCATATCTGTGGGGTCAGTTGTTAAATCACCTCTTTCATTTCTGATTTTGTTTATTTGGGCCCTCTCTATTTCTTGATGAGTCTGGCTAGAGGTTCATCAATCTTGTTTATCCTTTCAAAGAATGAGCTCTTGATTTCATTGATCTCATGTATTGTTTTTGGTCTCTATGTCATTTATTTCTGCTTTGATCTCTAATATCTCCTTCTTTCTGGTTACTATGGACTTTTCTTGTTGCTCCCTTTCTAGTTCTTTAAGTTGCAAGGTTAGATAATTGATTACCATTTATTTGTTTTGTTTTTTGAGGTAGGCCTGTAGAGCTATGAACTTTCCTTTCAGGATTGCTTTCATTGTGTCCCATAGATTTTGGATTGTTGTGTTTTCATTGTAATTTGCTTCCAGTATGCTTTTAATTTCTTCTTTGATCTCTTTGGTACCCAATCATTGTTTAATAGCATGCTATTTAGGCTCTAAGTGTTTGATTTTTTTCATTGTTTTTATTGTAGTTGATTACTAATTTTACGCCATTATGGTCTGAGAAGATGCTTGTATTACTTTCTATCTTATTGAATTTGAAGGACTTTGCCTGAGTTCTAATATGTGGTTTATCTTTGAAAATGATCCAGGTGCACTAGAGAAGAATGTATTTTCTGTATCTTTGGGGTGCAATGTTCTGAAGATGTCAATTTAGTCCTTCTGATCTAGTGAGTCATTTAGGATTGCTATTTCTTTACTGATTTTTTGTTTAGAGGAATTTATCCAGTGGCATCAGTGGGGTACTAAAGTCCCTTACTATGACTGTATTTCTATCTATCTCTCCCTTCAGAGATAAGTTATTTATGTGATGTATGGCATTTATTGATTTGTTGATATTATACCAGCCTTGCATTCCTCGAATAAATCCCACTTTATCATGGTGTATGATCTTTCTAATTCCATGTTATTTTATGTATTTGGGTACTTCTGTATTGGGTGTGTATATGTTCACTATAGTTTTGTCTTCTTGTTGAATTGCTCCCTTTAGTATTATGTAGTGGCCTTCCTCATCTCTTGATATGGCCTTTACTTTGAGGTCTATTTTATCAAATATAAGTATCACAACCCCAGCTTTTTTCTCCTTTCAATTTGCCTGAAAAATGTTTTCCCATCCCTTCACTCTTAGTCTATGTGAATACTTTGTTCTGAGGTGAGTGTCTTGCAGACCGCAAATATATGAGTCATGTTTTCTTATCTATTCAGCTAGCCTGTGTCTTTTGATTGGTGCTTTTAATCCATTTACGTTTAATGTTATTATTTATTGTCAGAAACCAAACATTGTTTTTATTAAATGGATGTAAACAGGAGGCCAGAAGGCTGGTCAACCTTAACTGCTCTGAAAGGTCAGAGCTAATCACTCACTGTTTAGTTGAAACATTGTTGGCTGAAGAAACCTCTACCTGTTTGTTTCATGTTAATTTGTGTTTTTGTTATTTCCTGCCTAAAGGCTAGGGGTGTGTCCCAAAGCCTTAATAAAAGGGAGAAAAAGGTCAGAGCAAGTGGCAGTCCTTTCCACTAGAGGAAGGCTCCCGCCTGGCCCCCCAATATCACCAAATTAATGTTTTCTAGTCTCTCATTTCGTTTGCATGCGGCCTCCTTCAGAACCCAAACCCTGAACCGAGAATCTTGAACCACGCAGGACGTGGAAAGACGTTCCCACAACTTATAAGTACTTGTTTGTTGTCATTTTGTTCTTACTATTTGTATTTCTTCTTCCCTTTCCTTTTCTTCTTTTTACAGCAGTCCCTTTAGCATTTCTTTCATTGCTGGCTTGGGAGTAATAAACTCTCTTAGCCCCCCCCCCTTTTTTTTGTCTATGAAGCTCCTGATTCCACCTTTAATTTTGATTGATAACCTTGCTGGGTAAAATTCTTGAATTCAGTCCCTTGTTTTGCATAACTTTGTACATTTCATTTCATTCCCTTCTGGACTGGTGTGTTTCTATTGAGAAATTAGTTGATATTCTATTGTCTCACTCTGGCAGCCTTTAAGATTCTTACTTTGTCGTTGGTGTTTGCCAATTAAATTATGATGTGTCTTGGTGTTGGTCTTTTGGTTTTCAGCTTGTTTAGGACTCTATGTACTTCTTGGACTTGCACAGTTTTTTAATTACCAATATCAGGATAGTTTTCTGTCATTATTTCTTCAAACAGGTTTCCTATTCCTTGCTTCTCTTCTCTCCTTCTGGGATTCCCATTATGCGAATTTTGTTTTGTTTTGAATTGTCTGAAAGCTCTCTTAGGCTCTACTCTTGCTTTTTAGGTCTTCTTTCCAATTGCTGCTGTGTTTGTGTGTTGTTTTCTACCTTGTCTTCTAATTTGCTGATTCAGTCCTCAGCCTCTTCTAGTCTACTGTTTAAGCCTTCCATTGTGTTCTTTATTGCAGCTATGTCATTCTTCATATCCTTTTGGTTCCTTTTCATGTTGGTGACATTCTCATTCAGCTCTTTATAATTCTCATTGAGTTGTGTGTATTTTACATTGAGTTGTGTGTATTTGTCATCCAGCTGGTTAAGCATTCTTATAACCATTACTCTGAATCGTTTCTATGATATGTTGCTATCCTCAATTTAATTTAACTCTCTTTCTGGTGATTCCTTTTTTTCTTTGGGGATTGCTTTTCTTGTCTTCCCATGTTTTGCTGTAATGTTTTGATTTTAGGTCCAATTGTTTTGCTACTCAGATTCTTTTGGGAATGGTACTACTGGTGTAATCTCTTGGGTCTTTGGCTTGGTAATATACTGTAGCTCCCTATTTGAGCTATTTGGGTTCTCTTAATATAGGCCTGCAAGTTGGAAAGGTATAACTGCGGTGTCTAGAAGTCAGCAGCTGTCTTGCACCCTTGATTGAAGTTGCCGATGCCCAGCGAGGACTCACAGTGGCACCCAGGAACTGTCTGTTGAGGTGATGGGGCTCAGGAGGCCTGTGCTCTGGAAAAGCATGACCGTGGTGTCCAGAATTCTGTAGTTATGGGGTGGGAAAACTCAGTTTTTGCTACTGTACCTGTAGTGCATAGGCACATACTCCCAGTGGCAGTTCACAGGGTCACACGCAGTGCATAAGCCAGTGAGGGACATTGAAGCACTCTGAAGGGCCCTGGCACTGAAGCCACGTAATTGAGGTGTCTGTGGGCAGGTGTTCAGGATGAGTAAATTCAGAATTTCTACAACTGGGAGGAGTGCATCACTGTTTGTCCAAGGTCACACCCAGGAGGACTCACAGCAGCTCCCAGGAGTGCCCTATGGATAGATAGGTTCAGGGTGCCTGCCCCTTGCAAATGCATGACTATGTGGTGCACCTTGCCAGAGCAGAGCTCTGGCATACTCTGAGGGGCCCTAGTGCTGCAGTTATGCAGCTGGGATGTCTATGGGCAGTTATTCAGGAAGAGGGAATTCAGAATTTCTACTGAGGGTCAGCAGGCCCTTGTCTGTACAAAATCACACTGAGCAGGGGCTTCCAGTGGCTCCCAGGTGCTCGCTACAAAGTGGTGTGCTTTGGATGCCTGCACACTGGAAATACAAGAATGTGGTTTCCGAAGTCCTGCTGCTGGGGAGGGTGAAGTTGCACTTACTGCTGCTGGAGTGGTGACCCTTTGGAGGTGGAGGTCCCAGGGACCAGGGGTCTGCAGATAGGGCAGTAGGATTTTGCCTGTAGTGGCTGCTGGGTTGTGGGCAGTGCCAAAGGACTGTCAGGGTGATGTTGCTGATGAGTTCCTAGAAAAAGCCACTCTCACCTTCAAGACAGCGTGGGCTCCGTGCCCATATTCCACAGTCCATGGAGTTCCCACAATGGTGGTAGTCTCTCCTTGTCCAAGAGAGCCTGGTCTGCCAGTCCTTGCTGCTCCTAGGGGGATTTAACTGTCCCTTACTCACACATCCACCACACACATCTACACACTCTCTTTTCATCCCCGCACACACTCACTTCCTCTCCCTCACCTCCTTCCTGCCAGCTGCCATCTTCAGAATTTCTATTCATTATTTTTATTAAACAAATTTGAAATAAGGGACATGGACTTACTAGGAAATTTTTTTAGTTCTTTATATAGCTTACTAGAGGTATGGTGCACAAAATTTGTGCCCCGGGGGGTATGTGTCCCTCAGCCCAGCCTGCACCCTTTCCAATCTGGGACCCCTCAAGGGATGTCTGATCTCAGTAGGATCAGGTCTAAATGGGCAGTCAGACATACCCTCACAATCCGGGACTTCTGGCTGCCAACTGCTCTCCTGCCTGCCTTCCTGATTGCCCCTAACTGCTTCTACCTGCCAGCCTGATTACCCCCTAAACACTCCCCTGTTAGCCTGATTGATGCCTAACTGCCCTCCCTATAGTCCTGGTCCCTCCCAACTGCCTTCTCCTTTAGGCCTGGTTCTACCCAATTGCTCTCCCCTGAAGTCCTGGGTCTGCCCGAACTGCCCTTCTCTGCAGGCCTGGTCACCCCTAACTGCCCTCCCCTGCTGGCCATCTTGTGGTGGCCATCTTGTGTCCACATGGGGGCAGGATTTTTGACCATATGGGACATCCATCATGTGTGTTGGAGTGATGGTCAATTTGCATATTAGTCTTTTCTTATATATGATAGAGGCCTGGTGCATGGGCGGGGGCCAGCTGGTTTGCCCTGAAGGGTGTCCTGGATCAAGGTGGGGGTTACCTTGGGACATGGGGAGGCCTGGGCAAGGGGCCTGTTGTGGTTTTCAGGCTGGCCATGCCCCCTGAACCAAGCAGAGGCCCTGAGTTCTGGGATTTATTTATCTTCTGTAATTAAAACTCTGTAGCCTTGAGCAGAGCCAAGCCTCCTACTTGTTCCATGGCTACAACCATTTTTGCTGGGATTTATCTTTTATTATTGAAACTTTGTAGCTTGGAGCGAAAATCAGGGCTGGCCAGAGTGGGCAGAAAGCTTGGTTTCCTCCATCACTGGGGAAACCCAAGCCTCCTGCTTGCTCTATGGCTGGCTGCCATCTTGTTTGGGTTAATTTGCATACTTTCTCTTGATGGGCTGGTGGGTGTGGCTTGTGGGTGTAGCAGAGTGATGGTTAATTTGCATGTTTCTCTTTTATTAGTGTAGATTATTTACTAATTTCAAGATTTATTTATAGTGTATCTGGTTTTACATGATTATCACTTCTAATGTTACAAAAGTGTCTCCAAATGTATTTATAATTATTATTTAAAATATAATGTTAACAAAATATCATAATCTATGAAAACTAAATATATATTTCAAGGTACTATTAAACAACTTGATCCAAAAAATAGAAAATGAAATAAACATTTAGACATGTTGAAAAGCTAAAACAATTTATGACTATTTGATAGAGAAAGAATGTGATTTAATTCAAATTGTCATAATCATTTAGAGCAAATATAATAAATAAAATCATAGGCTGGTTAGCATATGATCAACAGAATTTAGTGCTAGAGGTTGGCATATGATCAACAGAATTTAGTGCTAGAGGTTGAAAGACCCAGATCTGGGTTCCAACAAGGTCAAGTTCTGGTAAGTACCCTCTTCCAGTTTGTAGACTACCAACTTATCATTATATCCTCACATTGTAGAGGGCAGAGTAAGGGAAAGCAAGCCTTTCATAACTCTTATAAGGACACTAATAACCTCCCAAAGGCCCCAGAACCTAATAACATCACATTGATTTCAACAGGTGATCTTTCAGAGTATACAAATATCATCTATGAAACAAGTGTTTCCTTTACGAAGTGTTGGTAAAGAATTGAGAAGTTGTTAACCTTTGATTATATTCTTTCCTAAATTTGTGGCTTTCATTTAAGATTATTTATTGCCTTCTTTAATTCCTCGTTCACTGGCACTGTTCAATTTTTTGTTTGTTTTCACTTAAATAAGGATACCTTAAATTTCTGGAAGACCAAATTTCTTCTTCTGAAGAGCTACAAATCAATAAAAATCATATCTTTTTCTACATGAGGTAAGTACACAACATGAATAGTTCAATTATTGCATGTCAACTTCTGTTAAACTTTTATTATATTTTAGCTAGATGACAAAACTTGTACAGTTGGCATTGAGAAGTCTATTTTAATTATACTATTGAGCTGGTTTTGGTCTTGAAATGTTTGTTCTAAATTTAAAATGTAATCTAATTGTATCTGTAATAATCTTGACTGTGTATATCTACATATATCTTATTAGAGGCCTTGGGCATGAAAATTCACGCACTGGAGGAGCATCTGTAAGCCCAACCTTTCCCCTCTCACAGTCTGGATGCCATCAGGGGCAGGAGGTGACCCAGTGATCAAGGGAAGGTGACACCCCCATCACAACTCTGATGCTGCCACTGCTGGCTGTGCAAACTTTGGCCAGCCCTGGTTACCTGAGCCTAGGGTGGCCCTGGGTGGCTGGGAAGCTGACATCCAAGGCTTGCCTGTACCTCGGGTATTGGCTGGACAGCCGCCATCTGAGGCTTGCCTGCGCCTCAGGCCAACCCTGAGAAGCTGGGGGCTTAGGAGACTGGGGGACTCAGGAAGTAGGAGAAGGCCTGGCTATGCCATGTGCCTGCCTCCCCGGCAGGGGTGAGGGAACTGGGTTCTGCCATCTTGTGGCTGTTGGTGCTGCCATCTTTGAGGGTGTGGAATCAATTAGCATATTCTCTCCTTATTGGCTGTGGATGCTGCCATATTTGCAACAGCATGAGGATCAAGTAGCATATTTCCTCTTTATTAGATAAGATTATCATTGTTCAATAGCAAAAAAAAAATTACACATGTAAATGAAGAAAATACTAAAGTAATTAATGTATATAAAGATTTAGCTCTTTCCATATAACATACTCACAGGTTAAATATATAGAATTCTTAACACCAGGCACTATCTCATGTAATCCTCCTAACAATGTTATATGTGTGGTCATATCATTTAACATTCAAACTAGGGTACTTGTGAGAGTGAAATGGAGCATCAATAATAATTGATTTGGGACAATAAGCAAAAACCAGGATGATCAGTAACTGAACTTATAGGGTGCAAGTTTTCCTGGTTAACTTTTCCAAGAATAATTTCACCTTTTTCTGCAATTATTTCCCCATTTACAAATTAGCATATCAGTTTAAAGAGATAGGGAAACTTACATAAGTAACATATTGAGTGAAATATGTTAGAAGAAATTCAAACTTGGGACATATATTGAAGGAGACTAATATCATAACAAGGGAAGGAAATACATATGCTTCGGAACAAAAATACTAGCATGTCTTCATTGGTTAAATGCACATGTGTCACTGAGTGACCAGATTATTATGACCTGTGAACTCATAATAACCTGGCCACTTGATATATATATATATATAATAAAAGAGTAATATGCAAATTGACCATCACTCCAAGACACAAGATGGCTGCCTCCATGTGTTCAAAGATGTCTGCCTCATGTAGACACAAGATGGCCACCACAAGATGGTCTGCAGGGGAGGGCAGTTGTGGGCAGTTAGGGGTGACAAGGCCAGCAGAGGAGGGCAGTTGTGGGGGACCAGGCCTGCAGGGGAGGACACTTTGGGGGGACAAGGCCAGCAGGGGAGACCAGTTTAGGGAGGAGCAGGCCTGCAGGGAGGGCAGTTGGGGGGAACCAGGCTGGTAGGACAGGGCAGTTAGGGACAACAAGGCTGGTATGGGAGGGCAGTTAGGGGTGATCATGATGACAAGGTATGGCAGTTAAGGGGACCAGGCCATCAGGGGAGGCCAGTTAGGGGTGACCAGACTGGCAAGGGAGGGCAGTTAGTGGTGATCAGGATGGCAAGGGAGGGCAGTTAAGTGAACCAGGCCATCAGGGGAGGCCAATTGGGAGGGGGAAGGCCTGCAGAGAGGGCAGTTGGGGGTGGCAAGCTGGCAGGGGAGGGCAATTAGGGACAACCAGGCAGGCAAGGGAAGGCAGTTAGGGAGACCACACCAAAAGGGGAGGGCAGTTTGGGTTTACCAGGACAGCAGGAAAGGGCATTTGGAGGTGACCAAGCCTGTAGGGGAGGACAATTAGGGGTGACCAAACTGGCAGAGGAAGACAGTTAGGGGTGACCAGGAAAGCAGGGGAGGGCAGTTGTGAAGGACTAGGCCAGCAGGGGAGGGCAGTTGGGGGAGACCAGACAGGTAGGGGAGGGCTATTAGGGGTAACCAGCCTGGCAGGAGTGGGCAGGGAGGTGCGACCAGGCCATCAGGGGAGGGCAGTTAGAGACAATCGGTCCAGCTGGGGAGCAGTTAGGCATTGATCAGGCTGGCAGGGAGTGGTTAGGGGTGATCAGGCTGGCAGGCAGAAGCAGTTAAGGGCAATCAGGCAGAGGCAAGTGAGCAGTGGGAAGCCAGCAGTCTTGGATTGTGAGAGGGATGTCCAACTGCCCATTTAATGGGCAAACATCCCTCAAAGGGTCCCAGATTGAAGAGGGTGCAGGCTGAGCTGAGGACACTCCTCTGCCCCCGTGCAAGAGGAACCCCACCTATGCAAGAATTCAATTAGAGGCCCAGTGCATGACTTCTTGCATGTGTGGGGTCTAGTCAGCCTGACCAGGGGAGGATACATGGATGGCCAGCCTGCCTGCTGGTCAAACTCCTGGTCAAGGGGACAATTTTCATATTAGCCTTTTATTATATAGGATATACACTGAGTGCCACATAATAATCTGTCCACTCAGTCTATATTTAATATTGAAAGATAAATGTCTAGAAAGATAAACAGCAAAGTGCTAATAGTGATTACCCAAGGGAAATTGCTTCTTAAAATAGAGAGGCTTTCTCTGATTATGCATATATTCCTATACTGTCTATAGTGACACAACTTATCCCCCAATAATTTCTCCACTCAATCAATGTGCATGCATTATTTTACTTAAAAAAGTGTCACCAATATATAAATTTTAACTTTTTTGTAAGAGAGAGATGAAAGTTGACTTGCTTAAATATTACAGATATAAAAATAAACTAGAACATATAAATGACATCCTACTTCAAAGATTACATCAATTTCAGATTTATCATAACTTGAGCTAATATTTTCATATTTAAGTAAAAAGCTTCAAAAGATATTACTGGTAAATATATAATTAAAGCATTGAAAGTATATTCCTATATTGGTAAAGATAAAAATATTTTTAAAATTCAGTTAATCAAATGATAGACTTTGCTTTTCAAATCGAATTGAGATTTTATCCTATTATTTTCTTGCCTTAGCAGGTTTTAAAAATTTCACAATGATAAGATAATCTCATATTATTTAACTGAAGTAAATTAAAGCCATATGAAAGTCAAGGCTGATTTTTATAAATCCATACCTCAGAGACTCGTTTAAACTAGAACCAATTCCTCATTGAAAGTATATTTAAAAGTTCACATGTTGGAAGAGAAGATTATGTACTTATTAAAGAAAATTTAAATAAAATTTTACAACTCAAGTATTGATTCTATTATATTCATCAATTTATTCTGTTTATCAGATTTTTTATTCACTTGATTTTTAGATTCACTTGTTAATAGGTATATATTTATTGCCATTTTGTTGTTCATATTTTTTTTCTTCTTCTTACTCTTCTTAAAGAATACCCTTCAACATTTCATATAATACTGGTTTGATGATGATGAACTCCTTTAGCTTTTTCTTATCTGTGAAGCTCTTTATCTCCTTAAATTCTAAATGATAGCTTTGCTGGGTAGAGTAATCTTGGTTGTAGGTCCTTGCTATTCATCACTTTGAATATGTCTTGCCACTCTCTTCTGACCTGTATATTTTCTGTTGAGAAATCAGCTGACAATCAATCGTATTGGTACCCCCTTGTAAGTAACTAGCTGTTTTTCTCTTGCTGCTTTCAAGATTCTCTCTTTGTCTTTAGCTCTTGACATTTTAATTATGATGTGTCTTGGTGTGGTCTTCTTTGGGTTCTTCTTGTTTGGAACTCTCTGTACTTCCTGGATTTGTAAGACTTTTTTTTTTCACAAGGTAGGGGAAGTTTCTGTCATTATTTCTGCAAATAGGTTTTGAAGATCTTGTTTTCTCTCTTCTTCTGGCACCCCCATAATGTGAATGTTGGTTTGCTTGAAGTTATTCCAGAGGCTCCTTATACTATCTTCATATTTTTTAGTTTCTTCTTACTTTCTTTTTGCTCTTATGTTGGGTGTTTTTTGCTTCCTCATATTTCAAATCATTCATTTGATTCTCAGAATCCTCTACTCTACAGTTGAACCCCTGCATATTATTCTTTATTTCAGTCAATATATGCTTAATTTCTGACTAGTCTTCTTTCATTTTTTGGAGGTTTCTACAAGATTCTTAAATAACCTTATAACCATGGTCTTGAACTCTATATTCAGTAGTTTGCTTTCTTTCATTTCTTTCATTTGTGACATGTTTCTTTGCCTTCACGTTTTGGGTACTTCTCTGTGTTTGTTTCTATATATTGGGTAGAGCTGCTATGTCATTTTGAGTTGTTTGAGTAGCCTTGTGTAAGTAGTTGTTCTATAGGACCAGTAGCTCAGCCTCCTCATCCACCTGAACTGGCCACTCTATATGTATCCCTTTTTTGGGCTGTGAGCACAGTCTTGTTGTCACTGGGAAGAATTGACCTCCAGGCCAATTGGCTGTGAGGACTAGCTGCAAATACAGTGGGAGAGCTCTATGTAGAAAACACTCATCTGGAGAAGTTCTTTCTTCAGTGAGGCTTTGTTGCTCACTGAGTCTGCTCCTTGAGTGTGTCTCTTTTGGATGTGTAGAGTTGTAATCTAGTATAGTCTGAAACTGACCACTGAGTACACTGGCTCTTGGGTCTCCAGGGAGGTGAAAAGTCAGCAGGCACTACAAATAGATCCTCAGACTCCCTCTTTTTGTATTAGCTTTGGAAGTGCCCAGATGGAACCAAGCTATGAAACACAGAAGGCTATTGCTGGTACCAGGTCTTGGACCTTTTATTGATAGGTTTGTGGCTCCCTGACCAAACTGCAGCTTGTTTGCGAGATTTTAACTTGAGGAAGGACAGGCCATTCATATGCAAAAGCTGCTGCACACAGGTTGGGTGGGGTTGTAAATTGGATGAGTCAGAACATCAGGGAATCATCAGGGCAGAGCAAACAGAAATGGCTGCCAGTCAGCCCTGCTATCTGGGAGGTTCTAGCATAGGAACAATGATCCCTGAAAACATCTCTGTGTGGGAGAAAGCCATTCTCAAGTTCCTACCCCAATGCTAGACAATCCAGTTCCTCTTTGTGTGTGTCTGTGTCCCTCAGGGCCTCATCTTGGTGCTGAAGCTCAAAGGAAGTGGGACCTTGTAAGTTCACTTCATGATGTCAACCTTTTAAGAGGAATAGCTGGGTCTCCACCAGCCTCTGTGCCACTGATCCCCAATCTGCACTGGTTTTTACAGCCTCTAGTTCTTACTGCCCATATGGACTACTTTTCGCAGCTCTGGGACCCTGGGCTGGGGATCTGTATGGGGCTAGCACTATTTGTTTCTCCAGGAGACCGCTGCAGAGATGATCTCCCTCCTGAATAAAAATGCAGTCCACATGGGTGCTAAAGCAGCTCATTCTGCTCCTTTGTACCTCCTACCAGTGTTTTCTTCTTTACTTCTCTAGTTGTAGGATTTCCATTCAGCCAGCTTTCTGATGCTTCTGGATAATGGTTGTTCTGTATTTTAGTTGCAATTTTGATGTGGTTGTGGGAGGCAGTGAGTATCCACACTGCCATATTCCATCAACCTCCTGAACTTTAGTTTTAGTCATCTATGAAAGGGAGAAAAAAATAGTAGTTAACCATCTATTAAACTCTAATTATTATTGATTATTGATGATGGTGCTGATCAAAATGACTTAAAAATGATGCTTAACTGGCAAGATGAGACAGAAAGCTAAATAGAAGGAAGGTAAGAATGAAAAGCAGAAAGTAAGGGAGCTTCTTTGTGTGTGATTTACTGCACCTGATTATGTGGAAGTTTAAAGTTGCTGTACTACCTGGCATTTAATCTTTTTTAAGAGAGCTTGCCCTGTCATGGAAATGGCTGGACTGTAATACACAGGAAAGCAGTGGGGAGGATACTGGTGTCAGAGGCCTCACTTTCTTTCATTCCAAAATTGTGGCATTATCTGCTGTGCTTCCAGAAATGAGAGCAAGGGAGAGAGAAGGGAAGATAGATAGCTCCTTAGTGTCTCCCTGCTGTGGCTAGAAGATTGCACTTCAGAAAAAAAAAGTATCTGATTTCAAAAATCCCTCACCCAAACTTGATCCTAAGCTAAATTTTTTTTTTTTTGGTGACAGTTTTAGGTTAACTTTCATTTCTTTGGATTATGCTACCCTCTGCCCCAGTTTCTAGTTTAAACTTTAAAGAAAAAAAAAAGTCACGTTACTGTGATAGTCCAGTCAAAATTAAACTGAAAACTGAAAGTCATCCCACAGGACCCTCTCCATGAAGAAATAATATTTTTCATTCCTTTTAAACACAACACTTTTTGAAAAACTTCAAAAGCTTTAAATGAAAAAAAAAATTTAATTCACATAAAATTTGTATTTCAAATGATCTGAAGAGACTTCTTCAACCTGTACTCAGAAGTCCTATCATTGTTAGGAACTTACAGATGGAATGCAATTTAAAGTAGATTAGAACTTTCATATAAGTGGAACAAAAACAAAGGAAAGAGATGATGCTGCTATAATGGTTTTGTGATTTGTTCATTTTATCCTCACATGATGTAAGAGCACATTCTAATGGTGAGTAGGTGAAAAGGCTAAGAAATGATACGAATAAGGAAATAAATTATCCTGTTGTTATTCTTTTGCTGCCAATAATTGCATGAATTTTTTAAAGAAGCCTATTTAAAGCTCTGAGTGTGGGGACTACAATCACCTATTTATTTAAAGTAAAATTCATTTTAATGAAACAACTCGAAATTGGATTGCAATATCTATTCAAACCCTAATGCTCATGTGAGCAGTCAACCTTGCAGCACTGTGTATGCTAAAAGTTACGCTCACCACAAGAAGCCTCCAGGTGAGTTTACCAGTAATCCTACACTGCATCTGGACTAGCAGGCACTTGAGACAGTTGAGAATATGCCTATATTCTCTTCTTGTAACATGCAGGCTGTGGGAAACCAGGGACCTACTCCTATCTAAATGTACCATCCCATCTTTGTTCCTCTGTTGGGCCAAAACACAAGAATCCTCAGCCTGTTCATTTCACTTTCAAACCATCAACTGCCCCTGGTCTCACTTTCTTTGAGGTTTGGAACTCAAAAGGAGTTCTCAACTTTTGATATCCCATTATCATTCCTTGACAATTCTTTCCATTATCTGAAAATCTCCTGCTACCTTCTGACAGGAACTCCTTTTTAAATACTTCTTTGGTAAGATGACCTTTGCTCTTTGATAGCTGATACAATAATGGAAAAAGGACTGAATGAAATGTACACAAATGACCAAGAGAGGAAAACATATGCATGAGAAGAGATAGAGTTAATGTAGGGAATCTATATATACTATCTAATAAAAGAGTAATATGCAAATTGACTGTACCTCTGTTCCATCCACAAGCCACACCCATAAGTGATGCCCACAATCCAATCAGGAGCGAGTATGTAAATAGCCCAACCAAGATGGCTACAGCCATAGAGAGAGCATGAGGGAGGCTTGGGTTGCCCCTGGCGATGGAAGAAGCCAAGCTTTCCACACACCCTGGTCTGCCCAGGCTTCTGCTTAAGGCAACAAAGTTTCAATGGCTGCTGCCATGGAGCAAGCAGAAAGCTTGGCTCTGCTCCAGGCTACAAAGTTTCAATTGTAGAATACAAATAAATCCCAGATACTAAGGCCTAAGCTTGGGTCACGGGGGGGGGGGGGGGGGGGCATGGCCAGCCTGAAAACCACCACAGGCCCCTTGCCCAGGCTACCCTACTCCCCAAGTGAACCTTCACCCTGACCTGGGACATCCTTCAGGGCCAACCAGCTACCCCCCACCCCTGTACCAGGCCTCTAAAAAAGAGTAATATGCAGATTGACACACAAGATGACTGCTCCTGTGCTGTCAAAGATCCTGCCCCCATGTGAACATAAGATGGCCACCACAAGATGGCCAGCAGGGGAGAGCAGTTGGGAGAAACTAGGCCTGCAGGGGAGGGCAGTTAGAGGTGACCAGGCCGGCAAAGGAGGGAAGTTGGGGGTGACCAGACCTGCAGAGAAGGGCAGTTGGGAGGAACCCAGGCCTGCAGGGAGGGCATTAGGGGTGACCAGGCCTTCAGGAGAGGGCAGTTAAGAGTGACAGTTAAGAGGGCAGTTAAGGCTCACAGGGGAGGGCAGTTAGGGGCAAACAGGTAGGCAGGGTAGCAGTTAGACATCAATCAGGCTGGCAGGGGAGTGGTTAGGGGGTGATCAGGCTGGCAGGCAGAAGTGGTTAGGGGCAATCAGGAAGGCAGGCAGGTGAGCAGTTGGGAGCCAGCAGTCCTGGATTGTGAGAGGGATGTTTTACTGCCTGGTTAGGCCCGATCCTACCTGGTTTAGGCCTAAATGGGCAGTCGGATATCCCTCAAGGGGTCCCAGATTGGAGGAGAAGCAAGCTGGGCTGAAGGACACACACACCCCTCGCATGAATTTTGTGCACTGGGCCTCTATTGTGTGTGTGTGTGGTGTGTGTGTGTGTGTGGTGTGTGTGTGTGTGTGTGTGTGTGTTGTGTGTTTAAATAGAAAAATATGCTAATTAAGTGGGAAGCCATAACAGGTCTACAGGACAGGAGTAGTGCATGCAGCGTCAGGGGCAGGGTGGCAGGGGCCTCCGTGCACCTTCACTGGGGGAGGGCCAGACCAGCAGTGACTGTGGGCCAGAGAGGGAGGCAGAGCCAGACCGGTGACTCAAGGGTAGGTGGCACCATTTGATTTTGAATTCCACACTGGGTTCCTATTCAAATATATTATCCCAATATATTTGGGAGTCAAATCTCATAGTTTGTCTAAAAATGTGAAGACAGAGACTATAAGTCAACACATGCCCTTTCAACCCCATATAGTTTTCTTTTTACAGGATGGCCTTTATAAACTTGCCTGATAGTAAGTCTCTGTATGTCATACATATCTCCTTTCCTAAAAAATATATATCTCTAAGGGCCATTGTTAACTTGATGTAATAATGGCTGTAAAGCTGTTAGGGAAGGGGGGAAACACATATTATTTATTTTAAAACTTGGGGAAGAAATGTGGAGTGGGGTTTAAAGTGCATACTTAGCACATATTAGAGGTATATAAACTCTACTGAAGAAATAAAGAAAGGAAACAAAAATATCAAGGACAACATATTTGGAAAAGTAGAATGTAGATGATGTGTGATAGATACAATGATAAAGCCTTAGAACAGAAATAATGTGCAAAGACCTGATAAGTAAACTTCCCTAAATTGAAAGCAACTTAAGCTTACAATTGGAAATAAAGCATAGTACTATGTAAAACATTAGTAAAAAGAGAAACATGCGGTAGCAGGTTTGGGTCAGTGGATAGAGTGTGGACTGAAGAATCCCAGGTTCAATTCCAGTCAAGGGCATGTACCTTGGTTACAGGCTCGATCCCCATGTGGGAGGCATCCAATCAGTGTGTCTCTCTCACATGTATGTTTTTCTTTCTCTCTCTCTCTTCCTCCCTTCCCCTGTCTCTGAAAACCAATGTTAAAATGTCCTCGGATGAAGATTAACAAAAAGGAAAGAAAGAAGGAGAGAGGGTAGAGAGGGAAAGTGAAAGACAGAGAGAGAGAGAGAGAGAGAGAGAGAGAGAGAGAGAGAGAGATCTTGAGAATATTACTGAATGAAATGAAGCTTTAAAGAACATATTAGCAGAAACTGACAGTTTTTCCTCCCAAGTACAAAACTCAGGGTAAGCTCAGATTTTTCCACAATGCAAAATGCCAGAATTATTAGTAAAAGTAACTAACTTGGATTGATTCTCTTCCAGGTGCCACACAGTAAAGTAAAAACCTACGTGGATGATCTCATGGAATCCCAATTACAATGCTATGTAGTATTTGCTATTAATATAGGAGTCTGTGACTTGCCCTCAGTCACACAGCATGTACATGGCAGAGCTAAGATTAAAGATTGAGAGTTAATTTTTGAAGGGGACTACGTGTATGTATGATTGAAAGATGGATTGAAGAAATACACACTCAGCCTTGTATGCAAGAAAGAATAGACTACATTTTCCAGTTTAATGCTGAAGAAAATTAAAGTCTATGTACCACCACAGAAAACTTTGACAAATTAAAAGAGCAGAAATTTGTGCAAATGTGTGTGTGTGTGCGTGTGAGTGTGTGTGTGTTTACAAAATTAAAAACAATATAAAAAGTAGTAATATAAACTTAGAGTAAATACAAACTATTTGGAAAATAGTCTGGCTGGTATGAGTCAGCAGTTGAGTATTAACCTATGAACCAGGAGGTCATAGTTTGTTTCTCAAAGAACATGACTGGGTTTCAGGCTCAATCCTCAGTAGGAGGTGTACAGTAGGAAACTAATCAGCAATTCTCTCTCATCTTTGATGTTTCTATCTCCCTCTCCCTTTCTCTCTGAAGTCAATAAAAATATTTTTTTAATTTTTTTTTACTTAAATTATTTCAAGTGTTCCAGCAAATCATTCCCTGAGAAGCAAATAGAGTATGAATTGTTCTCTCAAGAGGCTTCTAGGTTCCCAAGCAATTATACTTTTGGAGATCTTGGAGCACCAGGCCACTAGACAAATTTCACTCCTGTCTTGACCTCTCAGACTAAACTGAGGCCCCCTGCTATTTTTCTTTCCCCAACAGTTAAAAAATATATATATATTTTTGCTAAGTTATCTCCTTACTTTCACAAACCACTTATGAAAAAATATATGGCTAAGTTTTTTTTGGCATTTTGATAAATTTTCTAGACTGGCTTCCAGGGAATCATTCTAACATAACCAATAGTGTTGGTCTGTCTTTGTGAGCCTTTCCTTCCATCCCCAAAACCTTAGGGCAGCTCTATTTACAATGAGCAATCTTTAAAACACCTGAAGAATTTTATCAGTCCAATTGTGGTTCCTGGGAAAGAGGGAGAGGAGGATAAAAGAATGTTGTGTTCTACTACATAAAATTGCCAGCATTTTATATTTTCCACTTATAAAAAGTAACTATGTACATCTATTATAATTTGCATTTATGATAGACATCTTTCTAATACAGTAAAGGAGACATACTGCCAAAAAACTGGTTAAATATATTTAGCCTTAGGAAAAAATATTTTCCTTCATTTTGTTAAAAATTATTGAAATGTTGTTATGTTTAATTTTAAATATATATATATATATATGTATATATATATATATATATTGATTTTTTACAGAGAGGAAGGGAGAGGGATCGGGAGTTAGAAACATCAATGAGAGAGAAACACCAATCAGCTGCCTCCTGCACACGCCCTATTGGGGATGTGCCTGCAACCAAGGTACATGCCCTTGACTAGAATTGAACCTGGGACCTTCAGTCCACAGGCTAACTGAGCCAATTGGTTAGGGATAAACCAATGGTTTTTATTTTTATTTTTTTTAAATATATTTTATTGATTTTCTACAGAGAGGAAGGGAGAAGGACAGAGAGCCAGAAATATTGATGAGAGAGAGACATCAATCAGCTTCCTCCTGCAAGCCCTCACTGGGACCCCCCAGTCCGCAGGCTGATGCTCCATCCACCAAGCCAAACAGGCTTTGGCTAAACCAATGTTTTTAAATCACTACTTGGAAAATACTAATTGATTTTATGGATATAATAAGAAAAGAGATGGTTGGAAGTTTCAAATTGTGGTGTACAAAAGGAATTATGGGCGAGTTTAGGAACTGCTACTATGTATAAATGAAGTTGCAAAATATCAACACAGAAGAGATATGTAGAATAAATGTTCTCTAGTAACTGGCCCTATACTATATTCAAATATCATTTATTACTGACAATTAAATGTCTCACTTGATGTAGTAGAAAGTGGCCACCCTAAATTCCATTTAAAACAACATAATATTAGAAATTAAACTACATAAAGCTGGTAATACAATAGAGGGGTACTGAGCCACAGAAGTTGTAAAGTAGAAAAGTTATAGAACAAGAACTAATGTGCTTATCCAGCATTGAGCTAATCAGAGCCAGTTGTGTCCAACATATACACATGGTAGAACAGAATGATCCCCTGTATTCTGTTTAAGAAGGAGTAAAACTATTCAAATCTGTTGTTCTGATTCTAAGCAACTTACTCCCCTTTTCATGCATGATTCATTAAAAAACCAAATGATATTATGTATAAAATGTGATTTCTTGAATTAAGATTAATAAATTATCCCGTGGAATTTGGTTAGCTTCATGAGTCCCTAATAGTCCCAGAGCAAAATAATAAAATGAAATTTCCAAGTATGCAAGATCTAGGATCAGAGTCAATCTTCCAGACACAGACAACTGAGGAATCCAAACAAAATATCTTAACACACTAAGTCATACTCTGTTTCAAGAGCGTTTTTACCTAACTTTGCAAAATAAATTGATTTATAATTCCATATCATAAATCATGTTATCCCATTTACAGAATGATTAAAGTCCTTTTTACTTTTGGTCTGCAAGTAGATACAAGAGAATAAACATATTAAAATTACTGTCAATTACGCACTTGCCTAAAAGTCGTGACATTATTTTCACACTATAACTTCAATATTGAACCAAACTCAAATGTGGGATGTTTCAGTCTGAGTTCATTGTCTCATGAAATCAAAGAATGAAGTCAGGGACAAAAAACAGTTAATGGAACCAAAGTTTGAGAGAAACCAGTCCTGGAAAGGTGCAGCTGGGGCCTCAGGAGCAGTCCAGTGTCGAGAGCTTCCTTTCCATGTTACAGTCAGAAGTCCTTCAGCATCCAAGGTAATGAAAGCCTATTAGTCCATGTGTGGAAGCCACATGGGCTCAGGGGAGCTCATCTCCTGCCCTCAAACCAAGAACCTAGTGTGTGGGGGTGAGGAGGGGCACATGTGCTTTTTTGTATATATGCTTGTTAGTTCCTGATTGGACCTTTCAAAGAATTTTCCTTTAGCAACATCTTTGGGACAGGTTTATACGCCTGGTTACCTGCAAGCTGCCTGTCTGGCTTTTCTAGTGCCTCCCTTCTTTTCTGTAACCCCATTGGGTTGTCTTAGCAACTTCTGCCAACTGGATTCCCTTGTTCTATCTTCCCTTCCCATGGTCCCACCCCTACCTCCCAGCTTCCTTCCTCCTTGGTATCATGAAACTATTCTATTCAGGATGCAGGAATTAGTATGCATATACTAGTAAATGTAAACAAAGTAGTATTTCCCATTTGACTCAGACAAGGAAGAATATGAATGCTTTTTGCTGTTTATTAATTCAAATGCAAAATGTAAAAGGCTTTTTTTTTTTTTTGGTCAAACAATTGGCAATTCTATTGAAGTGTCAATTTGAATATGATTCCAAGTACCAATTGACAATTAACTTCTCATATTTACAACCATTATAATTAAATCATTCTGGAACATAAAAGTTAATTGCATGTAAAGAAAACTAGTCAAATTACATAAATATAGAAATTATATCAACCTCATTGAAGTGCTATTAACCACCTTTACTCTGATAAAAAAATAAGATAAGAGAGGCTTTGATGCTTTTAAAAAAGTGTTATTTTATGAAGAAAATCTTCTTTAGAAGTTTTTGCCACAAAATTCAAATTCTTAATCTTGAAAGTGGTATAATTTTCCATAATCATTTTATTTCTACATAGAAAAGTAGATCTCTGTGTAGTCAAAGTTGACATAAATACTCAAATAGATTTCTTTTAAGTTGAAATTTCATTCGAGATTATAAATTTTTTTGTACATGAGAATTGTTTCTGTCACAATATTCATTTTTTTTACTTAAATTGCACTTTCATTTTAGAGGCACTAGATATGTAGACAGTGCTGAGCCAACAATTTTCCAACTGGGAAATGAAAAAAGTTAAAATTTTAGATAAAAATTGGACCTTTTCCTAGACAATTTAGTCAATAGCCACAATTTATGATGCAAACCTAAGTGTCTTTAGTTTTGCCTTGTTAATTCCACATTTACAGAATTCACTTTGATGATTTTCTCTCAGGAGACTGTTTAAAGACATGGAACAGCAAACAAAGGAGTTTGTGTCCTTATCCCCAAATCAATTAAAACCCAAAGCTGGATTAAATAGGAACATTATCTCTTCTTTGGGCCTTAAAAATCCTCTAATGAATTGTAATCCTCATTCCACCCCATTCTCCATGATAGTGCAGGAATCCCAATGTGCTTTATTTAGTTTAGTTTAGTAACTAGTAAAAGCCACATCTCTTGCTGAGATGTGCAGAAGTTATTCTGCATGAAAAGACAGAAATAAAAATAAACAGAGAGCTTCACAAGTAATGTGAGGTAGCTTTATATTTATTTCTAAACAGATAACTTTCCTGACATAACAAATTCAACAATCAATTTTAATAAATTAAATATATACACACACACACACACACACACACACACACACACACACACACATATATATATGAAAGAGGCCCGGTGCATGAAATTTGTGCACAGGGGATGGGGCGGGGGGGGAGGTGTCCCTCAGCCCAGCCAGCACTCTCTCCAATCTGGGACCTCTTGAAGGATGTCCAGATAGGATTGGGACTAAACAAGCAATCAGATGTCTCTCTTACAATCCAGGACTGCTGGCTCCCAACCATTCACTTGCCTGCTTGCCTGATTGTCGCTAAACGCTTCTGCCTGCCAGCCTGATCACCCCTAACCACTCCCCTGCCAGCCTGATAGATGCCTAACTGCTCTGCTGCTGGCCTGATTTCCCCTAAGCCCTCCTCTGCAGGCCTTGTTGCCCCCAAATGCCCTCCCCTGTTGGCTCAGTCACCTCTAACTGTCCTTCCCTGTAGGCCTGATACCTCCAACTGCCCTCTCCTGCATTCCTGATCACTCCCAACTGCTCTCCCCTGCAGGCCTGAGTCCCCTCTGCCCCTCAACTACCTTCCCCTGCAGGCCTTGTCATCCCTAACTTCCTTCCCCAGCTGGCCTGCCCCCCCCGCAACTGCCCTCCCCTCCAGACCTATTCCCTCCCAACCTCCCTCTCTGCAGGCCTGGTTCCTCCTCAACTGCCCTCCCCTTAAGACCTGGTCCCCCCAACTGCCCTTCCCTGCAGGCCTGGTAACCCCTAACTTCCCTCCCCTGTTGGCCTGGTAACCCCTGTCTTCCCTTGCCATCCCGGTTGCCCCCAACTGCCTTCTTCTGCTGGCCCAGTCACCCCTAACTGTCCCCCCTCCCTCCAGGCATGATTACCCACATCTGCCCTTCCTTTCAGGCCCGGTCCCTCCCAATTGCCCTCCCCTGCTGGCCTGATTGCTTCAACTGCCCTCTCCTGCAGGCCTGGACACTCAATTGCCCTTCCCTGCAGGCCTGGTCCCCCAAACTACCCTCCCCTGCAAGCTTGGGTTCCCCCTCAATTGCCTTTTCCTGCAGGCCTGGTCACTCCTAACTGCCATCCCCTGTTGCCTGATTGTCCACAACTGCCCTCCCTTGCCAGCCATCTTGTGGTGGCCATCTTGTGTCCACATGGGGATAGCAATCTTTGATCACATGGGGGCAGCCATCTTGTGTCTTGGAGTGACAATCAATTTGAATATTACTCTTTTATTAGATACATACATATATATAACCTAATTCTCAAAAAAGTTACAAAATTTCCAAATAATAAATAACATAAAAAGTATTACAAATGGGGTTTTTGAAACCCATTTTCTTCTTTTTTATAAGATTTTTATGTGCAATTCTTTTTAAAAACTATATATAATAGGTATATACATTTGTGAGAATAAAAAAGTCATCTTTTCTGTTAAAGAACAGTTTAGACAGCTGCTATTTTGGCCCCTGTGACTTGGCAGCCACCATGTTGGCCACATGCATGACTTGCAGCTCCCTTGGGGTCACTATCTTGAAACAGCAAAGGCCAACACCTCCCTTCAAATTAGCTAATCACGAAAGACTGTGTACCTGAGTTCCAATCAAGAGTGAGGAATAGGTCATGTGCATCAGGATTAAAAAGCCAAGCAGACAGCCTGCTCAGTGTGCTCGTGCTTCCAGACCATGTGTGCGAGTTCCCTTCTATGTAGAAGTAAAGATATTTTCCTTGCTGCCTGCCTCCTGGAGTATGTCTTGTGTTCTACCAGGACTCCTGAATTTGGGGGCTTCCCTTATTTTTTACACATTTAATATAGCTATATCTAAGTTATAATTTTATTTTTCCTGTTTTCAAACAGAAGACTTATTTTTTATTTAGCAATGTATCATGTTTCCAGTATTAAGTTATAGCTCCCTTATCTTCAAAATTATCTTCACAGATCTCATTTCCTTTCTTGTTTTGTCTCATTGTTTTATACTCTGCCTTTTTAAAAATATAATAAGTGATTTTTAAAATTATGAGTCAATCATTCTAAAAATGCAAAAGCTTAACCATAATTAAGGTAGGCCCATGGTAAAAAATATATTTAATAAACTTATACCACAAAGAAGATACTTTACAATTTATATTTTACATATTATGGAATTGTATCCCTCAAATCTATATAATTTTATCAACCAATATCATCCCCATAATTTCAATAAAAAAATAAAGAGCAAGTGAAACAAAATTAATTATCAGAGATTTTAAATTTTCAACCAATTAGTGTTTACATAAGATCTATTTTAGTAAAACAAAAATACTTTTTCCTCTCCGGCTATAAATAAGTGAAAATTTGAGGAAGAATGCAACTTTCTCAATTTTTTAAAAATCAGGTACTTTTAGATCATCTGTGTCATTTCTTTCAATTACTGACTAGCTACAAATAATTATTTTGTTCTGAACCTTAATCAATTCTAACAAGAATATACTATCTTACTATATAACTTTATCTCAATTTCCTGTCATATCAAATTGACTCTTTTTAGCTAAATAGTTGACATGCTCAATTAAAAATAAATTTGTTTTACCTAATAGCTCATTTATCAGACTGAGTTTATTCACTTTTTATGGACGTATTTCTGTATGTGTTAACTATGATTTCCCTTTATTCAATGTCCATCCTCGCAGTGGTTGCATAGGGATTCAAGGAGGTCTCCATGAGTAAAGAACAAAATAATTTACCCAAGGGAGGCATTCTTGGCTGGACTCCAACAGGCTTCCCACTGTTAACCCTTTTCTTTCTTACTTCTTTCATCTCTCTCTCTCTCTCTCTCTCTTTCTCTCTCTTTCTCTCTCTCTCTCTCTCTCTCTCTCTCTCACCAATTCCATGCCCTTTAGCTTGGCAGGCAGTCATTTCAGACTGTGTGGGTCAGACTGTTTGGACTAACAGAGTGAAATTTCCTACTTAATGACCTTTAGCTTCAAATACTCCCTCCCCAATCTATATACCATTAGGCATATCTATAAGCCAAGAATTTCCGTCCTTGATTCTTGAAATAAAACTTGATTTTACAGCGGAACATTTTTATGTATTTTAAATTTTTTATAAATATAATTCAGGTACTGAACTGTGAATCTTTTAAAATTAACATGTAAAATTGTCCAAGGACTCAAACTTTCTACTTCTCTAGTCAGGTCACCTTTTGTAGTTACCCTTTCACTGCCTATTTCCAGCTATTGACTAGTAAGGAAAGGAGTGAGAATACCAACGTAGTCTTTACTCTGGATAATAGCTTTATAGTGTGTCTTTTTCCTCTTTTTATACTAAATATATGTCTAAGAGTCACACATCTTTTACTAAAAAATTGCCTCAAAGACTGAATCTATTTCCTGGAGAACCAAAAATGATCTGTTTCCTCCACCATCTTGAATTTCAATAGAAAGCATCTCCCATTTACTTAGATTCAAAGGCAGTGCATTCATCAGCTCCTTATTGATAACCTGGGTTTTGCCCATTATTTTCAGCAAAATGAGATGAAGGCGGTCTGGCCTTATTCCTGTAGTTCACCATGCTTCCCTAAGTCTGTGCAAGCACAGGTGCACAAGTGCCCATTAGTCATTTGTTGCAATGTTTTTCTAGTCTCCTATAATGACATACCTCTATTCTTTAGCCAATTAAACCACCTTTTCTTCTGGACTAGCTCAATTTCTTCCTCTATTTTAAATCTTCAGTTTACAGCTCCAAAACCAATCTGAACTCTTATTCCTAAAGATAAAATTCTTTCTTTTGCTGATTAATTATGTATATCTACATTATACTTCGCATTTCTTCATATTTGATTTTTATGTGTGAATTACATTGCTATTTAGCATTTTTTGTGTTTGACTTTTTTAATTAAATTTATTGGTTAATAAAATTATATAGGTTTCAACTGTACAGTGCTGTGATGTATTTGTCTTGATTCTCATGTATATTGTAAATTCCTTGAGAAAGTTTCATCTTTGAATTCCCAGGCATTAAAGATTCAAAAGATAATTATCATTGGTTTTCATATAATTTTTTTCTCTATTTACTAATATATTTATTTTTAAATACCTGTTATTGATATAGGTAGAAGTACTAATATTGATGAAATTTCCTGAGCATATATAAATCACTTACACTTCTATAGTACTTTTAATAATATTATTGAATTCAATAATTTTTTCTTCTCCTATTCAATGGTTGAAATTATCTCAGTATGCAGACTAAAGCTGACAATAAACTTTTGATTCAAATTGTATGGAATAGTTATGTCAAAATGAAGTCCAAAAGTAAGAATTTAAAATAAATAATTTAAAGAAAGCTTTCCTTGGGAAAAATCAGTGATCTATCTTTTTTAAGATACTGCTTTAGATGACAGTCAATATTTGTATTTGTGTATACAGGTGAAAAACCAAAATATGAACAGCAGTTTTTCTATATGATAAATGTGGGCATCCAGCTTTCAACTAGTTTCTGCCTGTGGCTTTATGCATCAATATATTACTAGTCAAAATGTGTTGTGCAGATACAACATCATATATTTAAAACCTGCGCTATATTTCCTAAAGTTTTATATTTAGATAATTTGAAAGTTGTCTATAACTCATATTTTATTATTTTTGTCAACTCAGCAATTGATACCAATGAGTAATTTGTATTAATCTTAATCAATTTCTTAAGTCACTACAAGTAATAAAATGCATAATATTTTATTTTATGGCTTATTTGATCTCTTAAACTTTCATCTAGATTGTCCCATAAATCTAATGCTCAATGTCATATTATTTGACATTAAATCTAGCCAACCAACATAATTAAGCAAAATATATCTCATAAAGTAACATATAAGATTTACTATTTAACCAATAATATAGCAATCATTTTTTGGTCATATGGAGTCTTTCTTTAATACAAGTAATATAGGATATGAAGTATACTTTAGTTTGCAACATAATACATTTTCTCCTGAGGTCCCTTCCCCGTTGGCCAACTTTCTGCTACCCTCCCTGACCCCCAATCGTGCACCCGTGGGGTCCCTTGGCCTGGTCGTACCCTCTCATAATCTGGGACTCCTCAGGAGATGTCAGAGAGCCAGTTTTGGCCACATCCTGCAGGCCAGGCCGAGGGACCCCATTGATGCATGAATTCGTGTACTGTGTCTCTAGTTTAATTACATTTGACATAACACACACATACAAATACACATACACATACACACACATCAGAGCTGAAAAATGTTTTATTCAATTAAAAAAAAAGTTAAAGTGTTAACCTTTTTTTGTCCTATAGGAATGTTTAAATGTTTAATATACTAGTAAAATCATTGGCAGTTGAAAAGTCTAAAATTAAGAGAACATTTTTAAATGTTTTATAACTTTTCATATAATTCTGAAAATACCAAGAACAAATGACACAATTATTATGATCATTTTATTGTCCTTCCCTTGGTAAGATTGACAATTGCTAAATCTTTTAACATGTGATGTAGTATATTAATACAGTCAGATTAAAATTTAAGGTTTAAACTATTTTGTTTTGTTTTCTGATAACTGAAGTTTTCCTCCATAATGAAATTATAAAACCAGATTAGGTAAGAGATTAAAGTGATAAACTTAATTAGCATAGGTGTTGTCTGTTCAGCATCAATTGTCCCATTTTTGGGGGGTCATACATGGAGATTTTCCTTAGAGAAGTCACCCCTTCACTCTTGTCAATTGATATGTTTTTAATGAAGCTATTACCAACAAAATCCTTGGAACCAGATGTTCAGAAAAGTCATTGTAACTGGCTCAGGCAAGTCCATTAACACAAATAAGATCTCCAGAAGTCACTGGATTAATTATAAAAGAGGTATCATTTTTTACTGATGTTTGCTCACTATCACAATATAACACAATTGTTCTGATTTTCTCTGCTATTATAGTTTGCAGAAGACAGAAATCAATACACCAGAAAGTAGATCTCATAGAAAATAATGTCACTCAGCTGATTAGAGCATTTCAGCCTTGGATTTAGCTGTTCTTAAACCCAGATCTACTCTTGGACTTCCAGTTGGATGAGCCAATAAATCCTCTTCTCCCCCTCTCCACTCTGGAGAAGGCACTGTGTTTCCTGTCACTTAAATAAATGGTCATGTGCTCCAAAAACTACCAGGGTAGCCGATGAACATATCCAACCCAGAACTCAAGCAAGATTCCAGTTCTAGATATTTTATTTAATCTTTATTATTCAGATTATTACATTTGTTTCTCTTTTTTCCCCTCCATAACACCCCTCCACCCAGCTCCCACCCTTCTCTCTGCCCTTACCTCCCTCCCATTCACCTCATCCATAGGTGTATGATTTTTGTCCAGTCTCTCCCTGTACACCCCTCACACCTTTCCCCCTGAGAATTATCCCTTTCTTGCTCCTGATTCTATTATATTCACCAGTATATTATGTTGATCGAATTTTTAATTCACTTAATTTTTAAATTCACTTGTTGATAGATATGTATTTGTTGTTATAATTTTTTGGCTTTTACCTTTTTCTTCTTCCTCTTCTAAAAGAGTACCTTTCAGCATTTCGTATAATACTGGTTTGGAGTTGATGAACTCCTTTAGCTTTTTCTTATCCGTGAAGCTCTTTGTCTGCCCTTCAATTCTGAATGATAACTTTGCTGGATAGATTATTCTTGGTTGTAGATTCTTGCTATTCATCACGTTGAATATTTCTTGCCACTCCCATCTGGCCTACATCGTTTCTGTTGAGAAATCAGCTGACAGTCGTATGGGTGCTCCCTTGTAGGTAATGAACTGTTTTTCTCTTGCTGCTTTTAATATTCTCTCTTTGTCTTTTGCTCTTGGTATTTTAATTATGATGTGTCTTGGTGTGGTCCTCTTTGGATTCGTTTTATATGAGATTCTGTGTGCTTCCTGGACTTGTAAGTCTATTTCTTTTACCAGATGTGGGAAGTTTTCAGTCATTATTTCCTTAAATAGGTTTTCAGTATCTTGCTCTCTCTCTTCTTCTGGCACCCCCACAATTCTGATGTTGGTACGCTTGAAGCTGTCCCAGAGGCTCCTTACATTATCTTCACATTTTTGGATTCTTTTCTCTTCTTGCTTTTCCAGTTGAATGTTTTCTGCTTCTTTATATTTCAAATTTTTGACTTGATTCTTGCCTTCCTCTAGTGTGCTGTTAGGACTCTGTATAATATTTTTTATTTCAGTCAGTGTCTCTAGTTGGTCCTTTTTCATCTCCTCTAGGCTCTCGCTAATTTTATCCAACTTTTCTAGCATATTCTTGAAAAACCTTATAAGCGTGGTTTTGAACTCTATATCCAGTCGTTTTTTTCCCTCCATTTCTTTTGTTTGTGATCCCTTCCCTTGTCTCGGCATTTTCACTATGCCTGTAGAACTTATGTGTTGGATTCAGCCTTATGATACCAGACTTGCAAAACCGAAGAAGCCTCTGTTGAGCTTGGGAAGGGTGGAGTCTCAGGGCTTAAGGGACCGCCTTGCCCTCCAGTCAGCCCCACCCTCCACGGCTCTAGAGTCTCACGTGACTGGGTAATCCCTGGAGCGGTCCTTGTGCGCGCAAGCCCACAGTGCCACAGTGCCACTAGACCGCACGAGTCTAGGTCCCCAGGGTTTCACCCAAAACAGGGGCTTAGTGGAGTCAGGAGTGGCACAGTTGGGAGGGTCTGTCTCCCGCCCACTGGAGAAAGCCAGCGGCACAATCTGCAGTCTGTCCTCTGCACAGTGCCGTGGGCACCAACCGGCCTCTGATCTTTTGCGACTCCCCTAAATTTCTTTGCACCTCTACCTTTTCACAGTCCAAACTCCCTCATGAGTTTTGGCTGGATCTGGGGTTTAGTGTCATAAGATAGAGGTTCAATGCCTTTGAGAGTCTCCTTTTCCCTCCTGCCAGAGAAAACCAGCCAGGTATTCCAGCACCCGCTCTCTTCATGCACGCGTCTCTGTACCTCAGCTTTTTGCAGTTCCTCTGGGTCTCTGTGAGCCCCTCTCCCTCCCTCTAGCTGTACAACTTCCACTCAGCCAGCTTTCCTGTGGTTCTAGATGATGTCCATTCTGTCTTTTAGTTGTAGTTTTGAAATTGTTGTGTGAGGCAGCAGTGTAGGTGTTTACCTATGCCGCCTTCTTGGATTCTCTCCTAGTTCTAGACATTTTAGACCTAAGGATTAGAGATGAGAAAGTTGAAGATAAAAGAAAATAAGATAGGATGGGGGTGAGCATTGGAAGTCCCTGTCATGCTTACTCAAATCTCATTAGATTGAGAATTATGGAAACCATCTCAAGCTACCATAAGAAATTTTTCAAATGGAAAATGTATTGGAAGAAGGTTGGGATAGTTGGGAGAAATTTGTCACAGCATTACCATCTGGGACAAGGAACCAAACTATACTTTTTGCCTACTTTTCCTCTCTGAACCTCTTCCCTTGCTGGACAGAGATGCCTCTTTATTGTCTCTTTGTGCATGGCAGGCAGAATACAATCTTTGAAAAGTTCCTTAGGTCACATCTCCTCAGATCCTGAGTCAGTAGATATTGTCTCTGTCTCTAGATCCCAATTCCCAATTCATAGGAGGCAGGTTCCCAATGACCTAACTGGGTATGGTTTAGGTGCCAGAGTCTCACTCCAGTTAATGAGATAAATGGGGTGGAGGTCAGGGGCATAGGGAAGTGGCAGTTGACAGAGAAAATGTCATTGAGAATTGGGCAGATGTCCAGATGTTCAAGAAGTGTTCAGTATATTTTTTAAAGTCTCAAACTAGCTTCATCATTGTTCATTTCCTAAAATTTCTGGTGCTTTATTATACTGTGCTACACTTAAAGAATAGTAATGAAACTCTACATAGAATCACGATCAAGTATAAATACATATTTTAATAAATATTATATATAACTTACCTCACTTTTTTTTTCTTGTTTTGTTTTGTTGGTTTGTTTTATTGTTGGTTTCATTTTGAGCTTCCAGAGCTAAAAGTTGAGTTTCCAGGGGAGAGGAAATAGAAATGTAGGAAAAATGGGAGTTTGTTCTGATAGCTGATCATTCTAGCCTGTGTTCCCTGCTTATGACTATTCACTGCTTACCCCTCTAGCTATTTACCAGCATACTCATCCCAAGGTTGACAATTCATTGAACACTATCAGCTTCCAGATAGTGCACCTTATACACATTATCTTGTGAAATTTAACCCTCTGGGTTAGTCATTCCCATTTGACAAAGCATAAGCCCAAGGTTGCAGATCAAGTGCTCGAGTAGAGATTTAAGTGAAGATTTCTAAATTTGCAAGCTTCCTTAGCTTCAAACTACCTCTCCATTTGCTAGTCCTTCCCTCTACTAAAACCCCATTTTTTTGTTTTTACCTTCACCAGCTTTTATGGTATGTGACAGAGTTCAAAGTTTTTCTTCAAGCACTGTACTTTCAGCTTTCATATGGAAGTAAAGCTGGCACATCACTGACACATTTCTGAAAAGAGTTAAAAAACCTATGTATAACTCTGAAGACTACTTTTGTGTGTTTCCATTTATTTGGGTGATTTGTGTATTTTTTTCATTTGGGAGTAGGAGTTGTCCTATTAGTTAATTTTCAGGTTAAAATGTTTTGATATATTCTGGCATTGATGTAAAGAAAATTTACTAAGTGAAAAGTAAATTTTTGGGGAAATTGTTTAATCTTTCAATTTCTATGTTAAGACAAAAAATGTCTTATCCCATTGGCCTAACCCGAATAGGCCACGTTTCATACTGTGTTCCTAATACCTAACCTATATTTTGCTTTCTTTAGCTTCTAGTCATTGCTCTTTGTCCTCATGTCTTCTGAGACTATGAATAATTCCCTTCTTTCATTACATCGTTACCCAGGAGGTATTATTTATAGATTGTGAACATGCCTCAGTTCATTTTTCTCTTTTCTAGACTACTCAAGTTAAGCTTTTTCAGTTCTATTTCATATATCTTTTCCTCCCCCACCCCATTTTAAAAAATCCTTTGTGTTCTCTTTTAGGCTTTCTCAAATTATTCTAAATACTCCCTAACACTGTAGAGAAGAAATATACAGAATATTAGAAGAGCAATTTCATACTGATCTGACTGGGCTGACCATGACCTCTCTTTTCCAGTGTTACATCTTTAGCTGTGACATACAGGTGCATTAACTTTCTCACACATTAGCCATCACTGGATAAATAAGTTTTTTCTCCAAATGCATTTTGTCACTATAGGACCATTTCAATACTTTGAGTATATGTTTCTACTAGAATCTGCTCTTATGAACTTTTTACCCTTGTGGCAATAAGTTCTAATGCTTTAAGTTTGGTTAGAAATATAATTACTATTTTTGACCTAATTGTTTTTCAGGCATAGTGCTGCTTATTAGGATTATTAACTCCAGTTTTGAGTTAAATTTTACTTAGTAGAATTTACTAACAAACTTTATATTTAAGTTGTTCAACTTTACCAAATGCTTTTAGATGTCAGAAATATGCCCAAGTCAGAAAGACACGATTTACTTGACAACACTGAGTAAGATGCAACTTTTTCCAGACTATAGAAATGAAGAAATATGCCTTAGGTACTGAAATCAGTCCACAAAAAAAACTTTTTGTGTGTAGTTTAGAAAGATTCAGGGGCAGGTATTAGGTTGCTGGGTTGTTTTGGGGGAGGAGAAAGGGAAGGAGGAATCACCCTCTTTCTGACAATACAAGGAAATTCCATAGGAATTGAATGGAATTATAAAATAAGAGGTCCAAAGGAAAACTGGTATACTGAAAGGGTGGAATTAGGGCAAGAGATGGGACTTTTGACAGCAGATGTATAAAGTACTCAGCTTTTGATCACATGAGAAGGGAATCTGAATTTACTATTCCGAATACTTTTCCACAAGTTTTGAGCCTTTATTTAGTAAGCTATTCTGCTTCCTAACCCAGATCATAAAAACTACTTCTGTTTTTCTTCAAGAAGATGAGCTATAAGAATAAAATCTCTGTCCTAACTAGTTTGGCTCAGTGGATAGAGGGTTGGTCTGCAGACTGAAAGGTCCCAGGTTCGATTCCAGTCAAGAGCATGCATCTTGGTTGGAGGCACATCCCCAGTAGGAGGTGTGCAAGAGGCAGCTGATCAATGTTTCTCTCTCATCAATATTTCTAATTCTATATCCCTCTCCCTTTCTCTCTGTAAAAAATCAATAAAATATATTTTAAAAAAAGAATAAAATCTCTGACCTAGAAATGTGGAACTGTGTGCTCATTTAGTAAAGGTTTTGTTGATAATGATGGATGCTACAGCTAAGAAATTAGAACACTGATTTCTCCATCTGACCACAACCTCTGACTCTTTCCCCTCTCTTAATCCCTTAGGCCCAATAAACCTACTGTTTCACCTCTTTGACACCTATGCCTAGTCAACCCTGGTTTGTTCTCTGATTCCCTCAGCTCCTCCTGGCAGCCCTTCCCTCCTTACTCACATTGGATCCCATGAACCATTATCTCAAATACACTCTTGGCAGCACTTTTTCATCCATCACTCCCTTGACCATCTGCCTCACCTGTCGCACCAATGTCCAACCTTAACATCCGTTTTCTCTGCTTTTGGTCTCAGATGGCTAAATGCTATTAGGGAAGATCACATAACTGAGCTGTCTGTCTCCATTACAAATTTAATTTTCAATCTCAACTGGCCCCTCAGTTCTGTACAGCATTTCTTTTACTTAATACCAATCAACAACTTTTCTATTTCCCTTAGTGACTATTCCAAATCTTGCCCATATTTCTCAAGTTTTATGCCCACACCCTGTCTACTTATTCTTGGCAGGCAGCCAGCACTTTACTTTACCAGGAAATTAGAAACCAACTTTATGTACTCTTCTAACCTCTACATTTTACCCCCAGAATTATATCTGTATTTCACCCGTTCATGCTTCTTTTTTCCTTAATATGCCAAAGAAAGAATATCCTGGCTCATTTGTGAAGCTAACTTTTCTATGTAGCTTTTGTTTCTAGCTGATTATATCTACACAAGTACTTTGGTTTGTTAATTATCTTTTATTGTTTGCAACTTTAATGTCTTCCTCTAAACAGGCTCCTTTCTTTCATAAATAAATATGCCCAACTTTAACTATTTTTGAAATCAAGACCCACAACTTACAAGCTTCTCTTTTCAAGCTTTTAAATCAGAAAAGTATTGAGCATGTAATACTAATCACATGAGAAGGGACTCTGAAATTACACCTGCAGATTTTGTTATAACCTCTAAAGATTAACTAAAGATTAAATAACATCAGGTTCCATCCATTATGTAGTTTATAGATTTCTCAAAAAGAGTCTCTACTTACTTCCCTTTCATTTCCTAAGCACTGTTATTGGTGACTTACTATGGGAGGACACTACTGTTTTATTTTTAAATAGGTCTGATACAAATGCTTTGCTTTTTTATGATTATAGGCTCTGTTGGTTCAGGCTTGGAACCTGAGGGAAGGATGCAATCCCTAGGAAGGATAGTGTCCTAGGACTACTGTAACCAAAAGTACCAATACCTGGGTGGCTTAATAATACAAAAGATATTATATTACAGTTCTGGAGCCTAGAAATCTGAAAGCAAGGTTTAAGCAGAGCTATATTCTCTTTAATGGTTCAGGTGAGGCTCCTTCCTTGTCTCTTCCAGCTTCTGGTGGTTAGGGTTAGGGTTAGGGTTAGGGTTAGGGTTAGGGTTAGGGTTAGTGCTGACAGTCTGTAGCATTCCATGGCTTGTAGGTAGATGTACTGCTAGTGTCTCAAGGCCATCTTCTCACTTTGTGTCTTCACATCATTTTTATCTATACATATCTGTTTCTATGTTCAAACTCTCCCTTTGGATAAAGACATTCATCCTGAATTAGGTTCCTCCCTAATGACCTCATTTTAACTTGATTATCTCTCTAAGGACCCTATTTCCAAAGAAGGTCACATTCTGAAGTACTGGGATTTAGTACACTAGTGTATCTCTCTTGGGAGATAGGACTCAACTCAAGATAGATGGTTTACTCCAAATGAGCTCCCCTGTCTCTGGGTGAGTAGAAAATTCAGATGTTTAGTCTGATGACTGAAATGGATAACTGGTTATTAAAACAAAGGAATGTGTTGTCTCAGTTATGGTCTAAAACTGCCTGGTATATTAATGAAAGTTAATAAAAGAGGAAGGAAAGAACAGTAGGGTTCATACCACCTAAGAATTAAAATTTGGGATCACAATAGAAGTTAAAGAACAACCTTGCCAGATAATACTAAATGAATGCTAAAGGAACTTCAGATAGCTTCCCTCTATAAGAGAGGATAAACTAGTTAAATTAGAGGTCAATTGGATTTTTAAAAATTTGATCTCCACAATTCCCTTGCAGCTCAAGTGCTCCTGTCACTTCTGTTCTGCTGATCAGATGGACCCACATGAGACGTAGAGAGGAAAGAAGCAAGCATCCTTAAGTGGTGGTCATTTGGGAGAAATTGGAACTTTTGCCAAGCATAGGGCAAAGGCAACTGCTTCTTTAGGGATGTCAGCAGGCAGGTGCCTGGGTATGGTATGTAGTGTCACAGAAGGTAAATAGCAATTAGAGGTAGCAATTCTATGTGTTGTTGGGTGTTTTGAGTTTTTTCCCCCCAAGTTATAAAAGAAAGTTTATTCAGAAACTTACAGAGTAGTAAAAGTGACCCATAGAATAAATGGGCTAAGAAAACAAGGTACAGAGGCAAATGAAGGCCTTGGAGCTTAGGAAAGTATACTCAAGTGGCCATAGGTTAGAAAGAGAATTTTTTTATTATTGTTTTTCTGGATGCATTATAATTTGTTGCTTTGTTCTTGGCTCTTAGCCAATCAAGCTCAGGTCTCTGACTCTCTATAGGATCTTATTCTTCTACATTCTTATTAAAAAAAAATCATAATTTCTGGCAAATGGCTGTGACTGATAGAAATGCATAGGGAACTAACTCTTCTATCTTCTTACCCAGTGTCATATCTAGATCCAACAATTCAGTAAATTAAGCTTTATTTCCTAGCTGACTGCTCAAAATTATCCTCGGGTAACTTGGGGGAAAATTTAGCATTTTTGAGTGCAGGATTTCTCAGTCTTGGCACCGGTGATATTTTAAGACAAATGACTGTGTCATTGCTGGCTGTCTTGTATTTTGCGGGTTGTTAAGAAGCATCTGTGGCCTTTATGCACTAGATGATAGAAGCATTTCTTCCAAGTTGTGATAACCCAAAGTGTAATGTCTCCAGATATTTCCAAGTGTCCACACTGGTAGGCAAAATTACCTCCAGAAAACCACTGGGGGATAATTACAGCTAAAACATTTAACATGCAAGAATGTGTTCAATCTTCAAAGCAGCTGCATAGAGAAGATATTACCATTTTGCACATTTTACAGATAAAAATCCATGCACGGAGGGTTTAACTAACGTACACATCTCACATGAGTAGAAAGAAGTAGATCTGGGTATATGCTCTTACTCACCTTACTCTTTTAGTTCTATAATGTACCAGCATTCACATTTTCATTAAGCCTTAAAGCCCTTGGTGATCTTTAGAAGAAGGATCACCATTTTATCTTTGGTATAAAGTTTAAAAAGTAATTAAGATGTTACATCTTCATACCATAGAATTTGACATGCCTGACAGTAAGATTTTATCTTACTTTGCAGTCATCCTATATTTTGCCTCTCTTTATTATCCTAAAACATATCTTATCTAGAAATTCTTCCCAAATCTCCTAAAGTTTTCTTCACCTACAAAGTCTGCATTCTTTGTCACTAATTATATCGATCTTCTCAATAATCTATATACCAAGGTTCATATTCTATTACTCTTGTCTCCAGAGCATAAGTTAAGCACCAGCCATACAACTTCTCACTCTTTCAAGTAATACTCCAAGATGCATTGATATATATCTTCCCCTGCTAGAATAGCTTCTTTCATCTCTTTGAATGGAAAGAAATATTCATCCTACAGGCTTTGCTCCAATGCTGGCTACTTGTTAAGATTTGCACATCTCCACTATTTAACTGCAAATTTAATCCCCTGGGTTCCCATGGCATTTTTATAAACCTCTATTAGAACACTTGTTATATTGAACTGTAAATATTGGACTTTACACATTTGGTTCCACCTGGAGATTATGAGCTAATTAAGGGCCACACTGCACCTATTCTTCATGTCTTCAGCACTGGGCAGAATGCCCAGCTCATAACAGGAACTCAAAAATATATATGATTATCTAATCGCTATGCTGTACACCTGAAACTAATACAAAATAATATTGAATGTAAACTGTAATTTAAAAATAAAATTAAAATGAAATTAAATCAATCAACTCAGGATAACCATCACAGAATAGTCAGAAGTGGCCATCATGACTCCAGCTACTAAGATACGTTTAAAGGGATTCTTGATCCATCACAACTTGTTCCCTTCCCATAACTGCCTGTTTGCCTCTGAACATTGCAAAGTGTTCAAGATTCCCTGCTTGGCACTAGCCCATTGATAGAGTTTTACTTTGTATCCCATCTGGATTGATAATGAAACAAGAAATGTGGGTATTGTCTGAGTCCAGAGTTCTTATCTCCCGAAAACAAAGAATGAAGTCACAGACAAAAACAATTAGTAGAACCAGAATTTATTGGGAGAAGCCAGACCTGGAAAAGATTGACTGGGGTTGCAGGAGCAGCCCAGTGTCAATAACTTCCTTTTTATGTTATAATCAGGAGTACTTAAGCATTCAAGCTAATTAAAGTCTATTAGTCCATGTGTGGAGCCCCACATGGCCATATGTGCTCCCCTGCAACAAGAACATCAGGTATCCATTGTAGTCTGGGACAGGGGAGAGAGGAAGTGCACACGCACTTTTGGTATATATGCTAGTTAGTTCCTGATTAGTCCTTTCACATAATTTTGCCTTAGACTATCTTGTGATTGGTTATCTGCAAGTTGCCTGTCTTAGCAGCATCCATACATTTTAAAGCTCATGTCTCCCACATATACCCTTTTTTTCTCACCCAGTTGGAATGTCTTAGTAACTCTGCCTAGTTGGGTTCCTGAGTTTTACTTTCTCCTCCAATGGTCCTGCCCCTACTTCCTAACTTCTTTCTGTCTCCACAGTAATATTAAAGCATAAATATTAAGGCTTTATCAATTTAATGATTCTAAATAATTTGAATTTTCACTGGTTCTTAAATATATTTATCTACTCAAATCTAGTAGATCATATCTGTGCTACTCAGATTACTTGAATCATATGTACAACTAATCATATGTATAACTAATTTCTAATCATTCATTAGAAATCTAATGTAGTTATATAAAATGATATTCTTTTCAAATAAGATATGAAAAATACCAGCTTGCTACCATGTCATTAAAACAAACAGAACTGATGATTCATGGGATAAAAATAAGACTTGAACTAGACATCCAAAGACCAATTATTTGTGCTGGTTCTCTGAGAAACTGTATGTGAGAGCATCTCAAGAAGGTTCTAAATTTATCTGACACCTGTCCTTATCTATAATTTGGAAGTAATATTCCTGAGCAGTAAACACAGTGGTTTAGACAATAAAAGGAAGAAGAAAGTGCTTAAAATACAAACAGCTACACCAACATAAAGTATTTTTAGTAAAAACATATCTTTTTTAAAAGCACAACTCATACTCATGGCAATGATTATGGTTTGTTTGTTCTTTTGAGTGCCTATTGCTAAAACAAGGGCTGAAATGTGATAAAGTGTCTGCATATTATCAGTTATGTCACCTCAAAGTGGTGACATTGAAGTTTAAAGAAACCAACAAATACATTACCTAAGGGAGGAGGTGCTAATTAGTTAAGCTAAAGAGGGGCTGTCTTTCAACTTTGGTTTTAGAAGTGCATTTCAACAATCATTTCCATTTCAAAGTTACTACTGTCCTTTTCAGGGGTATTTTGGTGATTAGAAAGTTTAAAACATAATTCAGTTGTGTTCAACTACTTGTCCTAACTTTTTCTCCCCATCTGAGCATGACAAAGAGCTTTATTATGTTTTGGTTTGGCCAATTATCTGATAAACCAAAAGTGAAAAGAAGGGATTGATATCTAAACATTCATAATCAAGAGAAGGTGCATTATAGAAAATTGGACAGCTTCCTGCAAGGATTGTGAACTATTACCCTGGAGCCTTCCCAAGGTCAGAGGTAGATTTTGGCAGTGATGTACCATTCATTCATCACTCACTCATTCAACATATATTTATTGTGAATGTACTAATTATACTACCAGCCCTTGAATTTGTCAACATTTTTATATTTCACATAATTGAAATTGTATTAACTCTTTTCCCATAAACTCTTGAGTTTCTGAAAACAAATGTAATCTTATAAAAGTGAAAATATTTTCATAAAGAATGTTATGTATTTCCCTTATTAAAAAAACAATGTTTGTTTCATGAGGTTAACCACTTTGTTCAAATAAGTTTTTTAAAGATGTTGAGATTATTCAGTTTCCTCAATTACATTTTAAATAAAAAAATTTAGTGCAGATTTGTCTCATATATATATATATATATATATATATATATATTTATATTTTTTTTTTTACAGAGAGGAAGGGAGAGGGATAGAGAGTTAGAAACATCGATGAGAGAGAGACATCAATCAGCTGCCTCCTGCACACCCCCTACTGGGGATGTGTCTGCAACCAAGGTACATGCCTCTGACAGGAATCAAACCTGGGACCTTTCAGTCTGCAGGCCAATACTCTATCCACTGAGACACACTGGTTTCGGTTCTTTCTTCTTGATTAGGAACACATTTCTCTCCCACATGCCCCAAGGACACAAAGGGATTTAAATCATGTTCTAAGGAAAAGGTCACCTGAAGCCCAATATAGAAACCCAGCCCTTCCTTCCACTTCCACTCACAAAGCCCTATGCTGCTCTGGCCATTCCCAATGGTTCCAAGTATTGAAGGTATAAAAAAGCCAGGCAGCCCAGCTGGTGTGGCTCAATGGTTGAGTATCAACCCATGAACCAGGAGGTCATACTTTGATTCCCAATCAGGGCACATGCATCGGTTGCAGGCTTGATCCCCAGTAAGGGGTGTGCAGGAAGCAACCAATCAATTATTCTCTCTTATCATTAATGTTTCTATCTCTCTCCCCCTCTCCTTTCCTCTCTGGAATAAATTCACTATATATTTTTTAAAAGCCAGGCATACATCAATTATTGTTTCTAAAATATAATCTTGACAATATCTTTATAGTCTTTTTTTTCAGCTAACTCATTCAAAAAGAAATATTTGTTCATATTTTAGATACTTATTTGACCCTATGCATCTTGTAAAAATACTGTATAAATATTTAGAATGGTCAAGATTAGTCATAGTTGTCTATATTTACTAGTATTACAAATGATTTCTTCCTACATGCTAACATTTCAAAGATTCAATTTAAATTTTTAAAGAGAAAATAATGAACACATCATAAGTATACAGTTTTATAAATTTTCACAAAGTGAACACACCAGTGTAACTACTCAGATGAGTTACCAGCCCTCTTAAATGTCCAAAGGGCTCCATTTACCCTCATCATCATTTCCTTCATTTTACCAAAAGATAATGTCTTCTATCACCATAGATTGGATTTACCTAGGTCTGGACTTTTATTAATGAAATCATATAGTACATATTTTATTATATTTGACTTATTTGTTCAACATTATGATTGTGAAATTGACCCATGTTACAACAAAAAGCAGTAGTTCATTTATTTCCATTGCTATGTGTAGTATTTCATTAAACCATTATTTTTATCCATTTGGGTTGTTTCAAGGTGTTGCCTATGATAAACAATACTGCTATGCACATATTTTCTATCATGTTTTAGTGCACTTACTTACAAACATTTCTCAGAGAATGTACTCAAGTACGGAATTGAGAGGTGATAAGATATGATACGCTCAACTCAAGCACATACTGCCATTTTTCCAAAGTGCTTGTAAAATATAAGCTCCCTCCAGCAGTTTATAACACTTCCAGCTGTTCCACATACTTCCACTTGCTCCACTTGTTATTGTGTGTAAGTTATTGTGTATAAATCAGCCATTCTAGTGGCAGTGTAGTCATATCACATTGTGTTTTTAATTTGCATTTCCAAAATGAATGATGAGGCTAAGAATATTTTTATATCTTCTTGTGTATTTGAAAATATTCTTTTATGAAATGCTTATTCAAATACTATCCCTGTGTTTTCTATTGAGTTGTAGCTGTGACATTTTCTTGTATGCATTTTATCAGTGGTTCTCAGTTGTGTTGGATTTTATCCCTTCAGGGACGTTTGGTAATGCCTAGAGACATTTTTGTTTGCCATTGGATAATACCATGGGTAGATACTCGGGATTCTGCTAAACATCCTACAACAAACAAGAGAGCCTTCTAATCACAAGGAATACTAGTATGTGGGCCAAAATGGTATATCCAAAATTGAGGAATTTTGAAATACCTATGTGTATAACTAAAATATAATTTCTCTATATAAAAGCCTAATATGCAAATTGTCCCCTCAGGAGTTCAACCAGAAGACCAGTTTGATTGCTCACTATTATGTGCACTGACCACCAGGGGGCAGCACAGAATGAAGGAAGGTCCTGGCTGGCAGCTGGAAGGCCCCAATGGGCTCTGATCACAGGGATCCTACCTGTGCATGAATTTTGTGCACTGAGCCTGTACTATATATTTTCTTATAGTTAATAAAGTATATACTACCTTTCACTTTGAGGCTTGCTTCTTACTGTTAATGATGTGTAGTGAATAGAAGCTCTTAAATTTAAGGTATTATTTTTGTTTATAATTATTATTCTTAGGGATTATTGAAAATATTTTTGCCTACTCAAAGCTCATGAAGAAAATGCTCTTTGTTATCTGTAGAGGCGCACTGTCCAGTACAGTAGCAACTAGCTATATGTGTTTATTGAGCACTTGAACTATGGCTAGTAAAAATTGAGATGTGCCAGAGTGTGGAATATATACCAAATGTTGAAAAATTTGTTTGAAAACAAGAATGCATATCATTTTTTTACAGTAACTATATGTTGAAATGATAACAACATGGATATATGCTAGTAAAATATCTGATAAAATCAATTGCATATTTGACTCATATAGTTCTATGGGACAGCATTTTCCAGAGGAAAATTGTCTTATGTTTTACATTTCAATCAATAATTCACTCATAACTGATTTTTATTTATGGTGTGAAGCAAAAGTAAAAATACATTTTATACCATCTGAGTATTCATTTGGCTTAGCTTCATATATTAAAGGAACACTCTTTCCCTATAGAATTTATATCCCCCTCCCTTTGTCATTATTCAAATGCTTTATTTTGTTCCTATAAACTATTCATTTTGTTTTTTTTTAACCAATAGCACACTGTCTTAATTACTCTCCCTTGATATGTAGTAGAAAATCCTCTTAACTATATTATTTAGGGATGTTTGTATTTCCATATAAATTTTAAAGTCAAATTTTAAAAAAAGTTTCTGCAAAGGTTTTCACTGGGAAAGAAATTAGTCTGAAAACTATATGAGGAGAATTGAGACATTAATTACATTGAAACTTCTACATCAGAAATACTCCTCCTTTCCATTTATGGGCCTATTAATTTCTCTTAGTAATGTGATATGTGTAAAGGGCTAAAAAAATCTATTGATAAACTCAGTAATAGAATATTGATGATTTATAACATTAATTAAATGGTATTTTATAATTAATTTTTTTTATTTCTAATATATCATTAATCAATGTATGTTGACCTTTTATCACATGAACTTGCTAAGTTAACATATTAATTCCCAAAGTTTTAATCTGTAGATTTTTAGGGGACTTTCCAAGTATATAAATATATTATCTGCAATACTGGCAACTGTATTTCCTTGTTTTCTTAACATATATCTTTTTTTTTTTTACAGTTTCTCCACATGTTGCTCACAGTAGAAACTCAATACAGTGTTGAAGAGGATTGATAGTTTGTGCCTCATTTGTAACCTCAGTGTATAAGCTTTCAAAATTTCATTAAGTGCCTAGGATGCATTCTGAAGTTTTTGTTGTTGTTTCTGTTTTTGTGTTTTAGCTACCTTTTATCAGATTAAAACAGGTCTCTACTATTTATAATTTGCTTAAACATTTTACTAATAAGGGAATTGAATTTGATCAAAAGTTTTATCTGAATCTGTTGAAATGAATGTAATACTGTTTTATTTATTCTATTAATGTAATTAAATAAATTGGTTTTGAATGTTATTATATCCTTGGGTTATTTGTACAAACCCAAATCAGTGATGATATATTCTTCTTTGTGGAATTTAGATCTTTAGACTAAATTTGTCACTACTTTCTTAGGAATTCTTATATCTAATATTTATCAAGGGAATAACTGCTCTGTAGTTCTGTTCCTTTGATATTCTTACTAGGTTTTGTTAGCAAAATAATGCTAGCCTTTTTCTATTCTCTGGAAGTTTATTTGTGATTAGGATTATTTTTTCCTTAGAGACAGAAAATAATTCTATGCTAAATTATTTTAATTGATAGGTTTCATTGTGTGAAGATTTTAAAATTCAAGTTTAATTTCTTTAATAAAAGATGGCACAGCCAAAACCGGTTTGGCTCAGTGGATGGAGCGTCAGCCTGCGGACTAAAGGGTCCCAGGTTCGATTGAGGTCGGGGGCATGTGTCTTGGTTGCGGGCACATCCTCAGTTGGGGTTGTGCAGGAGGCGGCTGATTGATGCCTCTCTCTCATCATGTTTCTAACTCTCTATCCCTTCTCCCTTCCTCTCTGTGAAAAATCAATAAAAAATATATTTTAAAAAAATATGGCACAAATCAATCTATCCATTTCATTGAAATTTTCAAATTTATTTCCATCAATTCCAATATAATATCCTGGAATTACCATTTTATTTGTAGAATTGGTAGAGATTTTCTGTTTTTCATTCCTGATTCTCTCTCTCTCCCTCTCTCTCTCTCTCTCTCTCTCTCTCTCTCTCTCTCTCTCTCACACACACACACACACACACACATACACACACACA
>JAAGEH010002528.1:56241738-56294170 GCA_011751065.1 Lasiurus cinereus
ATCTGTCTCTCTCTCTCTCTCTCTCTCTCTCACACACACACACACACACACATACACACACACACACACACACAACACAGACACCAGTCTTGCTAAAGATGGTTTGTGGTTTTGCTGATTTTCTCTATCTTAAATTTGTTTTCTATTAATTGATTTCTAATCTTTTTTTTCATTCTATTTTGTTTGGTTTTAGATTCCTGTTTTGTTTTTTTTAATATACCTGATAGCTGATTATTTTAGCCTTCCTCTTTTTCAAACACAAAATAATTTATATACATACATACTGGATTTTTAATGGTTTTTCTTCTGCTCCGCGAATATTTGCCTTATATTATTTACAATGTATAATCCAGATTGTATATCCTTTCTACAACTCTTTAATCTTTACTGAAAGCCATTTATCACGTTTTTATTTTTCAGTTGCAGTTATTTTATTTCTTTTAATAGGTGAAATATAAATGATTTCTACTGTCAGAGGTTATGCTTCTGTGCGTTTCCAGTCTACCTTTAAATAATATCTTCTACTTTATGTATAATGTAAGGATCATTCAACATTTAATTTGCCTCTCCCTCTCCTGATCTTTATTTTGTATTGTTATACAATTTTTACTTGCATAAATATTATAAAATGCCCCGAATTATTTTTACTTGATTATATCTTAAATGTATTAAAAACCAAGAATGAAAGGTAGCTTATATTTATGCATATACTTGCCATTCCAGGCACCTTCATTCCTTGTGCAAATTCAATTTTCTATCTGGCCTCATTTTTCTTCACACTAAGGAGCCTCTTTTAGTATTTCCTATAGTGCAGGGCTGGTGGCAACAAATTCTATCAAATGTTGTTTGTCTGAAAAAGAGTTTGAGTAAATCTGGATATGAAATTAGAGGTGGAAATTTTTATTTTATTTTGTTCCTTCAACCCACTCTAAGTATCTTTCCACTGCATTTCTGATAAGTCTGTGATAATTCTTATTGCTATTTTCTCTGTATAACTACATTATCTTTCTTTTTAGGCATCTAAATTCTGTGCTGTCTGTACCCAATATCCAAAGACAGCTCTTATACATACTGATCTCTGTTTCCCAGTGTTTAATGGTGGAGGTTAACATTGGTCCCAATTATAGCATCATGGCACGAAATGGAAGGTTTATCCAGATGTTCTTAACTGAGTGATAGAAATTGATTATGAAAATGTGTGGAGTGTCTTCATGTAATCTTCCTCAAGAACAGATTTTTTTGGTGGCTTATGATAAATAGTTGGAATAGGAACATATAGCATTAATCCAAACAGTAACTGGACTGATTTACCCATGAGTTACAGTCTTTGTGAGGACCTGAAAATCTTTAATTATTATTTACTTTTAAAATTTAAACTTTCAGGGTCCTGAATAAATTTATGGGCTGTTTAGACTTTCCACTACCAGTATATAAACACTAATTTTTCTCTCCTCAGTAACACAAGACCAACAATAATTTCCCTTAGCTATTCAGCATTTCTGTTTGCCTTTTCTACCTTCCAGCCAGTTCCACCCATAAAAGGGCAAATGCCTTAAAGGGAAACAATAAATTCTGTATGCCGGGCCTACTTTGTGCTGTGATCCAGGAGCTTGGTCCTAGAGGGCTTGCATTGGTAAAGCTGAACTTTAAATTTTTGTCTTTCCTATTCAATGATGCTGCTAACAGCTCTTTTGTTTTTTTGTTTCTTAGCAGCTATTCTGCTTGACTTCTTTATCTCTCTACACATATCACTTCTGAATTGAAAATTGCCATTGCATATTAACCCTTTATAAGATATATGCTTTGCAAATATTGTGTCCATTCTATATGTCGTCTTTTCAATTGAATGTTTTCTTTGCTGTGCAGTTACTTAGTGCTATGTAGTCCTACTTGTTGATTTCAGCTTTTGATGCTTGTATTTTTTATATCTTATCCAAAAAAAAAATCATTACCAAGACCAATATCAAAGATCTTTTTTCCCCTTCGCTTTTTTCCTAGTAGTTGTACAATCTCAGGTGTTATATTTATTTATTTTTATTGATTGATTTTGAAGAGAGAGGGGAAGGGAAAAGGGAGATAGAGAAACAGATTGGGGAGGAGAGAGGGAGAGGTAAATCTGTTGTTCCACTTATTTATGCATTTCTTGGTTGATTCTTGTATGTGTCCTGACTGGGGATTGAACCTGAAATCTTGGCATATCAGGACAAAGCTCTAACAAACTGAGCTACCTGGCCAGAGCCTTAGGTGTTACATTTAAGTATTTGATCAATTTTGAGTTAATATGTATGAATAGTGTAAGATAGGATTCCAGTTTCTTTCTTTTGCATATGGATATCTTGCTTTCCCAACACCAATTATTGTAGGGACTATGCTTTTCCCATTTTGTGTTTTGACACCTTTGTCAAAAATTAATTTCCAATGTATGTGTGGTTTTGTGTCTAGATTCCCTTTTCTGATGCCCTGATTTTCATGCTGGTTTTTCTGACAGGACCATATTGTTTTTATTACTATAGTTTTGTAGCATTTCTTAAAATCAAACCATATAAAGAAATCATATGACTCAATAGCAAAAAATATATATTATCCAATTAAAAACTGAGCAAAATACATGAATAGAAATATTCCAAAGAAGACAGTAAATTATTCAATAGGTGTATGAAAAGGTGCTCAACATTACTAATTAACAGGGTAATGCAAATCAAAACATCACTTCACATATGTTAGAAGGACCATTATCAATAGACAAAAGATAAATATTGGCAAGGAAGTAGATAAAAGGGGACCCCTGTACACTGTTAATGGAAATGTAATTTAGTACAACCATTAGGTAAAAAAGTCTGATGGTTCCTTAAAAACTAAGTATGGAACTACCATATGATCCAGCCATCCCACTCCTAAGTATATATGTGAAGGAAAGGAAATCAGTATCTCCAAGAGAACTCCAAGATATATCTGGATCATCTTTTTCACTGCAGCATTATCTAAGGTAGACATTACCAGAAACCCAACTAACCATGACTAAGAGAGAGAGAGAGAGAGAGAGAGAGAGAGAGAGAGAGAGAGGTGAGAAACATCTATTAGCAGCCTCCAGTACACACCTAAACCTCCCATAAGCTTGGTATGTGCCCTGACTGGGAATTGAACTGGCAACCTTTCTGTGCACAGGATGATGCTCCAATTGACTTGAGGGACAGCAGCCAAGGAAGCCATGATTATCTTTGTTAAGTTCTAGTTTGTTTGAAGTTATGAAATGGAGAAATGGGTAAACACCACAAGTTAAAGAAACTCAGTATTTTTGGATTCTAAGGATATATAATTTTTAATTTGTTCAAACATGTTTATTAGAATTACATCCAAGCCATTAGGTAGAAAAATATAAAATAACTTTAATCTTTTTTATTTTTAATTCAATCTATTGGGGTGGCATAAGTGTCAGTCTTAAAAGCACAATTCCATAGATCTGACTTGTCCTCACAAGTACTGGTGACAGCAAGAAGAGTCACCACTCCTCCACACAGGTGCCTTCTTTTTATTTTCCCTTAGCATAGGTAGAGAGTATAATTGTTCTATGTTTTCAAAATTTTGTCTTCATCCTTTATTCACTCGTTTATTCCATAATTCATTCAGCTTTTGTATTCCTTAGTTCAGAAAAGGAAATCCTGTTTACTTTTGATATGATTTCACAGGAAATATTCTAGATAGATAAAACGCTACACTCATGTAAAGAGTTATATATTTAGTTCAGCTGAATTTACATTTAAAGCTATTATATAGAAAATTCAAGGTTAGATTATGCAAATTCAGAACAAGAAAGAATTCATTTGAAAAAAGAAACTATAGTAAGATTATGAATCATCCTTCCTCACAGTTAATATTTTATATTTTTAATACATATTTTTGTGCTTTTTTCTGTATAGCATTATTTTATATTGCTTGAATTCTCCAGGAGTACTAGATAAGATGTAAATTTTTTAAACCATTTTTTACTCTCTCAGCAACTTCTGAAAAATTATTTTATATTAGTAGTCACAGCTCATAGGCAAACTTTCAGATTTTTCCAAATTTTTTAAGATAAAACTATAGAAATATTTTAATAATTACATGAATTCAATAGCTAATTACATTCTGTGAAATATCTTATAAGTGACAAAAATATATACTCAATAACTAATCAAATTCTCTTTTTTTTAAATGTGTTTCTTTTTGTTTGTGTTTTGCTGCTACTGTTAGCTTGTTTGATTTTGAGTTTTGTTTTGTGTTTTGACCTTCACCCTCTTTGGATGGCTACACTCAAACTCAAGTCTCTATTTTGTAGAAATAATATTCTCAGTATTTTCAAAATTGTGAATAGTATTAGAATTCATTGAATATAAATGCCTTATTTTACAGATGTAGAAACTAAAGTATTGAGAGACTAAACTACATACATTATAATTATTTGCACAGTTAAGTATCTTATACTATGATCAGTTTTAATAGATTCAAATCATTGATTTTTCCAAATGTAAAATATAACAAAAAATTGTTATTTGGACTATCATTTTAATAATAATAGTGCAAAAATAACAGAAAATGCATTGATATTTAAGCAAGAAAAAGTTTTTTTATAACTCAAGTCTTTCTTGTGAAACTATTTTGTAAATCCATCCAGTAGAACAGAAAAATTCAGAGTTGATGATCCAATCTTTGACTGAAGACAGATTATTCATTATTCCATGCTTTAGCCTCTTTATATGAAAAACAACTTTTTATTTCCTAGGTGTAACAGGTATAAATATTAGTTCTTACCCCTACTTAGGACTTTACTTCTAGTCATTCATTAAGTTTGTGTCTTTCTTTTTTTTAGTACACCTATGGAACACAGTTTATTTATTTATTTAATTTATTAAATCTTTATTGTTCAGATTATTACAGTTGTTCCTTCCCCCCCACCTTACCTTCCCTCCACCCAGTTCCAACCCCACCCCATACCCTTTCTCCCATCCAAAGGTGTATAATTTTTATCCAGTTTCTTCCCACACCCTCCATACCACTTCTGTCCCGAGGATTGTCAGTCAACTCCCTTTCTATGCCCCTGATTATTTTATATTTACCAGATTATTCTGTTCATCAAACTTTTTGTTTTCTTGATTTTTAGATTTACTTGTTGATAGATATGCATTTGTTGTTCATAATTTTGATTTTTACCTTTTTCTTCGTCTTCCTCTTCTTAAAGAATAGTTTTCAGTATTTCATATAATACCGGTTTGGTGATGATGAACTCCTTTAGCTTTTTTTTTTATCTGTGAAGCTCTTTATCTGACCTTCAATTCTGAATGATAGCTTTGCTAGGTAGAGTAGTCTTGGTTGTAGGTTCTTGCTATTCATCACTTTGAATATTTCTTGCCACTCCCTTCTGGCCTGCATAGTTTCTGTTGAGAAATCAGCTGACAGTTGTATGGGTGCTCCCTTATAGGTAACTAACTGTATATTATTCTTTATTTCAGTCAGTGTATGCTTAATTTCTAGTTTGTCCTTTTTTATATTCTTGAGGGTCTCAATAAATTTATCAGCCTTTTCTAGAAAATTCTTGAAAAACTTATAACCATGGTTTTGAACTCTATACCCAGTCATTTGCTTTTCTCCATTTCTTTCATTTGCGACTTGTTTCTTTGTCTCCACATTTTGGCTGCTTCCCTGAGTTGATGGAGTGTGCTAGGTGTCCTATAGGGCCCAGTAGCTCAGCCTCCCCAGTTACCTGAGGTGGACACTCTTGGTGCACCCCTCTGTGGGCTGTGTACACAGTCTTGTTGTAGTTAAGCTTTGATTGTTGTTGGTATCCCTGGGAGGAATTGACTTCCAGGCCAATTGGCTGTGAGATAAAGCAGTGTCTACAATGGGAAAACTTCTGTGCTGCAGACACCCTTATGGGGCAGGACTTGCTTCAGTGGAGCTTTGGTACTCACTGATTCTGCCCCCTGAGTGTGTCCCTTACGGATCTGAGGAGTTGTAATCTGGATGGTCCTACTCTAACCCCTGGGTACACTGGTTCTTGGATCTCCAAGGAAGTATTAATTTAGCCTCTGCCTGAGGCCCCCCAGAAGGAGCTACAGAGAGATCTGCAGATTCCTCTTCTTTGTTTGTGTTTTGGAGATGCCCAGATGAGGCCCAGCTGTGAAGCAATGCAAACTGCTGTGGGCCTTGGGCCTTCTTTTGGATGCTCTGGGTCTCTCTGACTCAGCTGCAGTTTGTTAGGTAAGTTTAGATTTCAAAGGACTAGGCCATTCATATGTAAAATCCTCTGTGCACAGATGGGGTAAGGCAGAGTCTCAGGGCAGTGCAAACAGCAATGGCTTCCCATCAGCCCTGCCCTAAGAGGCCCCCAGGTCTCAGTGCCCCTTGGTAATCGTTGCAAGCACCTCTGAGAGAAAGCCACCCTCAAGTTCTGCCTGCTGCCAGACAGTCCAGTTTTTCCCATATGGGTCTGTGTCTCCAGCATCTCGCCTGGAACTGGAGTGCAGAGCAGTTGGGAGTTTGTGTCTCCTTGTGGATTGAAAAAGCCAGCCACATACTCAGTTGCCAGCCTTTTCTATGTGTGCGCACTTCTGAACCTCTGCACTTTACTTCTGCAGCTCCTCTGAGTCTCAGTGTGCTTTTCTCTTCCCTTCTAGTTGTAGAGTTTCCACTTAGCCATCCTTCATATGGTTCTGGAAGATGTCTGTTTTGTCTTTTAGTTGTAGTTTTAAAGTGATTGTGTGAGGCAGCAAATTCAGGTGTTTATCTCTGCCACCATCTTAGTTTCTCTTCTGTCTTTCTTTTAAATATTTTTATTAACTTTTAAACAACAATATTTTAAACAGCTCAGCCCTACAATTTTTGGGGCCTGTAAGCATTTCTGCTTAGAGATGTACTGAATGAAGGATTATATACTATTTTATTAAAATATGACTTTTATGGAATTTAGTCATATTCCATATCTTTGTGCACATTCTATATCTTATTAACACAATATTGTAAATTAAGAATAACTCTATGGGCTAATGCATTTTTAGTATAAATCTAAAAAGGACTAGATTATTTAATTATTAAACTTCATATTAGCAAAATAATTTTGGAGTCACATGTTTTTACTGGTCTGGCATATTTCTCATATGAGAGTGGTATTTCTCTAGGGTTCCTCCTGAGAGAATACTGTTCTCTAGAGTAGCTTCCAGTTTACCTTCTTGTTAACAATAAGCTATTCCAAAATAAGAATAATTCTTCACTCGATGCTTAGCTGCCTCAATACTGTTCTGTTCTGAATGATTTATGATCATATATTTAAATAATTACATTGGTTCTGTTGTTCTAATATTTCACCACAGCTAACAAGAAGATACATACAGATAAATGTATTACAACCTCACCTCTCTTCTTCTTTTCCTTAAACATCTCCAAAGTAATGAATCACCGAATATCTATTCAATGGAACTTACACAATAAGTTTACATTATAAAGTATTATTTTATAATGTATAGAAATCAAAATGTTTCTGCAGCTACCTTTTATACTAAGCATCAATAGGAATATACTTTACATAATGGGAAAAAACTGAACTTAACTTTTTTATAGAAAACATAGTTACTAAAGGTTTATAAAATATTGCTTTGGTGATCAAGATAATAAAATAGATGCTTTAAAATGTTGTAAATTAGCCCTGGTCAGTGGTTGCCCAATGGTTAGAACACTGGCCCACAAACTGAAGAGTAACAGTTCCATTCTAGTCAAGAGCATATACTACCTGGATTTCAAGTTTGACTCCTAGCCTTGGTCAGGGCCTGGGTGGAAGGCAACTAATCGATGTGTCTCTCTCACCTCCATGGTTCTCTCTCTCTCTTTCTTTCCCCTTCCTTCCTCCCTTCCACTTTCTCTAAAAATCAATGGAGAAAATATCCTTGGGTGAGGATTAACAACAACAACAAAAAATGTAGTTTAATTTCTTGGCACAAGTTTCACTGAAGTTGAAAATATTTTAAATAATTTGAGAGAGGGAGGAGGAGGAGAAGGATAGGAGAAAGAGGAGGACGATGACGACCCAGACTCATTCTGTATAGAAAGATTTATCTTGCTCGAGAATAAAATTCTGCAACCCTGTCTCATTCCAGAAATGAAGCATGAGGGAATTATAGTTGGATAAGAGAGCACTGAATAAGCATTCAGAAGCCACAGAAATCATACTTTTACAAGCCATCCCTGGCACTTGGATTCAATGTTCTAGACTCTAGAGCTTGCCCCATCTGTTTTCTCTCTCACTTTTCTCCTAGAGTTGTATTTTCCACCAGTAAATAAAATCATGGTCAGTAGCCATGGAAAGAAAAATCAATGCTGTATTTAGAAACAGAGGTTAAGGTCAAGTCTCCACTTAACCAAAAGAAAAAAGGACTGGAACACAGGCCAAGTATTGAAGTTTCCCAACTGCTTAGAAGGGAAAATGCAACAAAAGTAAGTAAAACATTGAGCAGCTATCAGTTTTATGCAAGAAAGGTAATCTGCCAACATTTAATTAAAAATGAATGAGATCTGTTGACATTATTTATCCATATTAATTGATTGTATCTCCAAATAGTAACTCTTTCATCTCTATTTCTTTTACTCTGTACACCAGCCCAAATAACTGCCTATCTTTTTGGGGGAAAAATCAACTGGAGTCAAAATGTTAAACTAGGCTTATTTTAACTATATTTATGTTTAAAGTATATTTTGTTAAACAGTACCACTCATATTTTATCTATAAACATATATCTATTAAATTTATCCTTTTAATCCATGGCATCCATTTGAATATTTGCAATTGCAAATAACAGACACTAATTTGACATAAACAAGAAATATTATTATCATAATACAAAGTCAGGAGATTTTGAAAATAACTTTAAGACCTCAGATCCTTACATTTTTCTAATCTGCCATGTTGAGCAATTGGGCTTTTCTTCTGGGACTTTTCTGCCCATGGCAAGGGACTGCTATTCAAGGCATGACAAAATCATGTCAAAAGACAAAACTGGTATTTTCCCTCCAGGATTTCTTTTGATTGAGGATGGACTGTTTTGTTGAGGAACTTTTAATTATTAATTTTAAAATATATATATTATTAATTTGAGAGAGAGAGAGAGAAATAGAAACATCAGTGAGAGAGAATCATTGATCTGCTAATTCCTGCATGCCCCCTACTTGGATCAAGCCTGTAACCTGGGCATATGCCCTGGCTGGAAATCAAACCATCAAACTGTGAATGGCTGGGGAGGAATTTTTAAACAATTCTGATACCATATTTCATTGGTTATCCTTAAAGCAATCATTAATAAAATGGAGTGTGAATTACTTTGGTTTCCAGATTCTGATGTATGGATCTCAGAAGTTGCCATACTACCCTAGCAACAAGTAAAAACCTGTTCAACAGAAAATTTAAAAATTTTTTGATCCATAAAAGATAAGAGGACACAAAAGCATTAGTGAACAATATAAACATTATAGAAGACTTTATAGTAAAGATAGAGGAGGAAGTTGCATTATAAAATTATAGATTGGGCTCCTCAAAATGGAGATTTCCATGTAAGAGTGTTATTGGAGACTAGAGGTAAGGTGCATGAAATTTGTGCATAGGGGTGTATGTCCTTCAGCCCAACCTACATCCTCTCCAATCTGTCAAAGAATGTCCGACTGCCCGTTTAGGACCAATCCAAATAGGATCGGACTTTCCAAATAGGCAGTCAGCCTTTCCTCTCACAATCCAGGACTGCTGGCTCCCAACTGCTTGCCTTCTTGATTGTTCCTAGCTGCTTCTGCCTGTCAGTCTGATCATGCCCTAACCACTACCCTGACAGCCTGATTGATGCCTCACTGCTCCCCTGCCAGGCTGATTACCCCAAACTGCCCTCCCCTGAAGGCCTGGGTTCCCTCTAACTGCCCTTCCCTGCAGGCCTGATTGCCTCCAACTTTCCTCCTTTGCTGGCCTGATCAACCCTAACTGCCCTCCTCTGCAGAATTAATCGCTCACAAATGCCCTTCCTTGCAGGCCTGGTCCTTCCCAATTGCCCTCCATTGCTGGCCTGATTGTCCACAACTGCCATCCATTGCAGACCTGGTGCCTCCCAACTGCCCTCCCATGCTGGCCATCTTGTGGTGGCCATCTTGTGTCCACATGGGGGGCAGCCATCTTTGACCACATGGGAGAAGCCATCTGGTGTGTTGTAGTGACAGTCAATTTGCATATTACTCTTTTATTAGGTAGGATAAAGGCCTGCTACTTCAGTGAGGGCCAGCTGGTTTGCCCTGAAGGGTGTCACGGATCAGGGTGGGAGTTCCCCTGGGGTGTGAGGTGGTCTGGGTGAGGGGCCTGTGGTAGTTTGCAGGCCAACCCCCCAACAATCCAAGCATAGGCCCTGGTATCTGAGATTTATTTATCTTCTACAATTGAAACTTTGTACCCTCAAGTGGAGCCAAGCCTCCTGCTCATTCTGTGGCCATAGCCATTTTTGTTGGGATTTATTTATCTTTTATAATTGAAACTTTGTAGCCTTGAGTGTAGGCCTGGGCTTGCCAGAGTGGCAGGGAAGCTTGGCTTCCTCCATTGCCGGGGAAACCCAAGCCGCCTGCTTATACATCTCTGTGGCCATAGCCATCTTGGTTGGGTTAATTTGCATGTTTGCTCCTGATTGGCTGATGGGAGTGGCTTGTGGTATAGAGGAGGTACAGTCAATTTGTATATTACTCTTTTATTAGACAGGATTGGTATCAGGAACCCCACCAGAAAAGGCAGACAGAAAAATTTAAACCATGATGATTATTAGGTTGCAGCAAAGACCTCAAGGAACAGGGGCAGAGAAATGTCTGAAGCTGAGATGGCCCTTTGGAATTGTCAATAATTGAGGCAAGACATCTATACTCCTGCTTTAAACATTCATCCTTCTCTATCTCTGTTCTGGACTCTTCTTATGCTTATTGTTAATATCACCTGTGTGGTCTGAGATTCTCCAAGAAACAGACACCAGGACAGGATTAGCCATGTAAAAGATTTCATATGATAATATTTGTTTTAGGAAAATTGTCAAAAGAGTGAAAATGAGACAGGGGGAGCTAGAAGCCTAAAATGAGGAGTTAATCCCAGGTGAAGAAGAGAAGATAAAGGAAGATTGGGAAGAAGCATTTCAGACACCTTTCAATTCTAATAGATTTAACAAGACTGTTGGGGAGCTCTTGAGTCAAAGTTGCTTATCAGAGGAGTCTGGCACTCCTCAGGAATGATCTGCCCTAGTATCCCTTCTATGTCCAATAATATTGGTTGTAAATAACCTAAAGGGAACATGGGCTTAATTTCAGAGCTCAGACACTTAAATTTCCCTGCAGTGTGAGATTTGAGAGATATATTCCCATAATTGGTATAGTGAGATAGTAGAGTTGCTACTTCAAAATCAGAGCATAGAGAATGTGCCTGGGTGGTGGGCATTTCACTGAGACACCTCTTAGTGCTTCTACACATCTAATGAGAGTAAGTCAGCTTTGGCAATAATCATAGGTTGATGACAGTGTAACTGGAGTCTTAGAAACCTCAGGAATGAAAATTTTTCTCACCCTGCTAGGCAATGGAACTAAAACAAAGAATGTTCACTAAGATTATGGGTTTCTAAAATGGATATAGAGAAAGGTATTGAATATCAATAATGGTCACTCTTTGTAGAAACAAATAGATTTAACTAACCCTCTCATTTCATTCTTTTATTTCAGGCACTGAATACAGCTGCCATTTTGAAGTACCAGTGACAGAATGGAATCATTATTCAGCACAAGAATATCTGACTGAAAGGTCCTGGGTTACTTTCCAGTCAAGCGCACATGCCTGGGTTGCTGGCTCAATCCCCAGTAAGGGGCATGCAGGAGATAGCCTATCAATGATGTTTTTCTCATCATTGGTGTTTCTATCTCTCTCTCCTTTTTCCTTCCCCTCTGAAATATATATTAGAGACCTGGAGCACAAAATTCATGCATGGGTACAGTTCCTAGGCCTGGACTGCGATCAGGGCCATCTTCCTAGATGTCCACAGCCAGCCCTGCTCTCCACTGCCACCCACCCCTGATTCCCCGTTAGCCATTGAGTGATGGCTGCTTGGTGGCCCAGGGAAGGGACTGAGAGGACAGCAGTTCCCGCCTGCTCACTGGTCCTGCCCCCCCAGTGAGTGGCCATCAGGTGATCAGAGTCTGCTGGCTAGGGAAAGGAACCAAGAGGTGGTCAGTGCGCCTCATGGTGACTGGTCTAGTGGTCATTCTAATCATTCTGCCAGTAGGGTCAATTTGCATATTACCCTTTTATTATCTATATTAGTGGATTATATTTGACAAAGCATTCCATATCTGAAACTGTGGAGAACAAATATTTTTGTTTTTGTTTTTTGCTATTCCATAGTGACAGAATTCTGAGCCACTACCAACATGACTTATCAGAGGGTGCACAGCAGAACTGAATCCTGATAACCCACTCATGAACACACCCTGTAATGGCTTTTTTTTTCCTTTTTTCATATCATTTCTTTATTCCTTCATTTTTATTTCTTTGATTCATTATACATATAGTACCTGTATCCAAGTTTTTATCTCATGTCTGCTTTGGGGGAAACCCAAAACTAAGACAATAGGGAGTTAGACATTTGTTTCTAGATGTTTGAAAGCTCTGTAAATAGCATTTGCTATTTTGGACTTCTTTTTAGAAATTGTTTATAATCTTTCAGGAATATAGCTGGAAAACTGAAATTCTTCAATACTCTGATGATCTCAGAATACTAATAAAATCATCTTCTCTAAAGAAAATAAACATTTAACCTCATGATTTTATTATAGTTAGAGAGTGATAAATTTATGTTTTTCTTTTAATTCTTATCTAATAATTATTTGATAATTGTGAAGAGACTTGGCACAAAAAAACCCAAGCCAGTCTCAAATGGCTTGGAGTATTTGTGTGAGCAAAAACTGTTTATGAAATTAAATAATTATAAAATGCATATCCTATTTAAATAAGTTGTTTCAATAGATTATTCAGTTATTCATGTGCTAACTAAAACATTGGTGCTACAAAGTCTTTGAAGATATGGGCAGATATTTCTTCCTTTTTTTCCATTATAATTAAAAGTATAATGACTGAGAAGTAGGATAACAGAATATGGTCCATTACACACAAAGCTTTAGTAAGGAGTGAGGCAGCTAACAAAAAGAAGACCTCTTATTATTATAGAGCCACAGTGCTGTTCATTTCGATGTTTATTGAAACATCCATCTTACATAAAAACTGCTGTTTGAAATTTTAACCATGCTTTGGCTTCTGTAAATGTTTGCTTGCTTAAATAATAAGGAAAATGATTCTACTCTCGCTCCAGAGTGGCCATTAAACCTTCTTTAGATAATATTATCAGTGCTGGCATCAGGCCAGGCCTTTGGTTGAGGTCTCAAGGTCCTAGCATGTAGGGACTCTTTAAGAACTTGCAAAAGGGGTGGGAAACATCCCATATTTGGGAGACAAAGAAGGTAAAAACATATAAGTAGGGAAAATTCCTTCATGTTGGGGTCCAGAATTTGAGATGCATTTTTCTCTGGACCTGCACATAATAAATGTAACTCCAAACTCTCTGAACATTGTTTCATTATTCTGGTTCTCTGTAACATTATTGGTTCCCTGAGATTCTGGGAAAACCAACTCATGCTTGGCTTTTTAGCATCTGGTGAGTGGACTGGGTTTGGGCCCAGGGAGAGCTAAATAGACCTCCAGGAGGTGCCACTCTGCTGATTTAGCAGAATTGAACCGGGGGACTCCAGGTGCTCCCAGACCTCAGCCCAGGACGTGGCCAGCATCTGGAGTGAGTGGACCGACACTTCTGGACCTGTCAATAGAATCAGTAAGGTAGGGGCCCCATCAGTTCAGCCCAATCCAAGTGAGTGGAAGGGGGAGCTTGATCACTTCCCTGGAAGTCATAGCTTCCTCAGGCAAATTAATCAGGAATCAGGTGCCAGGTGGACTGTTTAAACTCTGGTAAATATCAGGTAGAAGTAAAAAACTCAGACTAGCTAGTTTATAAATGTGGGACTCTAGAGGTGAATGAATTCCTAACTCATAAGGAATTATGAGTTCACTCTGCTTTTTGTTTGTGTGGAACTAGCCAATTTGCCAACAAGAAGGGGGACTGAACACTGTCTTAACTCCTCAGGTAGGTTCTCACCAAGACAATGCTCAAGAATTCTGTTCTGAGGCATGGGTGCTGGGAGTGCCCCAAGACCTTTTAGGGAGTTGGGCATTGTTTTGTTTATCTGCTCAACTCCAGTCTGGGCTAGTCTACTAAGAGAATGTGAGTACGGATGTTTGTCTGTCTTGGCATAATTATCTGCTCATTAACTGATCTGTGTGAAGGGAAAGCTACTTTGTGCATTCTGGCTATACACTGGAGAGTATTTGTTATCTCTTTCTATTGTTTAATTTGTTTAAAGATAGGAAAGACCTGCTGTGATAGAACACAGAAGTCTTTAGCAGCTGCTGAAATTTCTTTTTCTGAGTCTTTTGCTCTCTGTCAGACGGGAATCAGCCCATTTAGCTAATAAAAATTTCTCTCTAATTTTTTATAAATACAGATTTCATTTTGCTCTGATTTGTGAATTTGCTATATTAAATTCAAATTTTAAATTCCTAGAGTTAATTTAAAGGTATAAATTTGTGACATTTCAAAGAACAAAGAACTTGTATTTATGGCTTTCTTATCTCTTTTGGTGGTCAGAGACTTCCAGGGGCAGGGCTTACAGCTCCACAGGGCATTGAGATTTACAGACCCTGTCCCTGCCTGTGACATCATAGTTCAACATGAGGCACCTGAGGCGGAACTAAGGCTGAAGTTATTATTAACTGTCTATGGACCCTGTTAACCCTAGTTGTCTGTCTTGTGTGGTCTGTTGTCTTCATGGTTATATGTTTTGCTTGACTTGCCGTTTTTAGTTATTAGAATCCTCATAGAAGACATAACCTGGTCTTTCCCTTCCCTCATCCTGATTCCAATAGCATCTGTAACTGGATTAAAGATCTTTTCTTTCAGGAGGCCATCCAGGCTTTCAGTTCAAAAGAAATCTCTCTACACACCCTTATCCTCATCTGCTATCTTTCCAGGCTGACTCAGAGACATTTTTCTCCACAGGTTGGACCTCAGCCTTCAAAAGGGAGGATTACTACAGTGGTAGACTGTAGTTTTCTCTGAAACTCCCACTTTTTCTACTTCTCCCCTCTATAGGAATTGTCTTCCTGTGATTCACAATAGGAAAGGGAAACAAGCAACTGGACTGGGGAACAGAAATGGTCAGAGAAATCAAGAATGGTAAAGAAGGAGGATTTAAGACACTCCGGGGGCTTAGAAAAGAGGAAAAATCTATGAGGGAAAACAATGGTTACAGAAAGAAAAAGTATCCTTAAATGTAAAAAGCCTAAATATATAGGATCTCAGACCACTTACCTTGTTTTAGGACAGAGTAAATGATTAATGCAGAAAAGAAGGGAGGGTGGGTATTGACAGTTAATTATGAAGCAGGGAGAGATAGGTTTTTGTTGGTTTTTACTGGCTGCAGACCATTCTGCTGGCATAGGGGTCTGGTCCAGGTGTCTTATCAGAACTTAACTAGATTCAAGGTTCCAAGTTTTCTGCAAGCATAATTAATCTAGCTGCCCTGGTGACTTAAAACCAGTTGCTAGGCAGACTCCGACCCCAAGAGCCAGGTGAAAGAAGGGGAGCTGGATGTCTGAGCTGCCTGAAGTGGCCCTGGAAGAAGCTGCAGCAGCAAGAAAAGTGGGAGACAGCTAAATTTACTTGACCCTAGAGCTTCTCCACTCCTGCCCAGTTAGTAATGAGCATTTTCAACAAGCAATACAAGATTTAGGTCTTTGACTTGCTGGCTACAACAGTTAAACCAGAGGCCAGTGACTGCTAGCTACTGGCCTTCTAACAGCCCCAGGAATAGAGCAGGGAGCCCAGCATCTGTAAAAGCAGTAGGTATAGCTAGTGAAAGCTCCTGTTTGCAAATGTATTGAGAGGGTTCAGTACCTGTTGCTGCTGGAAGAGGAGGGGCTGAGATCCCTTTCCAGTGCACTCCCTAGGAAGAGGCCTGGTTGCTGGTCTGCCACAAAGGGGACTGTGGGAAGACAAGGGACCTACCACCAAAGCCACTGCCACAGAAGTGTATTGCAATATGCAAAGCTGCTTCTAACTGCAACTCTGGCTGTTTTGGACTGGCAGTTTAAAGTCAAAGAGCAAAAGAAAGGCACTGTCCCTGGACCAGGGAGCCTTCAGTACTTTGAGATTCTCCAAGAGAAGAGGAGTCTGATTGAGGGATGGCAGAGACCCTGTTGGGTTGGAAGAACCTAAGGCCACATGTTAAAGTTATAAATTAAGCTTTGTAGGTAGATGTGCAAGCCCAGTTATGGAGGGGTTAAGCTGCCTGTAACAGCAAAACAATTTTCTCCTGTGCCAGAATAAATTTTAGGGAAATTATACGGGTCATGTTTGTGGCTAGAAAGGAGAATTGGCCACCATGCACAGCCCTGACAGTGTCCTGAAGAAAACTGTATAATAGACTTAGATGATGCCTGCGTCTTCATGGACATGACTCCAGAAAGACAAGATCAATTTTGCTTTGTGTGGGAAGGTCAAAAATAGACTTTAGTCACCTCCCTAAGATATTTTTTATCGCTCTACCATGTGTCATATTGGTAGCAGAAGATTTGGCTACCTAAGGTGGCCACAGTGCCAATATTGTACTTTATTGTGTTAATAATATTGCATTAACCTTACAGATTTGAATGCAGTTGCCAAAAGGGCAGATGCCCAAATGCAAGGAAAATACCCATCTGGTTTTGGTCTTTATTGAAAGACAGTTGGCAGCCTGTATACTGTATTGCAGGCCTATGTGGCCATACCTATGTCAGATGTTGCATAAACCTCAATTTTAGGAAACTGGGGAAGGCCTGTTTGGAACAGAGGGAAGTAGTTAGAACCAGCCCTTTGTTACAGGAATTACAGACTCTGTGAGGTCCTATGCCATGTGAGATCTCATAAAGCAATAAAGCTCCCTTAGTCTTTTTTCAGAGGGCATGTCTCCCCTCCCAGAGACCATATGAAATTTTAAAGACAAGTCAAATAGGGGAAACCCTAGTGCTGGGACAGCTATAATTGTCTACTTGAATATAGAACATTCTGAATTTCTCCTTGTCATGTGAAGACAATTACATTACTCTGAAGATCCATAGAAAGGACTGACAAGAAAAATTAGATCTCAAAGCAGGTCAGTATATTTTTCTCCTTATATAATTCCTCTGAAATTTGGCAATACTTAATAAATGATGGCAATACATTTTTTTGCATAAATTCAGTAAGATCAGTTTCCAAATAGTAGTTTTATTGACCAGAAACTTTAACTTGAATATCATGTTTTAAATAGCCCTGTCTGAACTCTGAAGACTTGAAGCCAATAACAGTGCCAAGGAAAATCCTGGTATCCTGCTTGGGAGCCCTGAAAATGGCTGGTGCTAGAGTGTCAGACCCATGCCCTATCATCACTGGCGGTTGGTCAGAGTAGAAGGGAAGCAATAAGCACGCCTCTGCGTCCCTGTGGAACCCCAAGCACTTTAGGCTGCAATGAGTAGGAAGGCTACAGAGATGGGCCTTAAAACCTAGGGCATGAGCCCAGGTGGAGTCGTTGTAGTTCAGGGATTCACCTAACTCAGCAGATACTGCAGGCAAGGACAGGTTGCAGCTGGATGACTTGGCTTCCTAGCCCTAGGGGGTACACTAAGATTCAATTATGAAATTCTGGCAAAGGTAGTTAGTTACCATTCTTGTTGTGTTTATGCAAACAATCAGGCCAAATTAAATATAATAGGTAAATTGGTCTTGATTTGGTTCTTTTAATAATCATAAAGGTCATTTTAAAGAGAAAAATTCTATTTTAATAGAGGTTATTAAAACTGAAATGTTTTCTTTCCCTTTCACTGGACCATTTGTTACAGTTTGTCTCTGCCAGGTCACAAGCCCACCTCCTGTGCCCAGGCCTCATTGTCCCTCTGACATACAGCAAGGATCTCTTGGATTGAGAAAAACTCGGTCCCTCCTCAGCACAAAGCAGCTACAGAAGAAATTCAACGTCCATTTTCCCTAAAAGAATTCAGAGCCAGGATCCTTGAGGTAATATATTAGGCAGTTAGACAGACATAAGTAGAACAAGGACGTTGGACCAACTAGTGCTACCAGATGTAACTAAGTCTTTGCATCTCTATGTATGTAAAACAAAGGGCATAGCCAAAGAGGTATTCACCCAAAGTCTCAGCCCTTAGAGAAGACCAGTAGCCTATTTGTCCAAACGACTTGACCCATTTACATTTGGAAGACATACTTGCCTCCAAGCAGTAGCAGCCACAGCTATGCTTATCAAAAAAGCAGATAAGTTAACCCTAGAACAGTAACTAATCCTAACTGCCCCTTGTGAGGTCAATGGAGACTTTACTCTAGAACACACTAGAGCACTGGATATCAAAAACTCGAGTCACCCAGTTTCAGGCTCTCTGGTAGACAAAAGGAAAATCAGTAACAATTTATACTATAGCAGGTATGCATTTACAATGGCTCACATACATAGTGCTATTTACAAAGCAAGAGAATCAAGCCACGGATGAAGCTGCCCGGGAGGCTGCCCTAAAACCAGTGGGTCCTCTACAGATTCTAGTGACTCTTCCCGACCCTGACCTACCCAATCTAGAAAAGCTAAAATCCATATCCAGTCTTTATTCAAGTTCTTACAGACTTTACAGTCTACCCAGGAAGCAATCCAGAAGCACATCTGAGATGCTCTGGCTGTACCAACCTCTGATCCGATTCATCCCTTCCTCCCTGGTGACTATGTTGGGTATTGAAATTTTCCACCTAAGGACAGACTCCTACCTGGAATGAACCACCTCCACGGCAGTCCAGGTCAACAGAATCCCAATGTGGCTTCAACACAACTGGCTTAAGACAGCCCAGGAAAAATAGAGTCCAGGACTTTTCATTCTCTCTAAAGATTACTCCTGGCCCTCATCCCGGGCCCTTATTGTTTAAGCAGGCCCATTAACTTTATTAGGCAGAAAATTAAAATTATAGTCCTTAGGGGTAAATATAACTCCCTTCTTGACAATGACCAAGGGTCAATGATTTGATTCGTTACATAAAAACAGTGGGGAATGAAGCATCTATCCTACATAAAAAAGGCTCTTTGAAATTTTAACCCTGTTATTTGATTTCTGTAAATGTTTTCTTGCTTAAATAATAAGAAAAATGAGACTATTCTCACTCCAGAGAGGTCATTAAACCTTCCCTGGACAAATTTATCAGTGCTGGCACCAGGCCAGGCCCTAGGATGTAGGGGCTCTTTAAGAACTTGCAAAAAGGGCGGGAAAAGTCCCATATTTGGGAGACAAAGAAGATAAAAACATTTAAAATTCCTTCATGTTGGGCCCCAGAATTTGAGAGACATTTTTCTATGGACCTGCGCATAATAAATGTAACTCTAAACTCTCTGAGCATTGTTTGATTATTCCGGTTCTCTATAACATTATCTCTGATAAAACAGACAGGTAGTTTTGTTTTGTTTGTTTTATTTTAAAGGGAAATGAGAATTAAGCTTTGCATTCTAAATTCAAAACTCTTTATTTCATTAAGTGGAATCAATAACAGTTTAGGTTTACAACATTGTGAAACTTTGCTTTTTATGATACATTTCTGTGACTCACAATCACTTAAAAATATTATTGTTTAAGGAACCCTATAATTTTCAACATTAGTTCATTTTTACCATAAAGTGGTATGGAAGGTCATTCTCTGGACACAACTAGCCAGATGTAAATGAAGAAGCAACTTATAGTTTACTGTATCCAGGACACCATTACCAGCAGACAAACATAAATACCATCCCCTAGGAAAGTTAACTAGACTAGAGACAAGCTGTAAAATTCCAATTTTATTTCAGATAAAGCAAATATCAAAGTTTACACAATATAAAGGTTCAAATTTTAAATATTCTACTGACTTATTTAATGTAAAAAGATCAGGAATTACATTGTAGCCAAAACTGGTTTGGCTCAGTGGACAGAGCATCGGCCTGCGGACTGAAGGGTCCTGGGTTCGATTCCAGTCAAGGGCATGTATCTTGGTGCAGGCTCATGCTCATCCCCAGTAGGGGGCGTACAGGAGGCGGCTGGTCGATGTCTCTCATCGATGTTTCTAACTCTCTATCCTTCTCTCTTCCTCTCTTCAAAAATTCAATAAAATATATAAATAAAAAACATATTATATTTAAAAAGGAATTACATTGTATAATTTTAAATAAATATATATAATAGGAAAAGAATGCTTCTATTGTCTCTCATAAATTTAATTTATATACCATATTGTAGGATTAAACAAAATGTTAATCTACATGCCTTATTTCTCCCTTCTTAAAGACAACAGTGCCTTTACAATCCTATGGTAAAAGTGCAGCCCTGAAATAGATTCTTAGGAAGGCGCAGTTTTTAAGAAATTCTATTCATGGCACATTCTTAAGAATGAGCCACTATGTGAAATGAATATTCAATGAAGGTACCAATCTCTGTACACTACTTCTGCAAGGCTAGTTGAGTGCCCTGTTAAAGTAGGCAGAATTCCCAATGTTAAGTGCATAAATTCAAGCCACCTGAAAAATCTTACACAGATGAGGCCCACTGACTTCAGGGAAATCTAGGCAAAATAAGAGGCAAGACAGTAAAACATTAAAATACAAGGTTACATTTAAGCAACATCTCTCTCATGACTAAGTGGTTCTCTTAAACAAAATATTCTAGACATTTTGTGTTAGAAAAAATATATAGCTTAAAACACTATTCTGTTGAGACATAGGAAGATATTTTTTATTCCATACTATGTGGTATAAAGAAAAATACTAGATTTAAAAAATAAAAATAAAAAAAAACAGCCTGAATCCCATATATCTCATAAATCAGAAATTTGAGAGCTCTGTATTAAAATAACACTTCAAGTCATATCAAAACAATATATTTCTTTTCTAAGCCTTTTTTAAAAAGATGAAAAGCATGGGGAATTCATAACTAAGACCTCTTGATGGAAAAATAAGTCATTTTTTTAAAAAAGAACTCACATAACACAGTTAAATAAATAAAGGAATTTGATAATATATTTTCATAGATGAGTCTTTAACCACTTCTGTAAAATGTACTGCCAAATATATCTTGAGTTACCAAACTATTACTATATTTTAAAGGAATGTATATATATATATTTTTTTTATTTTCATAGGTAGGATAATATAGAAAAATGTACAGTGTGGGAATCAAGCAGTGCATTTCTTTTCCCAAAATGTTTTATTAAAATATTAAACTTAACATACACATAGCCATATGTCTACTCTGCTAAGAAAATAAATTATATATATCATAAAATAACAATATACATCTTTTTTTTAATATATTTTATTGATTTTTTACAGAGAGGAAGGGAGAGAGATAGAAAGTCAGAAACATCTATGAGAGAGAGAGACATCGATCAGCTGCCTCCTACACGTCCCACAGTGGAGATGTGCCCGCAAGCAAGGTACATGCCCTCGACCGGAATTGAACCTGGGACCTTTCAGTCTGCAAGCCAGTGTTCTATCACTGAGCCAAACCGGTGTCAGCAACAATATACATCTTGCACAATAGGGTTTTGTTTCCTGATTAGTGGATAGCACAGAAAAACAAGAATCAATTTAGGTGAACTTTATATCTGCTAATACATCCTATATAATAAAAGGGTAATATGCAAATACACCAAACAGTAGAACAATCAAACAACCAATCAAAGAATAATATGCTAATGATATGCTAAGGTTGTTCAATTGCTTGCTATGACAGGCACTGACCACCAGGAAGCAGATAGTCAACTGGTCGACCAGTTGCTGTGACGTGCACTGACGTCCAGGAGGACTAGTAGGTTAGCTTGCTGCTGGAGTCTGACTCATGGGGATTGAGCAATATGAGCTGGACATGCCCTGGGGCCCTCCTGTGGTCACTCCCCCGTCCCATCATACACTGATGGGGTCTCTAGCCTGCCTGCACCCTCTCTCAATTTGGGACCCCTCTAGGGATGTCAGAGAGCCCGTTTTCTGCCTGATCTCACAGGCCACTCCCATTGGGAGGGCACCAGACACAGGGCTCATGGCTAGCAAGCACTGCTGTGGCAGCGTGAGTTTCTCCTGATCGGGACTGATTGGGCATGAACCCACAGCAGGCACAGTGGGGCTGGGATGAGCAGGGGCAGCAGGTAGAGGCTGAAGGTAATGTTGGACTACAGGTTTCGGCCTGATCTCTGCAGGCTACCCAGAGGGACCCCACCCATGCACAAATCCGTGCACCAGGCTTCTAGTATAGTTATTAAGATGTTAGCACTTTCAGCACCAAATTTTTAGATTTGACTTCACAAAGCTAGAAAACATTGGTTTATTACTTTTGAATAAGCTATGCTATCAATCCTGATAAACTGCACCAGATGTATTCCTTCCAAATATTACATACTTCACTTCAAATTCATCTGTTGGCTATCACTTCAGAAGTCAATCCTTCTTATGTTCAAAAAAGGTGATCAATAATTAATTTCAGCTTGCTGAAACCAGTTTGGCTCAGTGGATAGAGCGTTGGCCTGCAGACTGAAGGGCCCAGGTTTGATTTCAGTCAGGGGCAGGTACCTTGGTTGTGGGCATATCCCCAATGGGGGCTGTGCAGGAGGCAGCTGATTGATGTTTCTTTCTCATCGATGTTTCTAAGTCTCTATCTCTCTCCCTTCCTCTCTGTAAAAAATCAATAAAATGTATTTTTTAAAAATTAATTTCATCTTAAAAATGATTTAAGTATTCACAGTATTTTTTTTTATTTGTCTCTGGATTATAAAAGCACTACAATCCTCTTAAAAATCTTTTTTTTTTATTCAGTGAAACCTTAGTTTTGAGTATTAGGAGACATATGCACTTGAATGGAAGCTTCTTGAGGGCAGAGAGGGACCCCATATCTATAGCTATGATCCCCAGGGCATTGCATGGCATATACGTAACATGTGTAGATGAAAAAAAATTACTCATCATCTGGTTCTTTAAAAACTATGGTGTTGAACAGTAGGGGTAGCTTACTGAGATAATGCAATTATATTTACAAGAAAAGATGAAAATTTAAAAATTTATTTGCATGTTAAACATATCATTCCTATTCTGCAAAGAAATCAGTAATATAATTTATTCACACTTTTTTCTAATCAAGAATTTCTCCTAGCTTTTATAATCCCAATGCAGAAATTTAATATCATATTGAATTCTGAATATACATGGGCATAATAAAACTGTCTTTCAATTATAACTTGGAACTAGGTATTTTATAGATAGCATATACTTTCCCTTTGGTCTCAGATCAGGAAAAATTAATATTTTATGTACTTAAGAGACCAATTCATTTTGTTAATGGATGAAAACCAAGATTTTATAATTTTCTCAAAGTCACAAATAGTGAATTTCCTAGAATCAGTTTCCCAGATTACTGAGAGCCATTCCTTCATCTACAGATCAAGATTTTAAATCAGTCTATTAATTTTCTAATGAAACCAGTCATGAATATCCATGTAAACAGCCATTTTTCTGAAATCAGTATCAATGTTAAATTTTACTATAGCATATTTTGCATAGCAATTATTTTCAAAGACGAAAAGATTTTTTTTTGTTTTGAATTCCTTAATTATATGGCCACCAAATTCTTCATATTGACAGAAAAACAGAGGAAAATTATCAGTGATTAGTATGATAGAGTAAATCATTTGACACAATCAAAGCTCATTCATTAAAAAGTGATTTTTAGAAAAGTAAGTATAGAGAGAATGTCAATCAAATAAAGAATATCTATAAAATCCCAAAACAAACATCATCCTTCTGGTGAGTTTTTGAAAGATTAGATATGACACAAGCATGCATGCTTTCTATATGTCTAATAAACATTATCTTAGCAGTCTTTTCCAATGTAATGAGAAGAATAAATTGATTGTAGTTTATACACATAATTCAGCAATGAAGATGAATGAGCCACTGCTACATACAAAATAAATGAATCTTACAAGCAGAATTTAAGACAAAAGAAACTAGTCACAAAAGAAAACTGTCTTCATTTATATAAAGTTCAAAAACAGGTGAAAGCAGTTGTAGACTGTTAAATGTCCAAGAGGTGCCATTGGAGAGTCCATCCTTCTTTATAAGGGGGTACAGAGGACTTCTATGCTCTGATTATATTCTCTTTCTTTATCTGAGTGTTGCTCACATGAATGTGTTCAGTGTATTAAAACTTATGTGTCTTATTTAGTTAGTTATTTTTTTGTATGTTGTTTGGTATCCTGTAAAGAGGTAATATGCAAATGGACCATCCCTCTAACACACAAGATGGCTGGCCCCATGTGGTCAAAGATGACCACCACAAGTTGGCTGGCAAGGGATGGCAGTTGTAAGGGACCAGGCCTGCAAGGGAGAGCAGTTGGGGCCGATCAGACCTGCAAAGGAGGGCAGTTAGGGGTGACCAGGCTGGCAAGGGTGGGTATGTAGGGGCGATTGGGCCAGCAGCGGAGCAGTTAGACATAGATCAGATTGGCAAGGGAGTGGTTAGGGGGTGATCAGGCTGGCAGGCTGAAGTGGTTAGGGGCAATCAAGCAGGCAGGCAGGTGAGCAGTTGGGGGTCAGCAGTCCTAGATTGTGAGAGGGATGTCCGACTGCCCATTTAGGTTCACTGGGACTAGACCTAAACAAGCAGTCAGACAACCCTTGAGGGGTCCTAGATTGGAGAAGGTGCAAGTTGGGCTAACGGACCCTCTCCCCCCATGCATGAATTTTATGCACCAGGCCTCTAGTATATGTTATAAATTAATAAATGTACTTTAAAAAGGGAATCTAATTGCCACTGAATAGTAATTCTGTATAGTAAAATAATAGTACTATAAAATACATGGAAAATTTTTATGATACGTTAACAATTATGGTAGTACATTAAACGAATATATAAAAAAGTACATATATAATACACTAATGCATTATAGTAATGTGTAAATTATACAATAATACATTTAAACTAAAGGCCCAGTACAGGATTTGTGCAGTGGTAGGATCCCTTTGCCTGTCTGTGGGGATCAGGCTGAAACCAGCTCTCTGACATCCCCTGAGGGCTCCTGGGTTGCAAGAGAGCACAGGCCAGGCCGAGGAACCACACCAGTGCACAGCTGGGGCTAGAGAGGGTCACAGGAGGGCTCCAGGACATGTCTGGCCTGTCTCACCCAGTCCTGATCAGCTGGACCCCAGCAACAAGCTAACCTACCCGTCAGAGCATCTATCCCCTAGTGGTTAGTGTGCGTCATAGCTACCAGTCAAACAATTGAATGGTCAGACAGTTGCTTAAGCTTTTATATATATAAACTAGAGGTCTGTGCAAAAGATTCATGCACTCAGGAGAGGGGGGGGAGGGAGCCCTCAGCTCGGCCTGCACCCACTTGCAGTCCAGGATCCCTTGGGAGATGTCCAACTGATGGCTTAGGCCTGCTCCCTGTAGACATCCTTAGTGCTGTGGAGGTGGGAGAGGCTCCTGCCATGGCCTCTGAACTCACCAGCTGTGAGCCTGGTTTCTACCTAAGTGGCTCTCCCTCTGTGAGAGCACACTGACCACCAGGGGGACAGGTCCTGTGTTGAGCGTCTGTCCCCTGGTGGTCAGTGCCCCTCATAGACTGATCATTCCACCATTCAGTCAATTTGCATATTAGCCTTTTATTATATAAGATATGCCATATGTATTAACTATGATATGTATTAGGTAATTACATATCATGCTTAAAGTACTATTCTGAGTGCTTATTACAAATTAAATCCTAAAAAAATAATTCTAGACCTTCAGTTTCCAATTCCACATGTATTAAATTGGAAGTTACCACCCTGCCCTAAAAAGAAGTAAAATACTGAACAAACTAATACAGAAAAAAACAAGACCTCTTTTTGGATCCCTGACAGGAGAGGACACAGGGCAGACAGCTGCCCCAAGATTGCACAGACATACAGGCCCACAGGCAAATACCTGAAGGCAAGGCTTACCAGAGGAGAGTGGGTATGGACCATCATAGGAATCACTGCCAGGTAGGAAAACCTGAATTGGAATGGATGAACTACTAGGGGGTCAGGGCAGAAAGCTCTGAGAATTAAAAACTTCAGGGAGACCTAGTCATGCCACTCAGTCCTCCCAAATATTATGAGATTTATCTCCAGGATTCCCACAGCAAATACCAGAGAAAAAAAATCACTTCCTGCTTCTAGCCCAGAGGTGGGAGGGGAAATGAATGATGTAGGAACAAATCAAAGAATTCTGTTCTTTTTAACAAAGCCTGCCCTCAGGGGAAATACATTATTTAAAGCCTAACCCACTGTGGTATTATCAGAGTCTAACTGATATGAAGAAGGGGAAATACTCAATCCACCAAAATATGGTCATCCTGGCCTACCTCAGGAGGAAAAAAAAGTCTGAGAAACTCTTATGAAGTTCACAGTCCAGAGGCATAGGCTCAGTAAAGAACTTAGACCTAATCATAGAGCGATAGAACATTTACCTTCCCCACACTCCTCACTACCACATTACTAAGGCCTATCTGGAGCAATTTATCTTACCCAGGACATGTCCAGGGATCAAGAAAACATTATAAGATATACTGAAAGACAAATAAAAACAAAAACAAACAAACAAACAAACAACAGTATTTGAAGAAATAGAGCAAACATCAGAATCAGACATGGGAGGGATGTTAGAATGATCAGACCGGGAATTTAAAATAACTATGATTAATATATTAAGGGCTCTAATAATAAGGTAAACAGTATGCAAAAACATATGGACAATGTAAGCAGAGACACAAATCTTAAGAAAGAACCAAAAGGAAAAACTTGATATTAAGAAAAAACACCACAAAACATTGTAACTGAAATGATGAAGGCTTGTCATATGCTTACTAGTAGATTAGGCATGGTGGATGAAAGGATCTCAAAAACAAACAAAAATAAAACAAACAAAAACAAAGACTGAAAAAAACAACCCATGTGGGAGCTCCTTTCCACGACCCTCCGTGGTTCAGGGTGCCCGGTTCAGGGTTCGGGTTCAGAGAGAGGCCTCATGCAAACGAAAAGAGAGACTAGAGAATATTAATTTGGCGATATTGGGGGGCCAGGCGGGAGCCTTCCTCTAGTGGAAAGGACTACCCCTTACTCTGGCCTTTTTCTCCCTTTTATTAAGGCTTTGGGACACACCCATAGCCTTTAGGCAGGAAATTACAAGAACAGAAATTAACATGAAACCAACAGGTAGAGGCTGCTTCAACTAACAATGTTTCAACTAAACAGTGAGTGATTAGCTCTGACCTTTCAGAGCAATTAAGGTTGACCAGCCTTCTGGCCTCCTGTTCACATCTTTCTAAATGTTTGGTTTCCGGCAAACCCAAGGAGTGTGGGACAACACTAAAAGTATAATGTATGGGAATACCAGAAGAGGCAGCAAGAGATAAAGGAACAGCATATATATTTGAAACAATAATGACAGAGAATTCCTTAATTATCTCAGACACCAAACCACAGATCCAGAAAGCTCAGAGAATACCAACTGGGATACATGCAAAACAAAATAAAACTACACCTAAGATACCGATACGGAATTTTTGGACTGAAACCCAGATTCTTTGTCGCCTGAAGTCAAAGAAAAAAATCCACAGACAGAAGGTGTATAGCAAAGGTAGAGATTTACTGAAGAATAAGTACAGACTCCCATGTGAGGAAGGGGAAAGAGTCCCACAGAACAGACTCCCTAGTAGGGAGTTCCTTTTCCCTATGACTTACAAAGGCTACAGATCCTAGTGCCTTTATATCCCCTTTGATTGGTCACTATTCTCTTAGACTGGTTACTATAGTAACTCCTTATTGTTTTTCTATTCCCTTTGGGTTTTCTTTCTCTCCTTCTGGATGAAGGACTTCCTTCCCTTTATTTTGTAAATAGAGACCTTTTGCTATCAACAATTCCCTAATTCTATGAAAATGTACCTGTTGCAGCTTTTTAGCTTTCCTATTCTATGGAAATATACCTTCTGCTGTTCTGCAACCCTGTGTTTCCTACATGGTCCTCTTAATTTCTAAAATTTCCTAAAATCTGTCTTTTTTAGCACCCTCCCTCCCCCCACACACACAAAAAAATCCTGTTTCAATACCACTATTAAACTACAGAATATCAAAGACAAAGAAAAATCCTGAAAGAAGCCAAAGGAGAAAAACAACTTTCAATCTGTGTAACATAGATGGAATGGACCAAACCTGAAAGACATAATTTGCCAAAGTCCACACAAGAAGTAACAGATAACCCTAATAAGTCTATATCTCTTAAAGACATTGACCCTATAATTAATAGTCTTCCTATAGACAGCAACAGGCCCAGATGGTTCACTGACAAATTTTACCAAACATTTATAGAAAAATTCATACCAATTTTCTAACGTTTTTTTTTCCAGAAGATAGATGTCAAAGGAATACTTTTATGACTCATTCTATGAGACCAGCATTATCTTAATACCAGCACCAGGCCAAGAGATTCTAAGTAAGGAAAACTACAGAGCAACATTGCTTATGAATCTAGATGTCAAAATTCCCAATAAAATATTAGCAAATTGAATCTAACAATGTATAGAAAGAATTATACACCATGTATATGTGTAATTTATCCCAAGTATTTACAGAGGAACCTTAAGCACATATTACTAAAAGAAAAAAAGCCAATTCTCTGCTCATGGCCACTAGTGAGTTCTGTGTGTAGTGCATTTCCTTCCTCTGCTCAAAAACTTTTCCTGCAACTTCTCCTCATTAGGAGAAGCAGCGCTGTGGTGAAATTACCATTCATCTAGTAATTTCTTAATAACAAACTGAATCAGAATTTTTAGATTGGAACCCGGATTCTTTGTCAGCCAGAGTCAAAGAATGAATCCACAGACAGAGAGTGGTATAGCAAAGGTGGACATTTATTGAAGAACAAGTACAGACTCCCACATGGGAGAGTCCCACAGAACGGACTCCCACATGGGGAGGGGGAAAGGATCCCACTGAAATCCTTTCCCGATGGCTTATAAAGGCTACAGATCCTGGTGCCTTGATATCCCCTTTGATTGGTCACTATTCCTTTAGACTGGTTACTATAATAACTCCTGGGCTCAAAAGAGGAATCTTACATGGGACAAGTGAGGTTCTCCCCCTCCTTCCTTATTTTCCTATTCCCTTTGGGCTTTCTTCTTCTCTTGGATGAAGGCTGTCCTCTTTATTTTGTAAATATAGACCTTTTGCTGTTCCCAGCTCCCTCATTCTATGGAAATGTACCTGTTGCAGCTTTTCAGCTTCCTCATTCTATGGAAATATATATTCTGCTGCTCTGTAGCCTTGTACTTACTCCATGGTCCCCTTAATTTCCAAAATTTCTGAAATTTCCTAAAACCTGTCTTTTTCACCTTTAAAAATTTCTGTTTCAAAACCATCTACAAAGAGTGGGGCTAAATTATACAGACAGTTTTTTTTATCCCATGTGCCTCTGCCACCAGATTCACACCCCATGTGAAAACAATGAAGCAGGATAAATGTACTACAAAATATCTTGAATAATAAATTGTTAACCTCCAATTCATTTCTGCCATCGTGAGTTATTAAACATACTACAATTTAACTGCCTTTTCTATCCACTTTGAGTTGCCGTTTTGATGACAGAATTGAAATATATTATTTAAATATATTACTTGTTTTAAATTTATTTTGCCTCTCCAGTTAATATGAAGGTCATTCAGTGAAAAAAGGACAGAAGAAGAGGAGAGGGAGCAATAAATATAGGCAGAGCTGAGATGCATTTTTCTGGCTAGGCAAATATTAACACCATGATTATTTGTGTCCCAAAGTGGTACCTACTTTAGTACCTACCTCTATACTGCAGAGCATTCAATACATCCTTTGGCTAGTTTTTCTTCTCAAGCATCACACATATAAATAAGGGATAGACTCAGACTATGCTAACTACTTAATGTGATTTTCCTTAGGTTTACTTCCATTGCAAGTTATTTACATCTGAAAATTTGTTTGAGATATTGTGCAACTGTGAAAGGTAAGTAAATCCATGCTTAAAATAAAATCTTTTCTATTAAAAAAAAACTTATTTGTGGGTTCTTATGACCTTTCAAATAGATTTTTAAGTTGGCTCCTGAGCATTTATATGTGTTTTAAACTGTTTATTGAAACAATACTTAATATTGGTAGGGCAAAAGAAAAATCAATTAAACATTGATTATCACTCAACACTACTTTAATGTTAATTATTCTTAGTTTCTCTTAGTTCATTATTCACTTAATTTGTGCAATGATTCTCATTAGTTGTTCCATGGTAATTTTAATAGACAAAACTGTAACCTTCAGTGATTTGGTCAATAATATGTTTCTTTGCATGTACTTTATATATTGTTTCCATGTAAATAAAATTCTATAGCATCGTACATTGTTCAAGGAGCTTGAGTTTTCAGAGGTTCTAAGAATGAAGTAGGAAAAGGTCTTAGAGATCATCTGTTTTAAGTGTACACTTTATGGGTCGATATAGGCAAAGTATAACCCAGAAATATTAAGTGGTTTGCTGAAGGCCACGATGTTCATTAAAGATAAATCAAATTTAAATCCTACCTGTAATTTTCTTTTCATGTGTCATATTTGTTTCTTAGAAACAAGGAATAGGAGATAGGGGGCTATAAATTCTACTTAAGAGTTCAAAATTTAAATTTATAGTACTGCCTTTTTAAATAGCTGTATTTCAGCTGGATAGATTTAAGGTGAAGGTGCTGTCTGGGCTCTCCTAGAGTCAATAATTTTATACTTTTACTCAGAATGTTGATTGACATAAATGGCCTCCCAAATCTTTCATAGTTCACTTGAATGTCGAATAATGCTTTGACTCAATTTTTCATGTATGAAACATTTTTCGTTTTAATAGAGCACATGAATAGGATTATAAATAAACCAGCACTACTCCAAATCAAAACTTACTGAGCATTGGAGATAACTTGAAAGGTAGACATGAAACAATATTATATTCACATTAATTGGTTTTATTCATACACTACTTTAAGCTTCAAAGACTGCCAGTTATCTCTGCCATGAGAGAGGTCTCAGCATAGGAACAATAATCCCTGTGAGCACCGCTGTCTAGGAGAAAGCCACTCCTGAGTTCTTGCTCCAATGCCGGACAATTCAGTTCCTCTCCATATGGTCTCCCTCCCTCCTTTCTCCCCTGCCCCCTCCCTCCCCTCCCCCTCCCCGTTAATAATAACACACACACAGATACTCTAGCTGTTGTCCCAGCACTGGAGCTCAGAGATGGTCTGTACAAGTTTATGCACTGGCCTTTTTTTTTTTCCTTTTAATATATTTTATTGATTTTTTTTACAGAGAGGAAGGGAGAGAGATAGAGAGTCTGAAACATTGATAAGAGAGAAACATTGATCAGCCGCCTCCTGCACAGCCCTCACTGTGCCCGCAACAAAGGTACATGGCCTTGATGGAATTGAAGCTGGGACCTTTCAGACCAAAGGCCGAAGGCCAATGCTCTGTCCGCTGAGCCAAACCAGTTTTGACATGTGCACTGGCCCTTTAAAAGGTACTGCCTGGGTCTCCAGCAACCTCAATGTCACTCAGCCACAGTCCCTGCTAGTTTTTGCAGGCCAAAGTTATAGGAGCTTGTCTTCCCAGCACTAAAACCCTGGGTTGTGGGTCTGATGTAAGACTGGAACCCCTTGCTTCTCATGGGAGGTTTCTGCAGCAGAGATGTCCCTCCTAATTACTAATAAAAATACACTGCATATATTGGACCATCCCCATGAGTGCCTTCACCTCTCCTACCAGTCTTAATGTGCTTAATTTTTTATTTCTCTAGTCATAGAACTTCCATTCAGCCAGATTTCAGGTAGTGCTGAATGATGGTTGTTCTGTACTTTAGTTGTAATTTTGATGTGGTTGTGGGAGATGGTGAATATTGTGTTTACCTATATCACCACCTTGGTTCTCCCACCAGAACATTTAAAAAAATAGTATCTCATTAGCTGCAATCTCTTCATTGTGTATATTATTACATTTTATAAATTTTTTATCAAAGTTTCTTCAAAGAGTTTTATAATTAATATCTCCATTTCTTCATTTCACACTGTCTTCTCAGCTACGCCAATTGGATTTCCACCTTCATTTACATGAAATTCCTGAAATAGTTTCTGTAAAGGTCTTCAATAACCTTTATCTAGCTAAACCTAATTGTTTCTTTGAGTTTTGCACCTTCCTGGAACTTAAAGCAGCTTTTGAAACAATAAATTACTCCCTTTTTCCTAAAACACTTTTTGTCTTGGTTGGTGCAGTACCACACTCCTGACGCAGTGCCGGCTTCTTTACTTCTTACTCTGGCTTGACTCCCCTGATATCCATGACTTTCAAATAATTCTGTAGCCTATATTCTCCACTTAATTCCAGACTTATAGATTCCATTCTTCTCTAACATATAGACTGGATTGTTTATTAGGCTTCTCTAAGTCAATAGAGACAAAGCAGAAGAATTTATTTCCTTTGAAATTTTTCTCTCTACAAATGTCTCCAATTCGTTATATAGTACCACCATTTACTCAAGTGAAAAACCTAAAAGTCTTCCTTAATTTCTCTCTATCTGAATCTTTCCCAAAGCTAATCTATCACATCTCACCAGACTTAACTTCCAAATATATCTTCTTTATGTCCAATTTTCTTCATTTCCACCCAAGAAATCCTCTAGGCTTCTATGATAATTTTCTGTTTCACCTGCATCCTCTCTTATATTTCTACAGTTCATTCTCCATGTAGAATCCACTGTTATCTCTTATAAATATAATTTTCACTTTTTTTGCTTAAAATTTCCTATGGCTTTCCATTGCACTGAATAAAATCCAATAACCTAATGTGACTCATAAAGACCCTCATGATCTATCTTCCAAGTGAAGCATCCATCTTATACAAAAACTGCTGTTTGAAATTTTAACCTTGCTATTGGCTTCTGTAGGTGCTTGCTTGTTTAAATAATGAGGAAAATGAGACTATTCTCACTTCAGAGAGGCCATTAAACCTTCTCTGGACAAAATTATCAGTGCTGGCACCAAGCCAGGTCTTTGGTTGAGGTCTCAAAGCCTCAGCACATAGGGACCCTTTAAGAACTTGCAAAGGGGGCAGAAAACATTCCATATTTGGGAGACAAAGAAGGTAAAAACATATAAATACAGAAAATTTCTGCATGTTGGGGCCCAGAATTTGAGAAACATTTTCCTCTGACAAGCACATATTAAATATAACTCCAAACTCTCTGAGCATGGCTTGGTTATTCTGATTTTCTGTAACACAAGAACCTATTTTACTTCACTTACTACCATTTCTGTACCATTATTCATTAAGCCCCAGCCATAGCAGCCTTCTTTAGATTCCTCATATTCTAAAATCCGAATTTGGTCACCCTGTCTTTCCATTAAGTAATACCTTTTGTTCCTTTGCCTCAAAGACTCTTCCTTTTAGGTTGTCATATGACTTCTCAGTTGGAAACTTTTTCCTAATCATCAGAGAAAACTTCTCTGAACGCTTGTCTAAAGGACCCTTGCTCTTTCTCCCTTCAATCCCATTATTAGACAATGGACTCACAACATTTAATAATAATAATTTACATTTTAATTTCTTTTTTCTTTAGAATTTAAACTTCTTGGGAGCAGAGGCTCTTTTGTTCACTGCTAAAATCCTAATCCATTTGACAAGGTCTGATAGTAGTAGATTTTCAATAACAGCTGACTGACTGAATGGATGAATATATCATGGTTTGGGTAAATAAACTTTACTTTCATTTTGATACAATCTGTGCTCTATTTCTAAAAATTGTATCTTTTTTTCACCTATAACACCTGAGTTCATATTTTTATTTTATTTTCAATAATAATAGGTTCTTGGTGGCTTCCAAGTGTTCTTAGAGATTTGGATCTCCAATACTCAAAGCCACTATTTTTCAAATCTTTACAGAAAATGAACACCTGCGTATATCTTTCTTTCTTGTTTCCAAATTTCTCTCAATTGTTGACCATGTCCTTAAGCTCTGTGTAATCTCAGGACTACTGCTTTTCCTTAATCTCTCCCATCCTGAAGCAAATAAAACTCATTTAAAGCTTATCAGTGTCCAAAACCGGTTTGGCTCAGTGGATAGAGCATCAGCCCGCTGACTGAAAGGTCCCAGGATCAATTCTGGTCAAGGGCATGTACCTTGGTTGCAAGCTCATCCTCAGTAGGGGATGTGCAGGAGGCAGCTGATCAATGTTTCTCTCTCATTGATGTTTCTGATTCTCTATTCCTCTTCTTTCCTCTCTGTAAAAAATCAATTTTATATATATATATATATATATATATATATATAAAGAAAGCTTATCAGTGATATATTGATAGGAACATGAACTGCATTGGTAACCAAAATTGATAGACTAAGGAAAAAAAAAGAGAGAGAAAGAAAATGAAGTTTAGCACCCTTTTTTCAGAAATAAATGGATTTAATGAATTTAGAATGTGTAAGTACCCAAGAGATACGTAAAAATATGTATGAGTTAGGAAAAAATAGTCAGGGGATATAGATTTTTGAAAGCTCTGAATAAATATTATAGTTCAATCTGTGGGTGTGAAAAATACTCAAATAAAATAAAAATGAGCATATTTATATCTAGCCATCTATAATCAAGTAGTAGTAGGAGGACATTAGAAATAAAAGAAAATAAAAATAAAAGTATCAAAGGAGCTAAGAGGAGACAATGATTAAGATAGAAAAGCTCTAGATAGAAACCAAGATGGTGGCATAGGTGAACACCTAAACTGCTGCCTCGCACAACAGTTTCAAAATTACAGGTAAAAGATAGAACAGACATCATCCAGAACCACAGAAAAGCTGGCTGAGTGGAAATTCTACAACTGGAAGGAAAAAGAGAGGATCTCAGAGACTTGGAGGATCTGCAAAAAAGCTGAGGTATGGAGACACGCATGTGGAGAGGACTGGCGGCAGAGTGCTTGGCTGGCTTCCTCTAGTGGGAGGGCACTGAACCCCAGTTCTGACTGCACCAAACCCCAGTTCTGGGTGAGACTCATATGGGAGAAGTCTGGACTGTCAAGAAAAGGGAACAGTGCTTGGAAACACAGGAGAGCCACCAAAGGTAGAGGTCTACAGTCGTGCATGCAAGTGCACACAGAGACGACCAACTGCTGAGTGTGCTGTTGGCTTTCTCAAGCAGGAGGAAGACAGAACCTCCTGACTGTGCTGAACTCCAGTTCTGAATGCACTCAACCCTAGTTTCAGGTGAGGCCTTAGGGACTCAGCCTCACGTGGGTCCTCAGAGTACACGGAAACTCAGGAGAGCCATGATAGGCAGAGGTTTGAATGTGCACATGCGAGTGGGCTCAGAGAGGACTAAAGGGATTACCGAGAGACATAGAGATTCAGGGACCTCATAGGGCAGGGCTGATGGGAAGTCAAGGCACAATTAGCAGTCGGTCCTCTGCACCGCAGTGCCGTGCGCATCACCAGACTTCTGATGTTTTGTGACTCCCCTAAATTTCCGTGCACTTCTCCCTTTTCACAGTCCAAACTCCCCCCATAAGAGTTTCAGCTGGATCTGGGGTTTAGTGTCATAGGATAAGGGGTTCAATGCCATTGAGAGTCTTCGTCTCCCTCCTGCCAGAGAAAGCCAGCCAGCAGCACCATTCAGTCATTTTATTGTTTAAAATATTACAAATAGTAGTACATATGTCTCCTTTTTTCCCCCTCCCTATTCCCCCCCCCCAGCCTTTTCCACCCCCTAGTACATGCCCTCACCTGCCCCGCCGCCAGTGTCCTTCATCCATTGGCTATGCTTACATAAATGCATACAAGTCCTTCAGTTGATCTCTTACAGGCCCTCCAACCCCCAAATTCCCCTGCCTTCCCACTGTAGCATGACAGTCTGTTCATTCCTTCTTTGCCTCTGTATCTGTCCCCCACCCCCAGCCCCCAATTCTTTTTTTAAAATCATCTTGCCTTTGTAGGCTAGAAATAAACTTACAAGAACAAAAAAATGTTTAAGTTCCAATTTCAATGTCTAATAGTTATGACTCCCAGTTTTAATATCAAATAGTTCCTTATGTGTACACATCAGCAATGGTATCTGGATATGGACAAATGGTGGCAATGCAGGTCCAACCCTCTCTGGTTTGGTCCTAGGCATCCTGTAGTGACACACAGCTGCTGACTGCTCGCATGGCAAGGTATTGTAGCGTCTTCCACCTCTGGACTGTTTCTCCTCTTGTCTTCATGGTTGGAGCAGACCTGTCAATTCCTCTCTGTTGCAGGAGTCCACTTGGTTTTGGAGTTGTTTTCTGAAAGTATATAAACATATTCTTGACCAAAAGTTAATAAAGGAATCTTTTCTATGAAACTGACTGGGGTCCTTTTTATTTTTGCCTACCCAATTTTCCTTTGGCTTATTTTGACACCATGGGTTTTTTTCATGGGTATCTTGCTGTTAGTATTACAAATGAAAATTAATTTTCTAAAGTAAAAATTTTCTAGATGTAATTTACTTACCGGGTATTTTTTCTTACATGATATTATCCTACTAGACACCCCTTTTTTTTATTAATGGAGAATTGTGTAAAATTTTTAATGCAATCTTGAAAACATTAAATTTTACTTTTTTTTCACACAAATATGTCTGTTTTATATTCATTGCATGTTAAGCAATTTTACCATGAGATGAACTACCAATAGCAATTTTAATTAATACTTTAGAAACAGCTTTTTGTCCAGTACACTTAAATTTTCTTGGGTATTCCCTTATTTCAATTTGCCAATTTAAATTAATCTGAAAGCTTGATTACTCTTTTACTGTCAAATTTAATACTCTACCGACAGTTTTAGATTATTCTGTAAATATTAGTGGGAAGGTTTATTTGCATTCTTGAGTAGGCCCTGAGCATTCCTAGTGTTGGCAAGTTTCTGTCTGTTACCTGGGTCCTGGTATGAGCTGGGCCACATCTCTGTATGTTACCTGGGTCCCCATCTGTGGTGAGCCTGGGAAGTGAAGTAGCCATGGGGGCAGGAGACCTCCCTCAGAAGAAGTGAGGGTTCAGACCCCTGCAAGGTTGGGGGGGTGAGGGTCTGTGCCCCACCTCTGTTGACCCCCAAGGTCTCTCCTGATGGCCCCTCTGCGACTGTGCCTGTCTTAGGTTGTTCCTTCCCTGAGAAATCTTACCCGTCTCTGGCTAACCAGTCATCCTCCGGGGCCAAGCAGGGTGATGTGAGGTTCATTTCTGACTCCTTGGTAGCCTATGCCCTCATGGCCTCTACGCCCAGCACCTGCCTTGGGATCCCTTCGCCTGCTGGAGGGGCCTCAGCACTGATCACATATCTCGGGGAACTCAGGTTCCTTTTCCAGGCAGGGCCCAGCTCACACCATTTGGCAAGAGACAGATCCATTATACCAGCCACCTCCAGGCTTCAACCTCAGGGTGAATAGAGAGCTCAGGCTACAGCTGAGGGCCATTGGGTTGTGAGAAGACTGTCCCTTTTGGCAAAAAGGGTAAGAGGGCCCAGTATAGAATGCTTAAATGCCTTTGCTGTGCCTTAATTCCTTCTGAAAGGAATTAAATCCTTTCATATCCTCTTGTAAATTGCTGTTAAGCATTCAAAGAATTAGTTTGTAATTTTGTTTGGGATAATTGTACAATATGCTGTTGTGAAATATCAAAAATTAAAAGATATTGTAGAATAATATCATGTAAGGATATTCTTTGCTCTAGGTCATGGCAATTCAATTTCAAACTGGCTGTCAATTTCTTTTTGTAACTTTATATAAAGTTTTTCAGGGAAGCAAAAACACAAATTATTTACTTTAGCTCAAGAAGCCAAATATATTGAGTTTCAATTACAATCCTTACACATTTGAAGGAAACTTCTCTTTATTTCCTTCCAAAATGATTTTCATGCTACACGGTTTCATTTAAAAATCTTGGTCACATGATACAATTTCTCTTAAGGTTATGATGACCACAGTATGGATTAGATTTAATGTTTTAGTACAATTTTTTATATATTTTTTTTACTAGTGTCCTTATTCTCCCATTACCTCCCCCTACCTCTCATGCCCCCCCACACCGTTGTCTGTGTCCAATGATTATGCTCATATGCATGTACAAAAGTTCCTCTGTTGATCTCTCCCCCTTATTCCCACTAACCCTCACCTTCCTTGAGGTCTGATGTTTTTTTTTGTTTGTTTTTTAATTTTTAATTAATTTTTTATACATATCTTCCCATTGCCCCCCCTCCCTCCCAGGCAGACCCAACCCCCCAGTGTCTATGTTCATTGGTTATGCTTATATGCATGCATACAAGTCATTTGATCAATCTCTTATCTACCTCACCTAACTTTAATCTTCCTGCTGTAATTTCACAGTCTGTTTGATGCTTTACTGCCTCTGTATCTATCCTTTTGTTCATCAGTTTATAATGTTCTTTATTATCTATCCACAAATGAGTGAGATCATGTGGTGTTTCTCCTTCATTGACTGGCTTATTTCACTTAGCATAAGGCTCTCCAGTTCTATCCAAGTTGCTGCAAATGGTAAGAGTTCCTTCTTTTTAAAGGCAGCATAGAATTCCATTGTGTAGATGTACCACAGTTTTCTGATCCACTCATCTGCTGACGGGCACCTAGGCTGTTTCTGAATTGTAGCTATTGTAAATTGTGCTGCTATGAACATAGGGATGCATAAATCCTTTCTGATTGGTGTTTGTTATTTTTTAGGATAAATTCCTAAGAGTGGGATTACAGGGTCAAATGGGAGATCCATTTTTAGTTTTTTGAGGAAACTCCATACTGTTCTCCACAGTGGCTGCACCACTCTGTATTCCCACCAACAGTGCACAAGGGTTCCTTTTTCTGCACATCCTTGCCAACACTTATCGTTTGTTGATTTGTTGATGATTGCCATTCTGACCGGTGTAAGATGGTATCGCATTGTCGTTTTGATTTGCATCTCTCAGATGATTAGTGACTTTGAACATGTTTTCATATGTCTCTTGGCCTTCCTTCTGTCGTCTTTCAAAAAGGTTCTATTTAGGTCCGTTGCCCATTTTTTTATTGGATCGTTTATCTTACTTTTATTAAGTTGTATAAGTTGGCTGTAGATTTTGGAGATTAAACCTTTATCAGTGATAACATTTGCAAATATGTCCTCCTATATAGTGATCTTTCTTGTTGTTTTGTTGATAGTTTCTTTTGCTGTGCAAAAGCTTTTTATTTTTATGTAGTCCCATTTGTTTATTTTTTCTTTAGCATCCGCTGCCTTTGGAGCAGTATCAGTGAAGAAGTTCTTTCGGCATATATCTGAGATAGTGCTGCCTGTGGATTCCTCTAGTATTTTTATGGTTTCCCTTCTAATGTTTAAGTTCTGTATCCATTTGGAGTTTATTTTTGTATTTGGTGTAAGTTGGTGGTCCAGTTTCACTTTTTTGCATGTATCTGTCCAATTTTCCCAATACCATTTATTGAAGAGGCTATCTTGGCTCCATTGAATGTTCATGCCTCCTTTGTCAAATATTAGTTGAGCATAGTGGTTTGGGTGAATATCTGGGTTCTCTATTCTATTCCATTGGTCTATATGTCTGTTCTTGTGCCAGTACCAGGCTGTTTTGAGGACAGTTGCTTTGTAGTATAGCTTGAAATCTGGTATTGAGATCCCACCTACTTTATTCTTCTTTCTCAGAATTGCTGTAGCTATTCGTGGTCTTTTTTTGTTCCAGATGAATCCATGAAGAATTCTTTCTAGGTCTGTGAAATATGTCGTTGGTATTTTAATGGGTAGTGCATTGAATCTATAGATTGCTTTGGGTAGTATGGACATTTTAAATATGTTGATTCTCCCAATCCATGAGCATGGTATGCTTTTCCATCTGTTAACATCTTCCTCTATCTCTTTTTTCAGTGCCCTGTAGTTTTCTACATATAGGTCTTTTACCTCTTTTGTTAGATTTATTCCTAGGTATCTTAATTTTTTTGGTGCGATGGTAAATGGGATTGCTTTTTTATTCTCTCTTTCTGTAATTTCACTATTAGTGTATAGAAATGCCACCAACTTCTTAGCATTAATTTTGTATCCTGCTACATTGCCGAATTCATTAATTAAGTCAATTAATTTTGGAATGGTCCTTTGGGTTTTTTATGTACAGTATCATGTCATCTGCAAATAAGGACAGCTTTACTTCTTCTTTTCCAATTTGGAGGCCTTTTATTTCTTCTTCTTGTCTAATTGCAATGGCTAATACTTACAGTACTATGTCGAACAGGAGAGGTGAGAGTGGGCATCCTTGTCTTGTTCCTGTTCTTAGGGGAAATGGTTTTAGTTTTTGCCCATTGAGTATTATGTTAGCTGTGGGTTTATCATATATGGCTTTTATGATGTTGAGGTATGCTCCTTCTGTTCCCACTTTGCTGAGAGTTTTTATCAAGAAAGGGTCTTGGATTTTGTCAAGTGCTTTTTCTGCATCAATTGATATAACTATGTGATTTTTATCTCTCAATTTGTTTATGTGATGTATCACGTTTATTGATTTGCAGATATTGTAGCATCCCTGCATTCCTGGGATGAATCCTACTTGGTCATGGTGCATGATATTTCTGATGTACTGCTGGATCCGATTTGCTAGAATTTGTTGAGGATTTTGGCATCTATGTTCATGAGAGATATTGGCCTATAATTCTCTTTCATTGTGTTGTCTTTATCTGGTTTTGGTATTAGGGTGATGCTGGCTTCATAAAAGGTGTTTGGAAGTGTTCCTTCTTCTTGAATGTTTTTGAATTGTCTGAGGAGGATAGGTTTTAATTCTTCCTTGAATGTTTGGTAAAACTCTCCTGTGTAGCCATCTGGTCCTGGGCTTTTATTTGCTGGAAGCTTTTTGATGACTGCTTCAATTTCTTCCATAGTTATTGGACTATTGAGATGTTTAGATTCCTCCTTGTTGAGTTTTGGAAGGTTATATTTTTCTAGAAAAATGTCCGAGGTTTGATGTTTTGATAGACGTTTCTCATTATCTGGATCTGATCTTGATCATCAGTCAATGTCATTCATTATATTCCACAGATGAGTGAGATCATGTGATATTTATCTTTCTCTGCCTGGCTTATTCCACTAAGCTTAATGCTTTCCATCTCCATCCATGTTGTTGCAAAAGGTAGGAGCTCCTTCTTTTTTACCATTGCGTAGTATTCTATTGTGTAAATGTACCACAGTTTTTTAATCCATTCATCTGCTGATGGGCACTTAGGCTGTTTCCAAATCTTAGCAATGGTAAATTGTGCCGATGTGAACATAGGGGTGCATATATCCTTTCTGATTGAAGTTTCTAGTTTCTTGGAATATATTCCTAGAAGTGGGATCACTGGGTGAAATGGGAGTTCCATTTTTAGTTTTTTTAGGTAACTCCATACTGTTCTCCACAGTGGCTGCACCAGTCTGCATTCCCACCAGCATTGTGCGAGGATTTCTTTTGCCATAAATGTGCTTTAAAGTTCATTTTTGACAGTTTCTGGGAGATAAAAGTTAGACTACATAGGATTAAGTAGATAGAGAATAGGGAAGCAATAGGAGTCATACATGTGGATTCTTGGCAATGAAAAAGAAATATAATTGCATCTCTAAGTTTTAGAGATCATAAAGGATTTTATTTTAAAAATTTGATTTTATGAAGGCAGCAAAGGACAAGTAAGTAGATCGAGAAATTAAATATATTAACCATAGCAAATGTTTTTCTTTTTTGTTTGTTTGTATTTAATTCAAGAAAAATTTGGTGGCTAAAGCTGTTTCACTTTATTGTATTTTTAAAATATTTTTATATATCTGAAACCAGTGTGGCTCAGTCCATAGAGAATCAGCCTGTGGAGTGAAAGGTCTCAGGTACAATTCTGGTCAAGGGCATGTATCTTGGTTGTGGGCACATCCCCAGTGGGGTGTGTGCAGGAGGCAGCTGATCGATGTTTCTCTCTCATTGATATTTCTGGCTCTCTATCCCTCTCCCTCTCTGTAAAAAAATGAATAAAATATGTTTAAAAATATTTTTATATATATTTGCATTGAATGTATTAGAGTTCCATTAGTTAATTAAATGTGTTTATATCTATAATACATCATCTGTATATTGTATCTTCACCACCTCTAGTCTAGTCTCCTTCTACACCATTTAGCCCCTCTCTATGTTCTTCTACCTTCCTCTATGCCCCTTCCCTCTGGTAATCACCATATGGATGTGATTGTTTGGTGAACACAAACATAAATTAATAGGTTGTTTTTGTCAATTAGTTTTTAAAGCATATACTTAGTTATGTAAATCATTTTTTCCCTAAAAACAAGTAATATTTGATTACATATATTCTATATAAGAGACAACACAATGTCTTTGTAAAAGATTGGTTGAAATTATGATTTACTGGATTGTTTTCATTATATCCAAAAAAAATAGTTTTATCTGAATCTTTATTATACAAAAATCACCTCACATAAATGGCATCTGATGTATTACTCTTTGCATATGTTATAGATTTGGATAATAAAAACATTTTTAGTTGATCAATAAGGCAATTGTGGAATACAGTTATGTAGTCAGAACTTTGATATGTTCTCTGCAAAATCAAAAGTCTAAGAAGAGATATTTATTATCAAAGAGCTTACAGCCTATGTAATAAAAATAATGATAATAACACATTTATTGAACACTCATAAGGATATTTTACCATTCTTTATCTCACTTAATATTCACAGTTATCAAAGTAGGAAAGTAAATTTATCAGCATTATCTCTGTGTTATAAGTGAGGAAATTAAAATCAATAAAAATATTGATATATTAGAGGCCCAGTGCACGAAATTCATACACAGAGGAGGTGTTTCCTCAGCCTTGCCTGCATCCTCTGCAATTTGGGCCCCCTACACCTTTTTTTTTATCTATCTAACCTCTTCACATTTAGAAAAATTAACTGAAATATCACCTACTCTAGGAAATCCTCTTTGAACAAATGTCTTTACAATCTGTATTAAGTAGTTTCATAGTATACCATTCTTTTTCTTTAATAGATATTTAGAATGGATGCAATGTGATTTTCATTCTTGCATCTGAAATTTTTATTCTTGCTCTTGTAATAGCAAAGCTTATCCAATTTACATTTGCCCTTCAAGGGCTTATATTTGGTTCAGTTTCTAGTTGGCTCCCTACTTTTTTTTTAAGCAATAAATTTGGGTTGTGATAGTAAGCCTCACTTTAATCAAGCCTGCAGGTCTCTCTATGTGAATAGTTATATAATACCTATCACTTTAGCATACCAGAGACTGTGTTCATTTATAGAAAATAACGATAAATGTCACCTGATCATTTAATCTTTTAGTAATATTTTATATCAAGATGTATTATTCTAGTAATTTAACTATTACAAAAGTGAGGCATATAGAAATAAATTACTTTGAACAATGAAGAATGACTCAAATATCAAAGCATAGTACACTTAGGGCCTCCCTTGTCCTGTGCCTCAGATATCATAGCATTGTACACAGTTCACGTGGAAATTAACTTCCTTTAAAATAGGAAGGGATGCCATACTCATGAAGCAGCTACTTCCACACATATTTTTTAAATTTAATTCATAGCACATACTCTTTGTACTAATTATTGCAAAATCATTCTAGCAATTGCCTCTGTTCCTCTCTGTATTGTTGCCTTACATTCTGATGTTATTACTGTGCTTTTATCATCCTCTCACCCTTAATAAGATTTTAAGGGCAGAGATCATGACTTGAGCTTATGTTTCTCTGTCATGGTGCCTAGATAAATACTCAAATGCCATCCAGTCCAAATGACTGTGATGAGAGAGGCTCACTGTTGCTGGAGACCTCTGATTTTTATTTAAGGGGCCTCACTTGTTCTGTGCCTTTACAGAGGGGTGAGTAGGGGCTGAGGGAATTTGAGGAAACCCAGACAGAATTCTCCTTCTAAAAGGTTTTGCTAAGCTGATAACTGGGACCACTGGTCCTTTGTCCAATTAAAACCCGGACACACAGCAATAACAAAGGCACTGGTCTCCTATGCAGGAACCCCAGCCTGCAGGTACTCACCCCCGCAGTCAGGACCAGGGCACTGGGTAGACCTGGGTGGTGCTCCTAACTCTGGGGAGAGGGAGACTGCTCATGCTGCAGGATAGAGGCCCTGGACTCCGCACCCACACCCCTAGCAAGTCCCTAGTGCAAGTTGGTCAGCAGAGCTACTTCTTTGCCTGGGATTGCGGTTATGGCATGGCCAGCCTCTGCCTGGCCTGTTGGTTCCATGATTGCGGGCCTGCCTTGTTCTCCCCATGATCTGGGGCTGCCTGGCCTGGCCTCTTTGCCCAGTGATCACCGAGCAGCCTGACCTGGCCTTTTCTCCCTGTGATCACGGGGTGGCTTGGCATGGCCTCTTTGCCCCTTTATTGGGGCAGCCCGACCTGTTTTCTTTGCCCCTTTATCACAAGGTGGCCCTGCCTGGCCTTTTTGCCCCACAATCACTGGGTGGCTCAACCTGGCCTCTTCATCCCTTGATCGTGGGTCAGCTTGGACTTAGACAGGTGGCAGGCAGTATCAGGCGCTGCCCCTGCCACCTGCCTGGGCTCAAGCCACCATTGCAATTGGAGGTGGACTGGGCAGGTGGAGGGCCTGACAGGGGCTTGGACCCAGGTAGGCAGCTCCAGGCGTTGCCCCCACCACCTGCCCAGTCCCTGGCTTGGATCCTGCAGGCAGCATAGGGCACTGCCTATGCCACCTGCATATGCAAATTTACCGCCATCTTTGCTGAGTTAATTTGCATATCACTCCTGATTGTGGGTATAACAGAGGTATGGTCAATTAGCATTTTCTCTTTTATTAGTGTAGATTTATTTTATTGTATGTATATACTATGACTTTATTCTAATTTTGATGGATATTTCTGTTGTTTTCAGTTTGAGCTTACTATGAATGAAAGAACTATGATATTTCTCTTATAAGTCCTTTTGAAGGCCTTTGTTTCATTTTCTTAGGATTTTTTTTTTTAAATACAATTCCTCTATCATAAGATGAGTGTATGCTTGACATTAAAAGAATCTATCCTTTTTTTCCCATGGATATTTTACCATTGGAATTCCCTCCAGAGATGCATGAAGATCCTTATTGCTTCACACTCTCACCAACATTTAGTGTTGATAGAACTTTTAATTTCAGCTGTGCTAGTGGGCATAATATCTCATTATGGTTTTGATTAATATTTCTTTGAGATGAATATGTTTTTCATGGATTTATTGTACATTGCAGTACAATCTTCAAATCTTCCTTTCAAAGCCATTTTAAAATATTGACAATTATTTTTACAGATCACTTTCAATTCTATTTTTTATTAAATTTAGGTGTACTGCTTAGTGGTTGGACAATACAATACTTCATAGAGTGTTCCCCTTGAGATTTCCAGTACACAACTGGCACCATTATAGTTATCAAAATATTAGTGACTATATTCCCTATGCTTTACTTTGCATTCCCTTGACTCTTATCTTCCAACCTGTTCTTGTTAATATCTTTACCCTTTTCATCCAGTTTCTCCACCCACCTTCCCTCTGGAAACTACCAGTCTCCTCTGTGTATCTATGAGTTTGTTTCAGGTTTGTTTGTACATTTATTTTTTTTCTTTAGATTCCAAATATAGGTGAAATCATATTGTATTTGTCTTTCTGTGACTGTCTTATTTCACTGACCATAATGCCTCCCAGGTCCACCCATGCTGTTGCAAAGGGTAAAATTTCATTTTTTTTTATAGAGGAGTAAAAGCCACTGTATACTAATATATGCACCACAACCCTTTTATCCACTTGTCTCTTGATGGGCATTTGGGTTGTTTCCATATCTTGGTTATTGTAAGTAATACTAAAAGAAACACAAGGGTTCACATAACCTTTCAAATTAGTGTTTTGGGTTTCTTCAGATATATCCCCAGAAGCAGAATTTCTCGGTCATAAGGTAATTTTTGTTTACCTTATTATTAGTAAGTCATATGAAAAATACTTTCAGTATCTAATTTCTTTGACATATAAGTATTTCTTCCAGTCTTTTTTTGTTTGTTTGTTTTGGTTTGTAGCTTGCCTATTTTTTCTTAATGTTGTTCACTTCACTGATGAAAAAAGAAAGGTAACTTATTTTTTTTTGAATTTTGATTCATTGATTTCTATGTTCTAAGAATGAATTACCTACCCCTCAATCACAGATATGCACTACAATGATATATTCAAGAAGATCTTTGAATTTAACTTTTGTATGTGGTATTATTAGCCATTAGAAATTGATTTCAGCTGTGCTAGTGGGCATAATATCTCATTATAGTTTTGATTTGCATTTCTTTGAGATGAGTACTTTCTAAATTATCTTAAGTATTCTAGGCTTTATATATTTCATTATAAATTTTAGAAAAAAATTTATCAGTGTCTAACAAAAGGGCTAATGTGATTATGCTTGTATTTGTAAATTTTAGATCAATTGTGACAGATTTAAAATTTAATTTTCCATGTTATACATATGGTATATCTTTGCACATCATTTTTAAGTTTATTCTTAAATATTTTATATTTTGCACTGTTATAATGAAATTATTTTACATTTATTTTCTAATTGTTTGTGTTTCTATTGTGTAATAGATATTGACCTTGACTTCTGATAATATTCCTTTAATAGTTATACATAGTAGTTTGCCATTGTTTTTCTTGACTCCTTAGGTTTTTGTACATAAATATTATGTCATTTGTGAAGGGAAAGATTTTTCTTCTTTTCCACTTTTTATGATTTTTATTTTTTATTCTTATAAATTACACTGGCTTCTAAGCTACACTAGAATGTTGACTCTTACGAGAGAGAGTTTATACCCTTGCCTTGTCCTAGATTTAAAGCAAAAGTATTCAGTATTTCACTGTTAATTGTAATAATAACTATAGGACTTTTAAATGCTAAAAAGGAAGGTATGTTGAAACCCTAACCCCTAATACCCTCAGAATGTGACTTTATGCGAAAATAGGGTTATTGCAGGTATAATTAGTTGAGTTGAGGTCATAGTGTAATAGGGTAAGCCCCTAGCCAGTCTGATCAATGACTTTTTAGAAATAGGCACATGCAGGCAGATACACACAGGCAGAACACTTTGTGATAACGAAGGTAGAGATTGGAGTGATGCAATTGCAAGACAAGGAATGTCAAAGATTACTGGAAAACCACCAGAAAGTAACAGGAGGCAAGGACGATGGTTCTCAGAGGTTCCAGAGGGAGCATGGCCTGGCCACACATTGGTTTCAGACCTCTAGCCTCCAAAACTGTAAGGCAATAAATTTCTGTTGTTTTAAGCTCACAGTTTGTGACATTTTATTATGTCAGCCCAAGGGAACTAACACAATATTCCCTCTCAAACTAAGGACATTCTTTTTATTTTAGTCTGCTGAGTTTTTTGGTTTCCTATCAATCACGAATAACTGAGGATTTTCTGCCAGATGCTTTTTTTTTGGCAACTATGAATATAATCTATACTTTTTCTCCATTGTTTTCTTAGTATGGTAAGTTTTATTGATTAATTTAAAAATTATAAAACAACCTTGCATTCCTGGATGAACTTCACTGGAACATTAATATATATATATATATATATAAGCACACTACATATATACATGCTTCTGGCTTATAATTGCTAATTTCTAAGAATCATGTATGTCTAACATAAAGGATATGTTAAATATCTTACGATGGCTTTGTCAGATTTGGCATCAGACTCATGATTGTCACATAAAATGAGTTGGAAAATATCCTCTCCTTATATTTTGTTAAATAATTGGTCATGCTAATTTCATTATCTTGGTGATATGTGTTTTTGCTTCTTTTTGTCTAAACTGCAGCTTATATTTTCCTATACAGTCACATGTCAATAATCTTCTGTTTGTGTGTTTGATGTTGTGGATGATAAATGATAAGATTTCAGAATTAGCACACTTCCCTTAAAATATGTTGAATTTTATTTGGAATACAGTTAAATTACTAATAGATCAGTTTTCGTTTTTATTTGGCTTATATCATGCTCTCTTAAATGATTCTGAGTTGTAAAATTAGTTCTACAACTTGCTCATCTTTATAGATGACTACAGGCCCGGTGCATGAAAATTTGTGCACTTGGGGGTCCCTCAGTGCAACTTGCACCCTCTCACAGTCTGGGAGCCTTCAGGATATGTCCAACTGATGGCTTAGGCCCACTCCCTGCAGTGAGGTGACCTAGTGAGCAATCAGGGAATGGCGCTGTCGCCACCCCCCACCCCAATCGCCATCCCCTCCCTCTGCCCACTGGCATGCACCTTGGGTGGTCTGGCACCATCTGCTCACCAGCCCCACCCCCAGCCTATGGTCATTTCATCATTTGTTCGATTTGCATATTAAGCTTTTATTATATAGGATAGTTATCCCTTATAGTATGACATTTCTGGGGCTGCCACTGAACATGATTTGCTCTGTGTGGTTCCCATACTCCATCTATTTTGTAATCCCAAGATTGACCAGTACTGCATAATCCAGAAACAAGTGATCTGTCAGACAGTGTAAAAGCTTCACCCTTCTTCTAAGGTCCTGTGTAGAATAGCCACACAGACTTGGAAATTCCAGCCCCTGCAGAGGTTGGAATGAAGCTAGAGCATGCTCTGGTACTGCAAAATAACTATTTGCATTTGCTAAGATACTGTGGCACACTGGTGTGCCTAGAATTTTTAAAATCATACAATACTTGACTCTTTAGTGAGATCACTGAACTCTTTTCCCTTAGATTGTCAAATTAAAAGAAGAAATGACAACAGATAGCATAACAGTAATTATCCGGGGTGATCAAAATGGTACCTTTCTTAAAAAAAAAAAAAGAAGTTTTTTTGTCCACTGTGGTAGCAGGGTCACTTTCCTCGTCCATAAGCTTACTGCATCCTTCTTAAGGAAGGCAGGTTTTCAAAAGACACAGCAGACCAGCATAAGGCCCCTTGAGTGATGGATTAACATCACTTTGCTGATATTCTCCGATTATGCCATATCGCAGAGCTAGCATAGATGGGAGAAATTTCAAAGGAACATTGAAAAGGTGTGGCTAGAAGGAAGAAAAATAAATTGCGCCTACATTTTCAATATTATGCATAGGTGACAACCTCTCTCCCAAACTTCTACATTATAAGAGTTTTGGGGGATATAGTTGCAAAGGTTAAGATGAGTGCTCCTGCTTTGTTTTGAGATATGACAGAGTAACTGGTGTTAGACTTGCCCTTCTTCAAAAAAACAACTATAAAACTGGTCAAATATATGAAGCGCATTTTTTTACACATTGAAAAATAGGCCAAAGGGTTGGCAGTCAGCTGAGGCAACAGGGTCACTTTTATCATCCAGGAGCCTCGCTCATGCTTGTTAACATTGTGATGTGAGGCTTCATCATGCTATGAAGATGTAATTGCTGCTTTTCCTGGCCCAATGCTGTTAAGCTCATTATTCTTCATTCACTCTTCAGATGAATAGAATTTTTATGCTTCCCATGAAGTACAGAACTTTCAGGTCGCTTCAGGTTAACAGTCGCGTTATGCTGTTCCCCTAAAACCCTTGATTACTGATAGAAACCTGAGTCTGAATCTGCATTTCTAAATGGGGCACACTACATAAGCTAACTGACTGGATTAAATAGGGACTTTATTATACTGATTTTATTTCTAAGCCGAGTATAAATCTCTTCTGAACTTTTCAGTCGTGTTAGCATTAGAAAAATTGAGAAAGAGGGAAATTTTATAGTTGGTACTTTTCCATACCCTTTAAATACCCAGATTCTTCATGTTGACAACTAATTTACTCCCTGGTCCATTTGTGTCTTCTTCCTGCCTCGATTTATTTATTTATTTATTTTTAACAACAACAAAAAAACTTTACTGATTCTTAACTTTGGATAATTTATTTCAGCTGACCACCATGAAACCAAAGCCTAATTAGGATTTATATTATACTAGGTGATTAGATTTTATTTTAGTAGAAGATAATTACTTAACAAAATGTTCCTAAGATTAGTGAATATCAGTAATAGTAACCACCTGGTAAGGCAGCTTCGGGTACAGGTTGGCAATGGTAAATGCTTGCCCAGTTTGATTTTGCCTAGGGTTAAGTCTGGCTACTGAAAAATAAATCCCAGCCACATGCAGAGGCATTATTCTATTACCAACAGACTAGAAAAATATAACTTCTGCTTTTATTTTATTTTCCTGTAAAATTGTCAAAGATATAGAAGATTATTTTGCTATACTCATCTAACCACAGTGATTTAAATGATGATGTTCAAAGTTTAATCATAGTGTAAGTGTATGTGACATGAGAAATATTGGAAAGGTAAACCAATATTTTTCACTTCTGTGAATTGCATCAGGATTTAACTTATTTGGGTATTTAAAAATGGTAGCTATCCTCTCTCATCATGAGTATAGTAAGAAAAATTTGAAATTTGTTTTCACATTTTATAATATACTGTTGTGCTAATAACATCCTCAGTTATTAATATGTTGTACTGCTTTAACTTAAACCTCGGGGCATTTGTGATCAATAACAAATTGACACTTTTATAAAATTGGTACTTAGGAACACTGAGTCAATTCCATTAAAATTGTAATACCTACAACTGCAAGCAAAAAGAGAATTTATATGGTTAATATTTTAGCACAATTTTCTGTACATATTTATTCTAACTATGCTTTAACTATGTTAGTAAAATAACTTTAATCCTTGCCTTTAACAACTTTAATACAGGAAAAATATTTCTAAGTCATAAGAAAATAAATGCTGAGATCCCACTATCAGAAGATCATAGGAGGTTTCCTCTGTCTAATAAAAATTCAACTTCATCATTTATTTTAAGTGAGCATTTTAATTAGTTTTTAGATATCTTCAAAATATTTAAATAGCATCATGACATTATTTTTTCAAAAAGAGAAAGGTAAAAATTCTAAAACTCTATTAAAATATGAGGTAGGACAAAAAAAGTCCCTTAGATAAAAGAGAAAATGGAGGTATAAGAAAAAACAAGATTTTACAGAAGAAGTAAACAAGAGAGAGAGAGAGAGAGAGAGAGAGAGAGAGAGAGAGAGAGAGAAGGAGAGACAGAGATACTGTATGTATTCCTATGATCATTTTATATGGAAAAGGAGATAAAGACAAGTGAACACTGTCTAGGTTATGTCTGAGGTTTCTTCCCTTAGATATAAGGTCCATTTTTCCAAAGCCTTCTTGACCCTGTAGCTTGCAGGTAGGATACAGAAATCTCAGACTCCATATTCCTAATAATTCCAAAAATAAAATGGATGGGAAAGTTCTCCCTCCTGAAAAAAATAGGAACTTCCATTTATTTATTTATTTATTTATTTATTTATTTATTTATTCATTTATTTTTTCCCTATTGCCCTCCCCACTCCTCAGCACATGCCCCCATCCGTCCCCCCCCATCCCCCCCTGGCCTGCATCCACTGGCCATGCCCACACACACATGCATACAAGTCCTTTGGTTGATCTCCTACGGGCCCCTCCCCCGCAACCTCCCCTGCCTTCCCACTGTAGTACTACAGTCTGTTCATTGCTTCTTTGCCCCTGCACCTGCTTCCCTCCACCACCTGATTCTTGTCTTTAAAAACATCTTGCCTCTATAGGCTAGAAATAAACTCACAGAGCAAAAGAAAAATGATTGAGTCCCAGTTTCGATATCAAACAGTTCCTTATTTGTACACGTCATCAATGGTATCTGGACAGTGGACAAATGGTGGCAATGCTGGTTCGACCCTCTCTGGTTTAATCCTAGGCATCCTGTAGGGATGCACAGCTGCTAACTGCTCGCATGGTAAGGCATCGTCAACATCTTCCATCTCTGGACTGTTTCTCCTCTTGTCTTCGTTGTTGGCGCAGACCTGTCAGTTCCTCTCTTTTGCAATAGTCCACTTGGTCTTGGAGTTGTTTTCTGAAAGTATGTAAACATATTCTCGACCAAGAGTTAATAAAGGATTCTTTCCTATAAAATTGACTTGGGCTCCTTTTTATTTTTGCCCAAATGATTTTTCTTTGGCTTACTTTGACACCATGTGTGTTTTTCATGGGTGTCTTGCTGTTAGTATTACAAATGAA
>JAAGEH010002528.1:56294570-56332286 GCA_011751065.1 Lasiurus cinereus
TTTGACACCATGTGTGTTTTTCATGGGTGTCTTGCTGTTAGTATTACAAATGAAAATTAATTTTCTAAAGTGAAAATTTTCTAGACGTAATTTACCTACCAGATATTTTCCCTTACATATTATCCTACTTTCACAGCCCCCCTCCCCTTTTTTTTTGATTAATGGAGAATTTGTTGAAATTTTTAAATCAATCTTGATAACTTTAAATTTTAATTTTTTGCACACAAATATGCCCGTTTTATGTTCATTACATATTAAGCAATTTTACCATGAGATGAACTATCAATAGAAATTTTAGTTAATACTTTAGAAACAGCTTTTGTCCAGTATACTTAAATTTTCTTGGGTGTTAGCCAATTTAAATTAATCTGAAAGCTTGATAACTCTTTTACGTCAAATTTAATACTCTACCAACAATCTTAGATTACCCTGTATATATTAGTGGAAAGGTTTATTTACATTGAGTAGGTACAGAGCATTCCTAGTGCTAGGCTGAATTTAGATATATGGCAGCTGCTGTCTGTTACCTGGGTCCTGATATGAGCTGGGCCACATCTCTATCTGTTACCTGGGTCCTAATCTGTGCTGAGCATGGGAAACAAGGTAGCCATGGGGGCAAGAGACCTCCCTCAGAAGGGGTGAAGGTTCAGACCCTTGTAAGGTTGGAGGGGGGTGAGGGTCTGTGCCCTATCTCTATTGACCCCCAAGTTCTCTCCTGATGGTCCCTCTGCGACTGTGCCTGTCTTAGGTTGTTCCTTCCCTGAGGAATCTTACCCATCTCTGGCTAACCATTTATTTTTATTATGAAGTTGAAATCTTGTTGCAAGTCTCTATTTTTTCAATGAAGATTTAAGTATTGAGATTAATAAAGAGATAAAGAAAATAGATAATATCAATATTTCTAATTTCTTTAACAGAAAATTTTGCGAAAATTTAGATAAATTTGTTGCCCTAAAACAAGTTATTTTAAAATAAAGATTTGTAAGCATGCCACTATAACTAGACTTTTAAAGGTGTTTCATTTGTCAATAAGTTAACAGCATTGTTTTAGATGTTTGTTATTATACTTCTTGATTGTTGATAATCACCCTATATACTCAACAACATAATTAGTCAACATCATATTTTTGTCTTTTTAATATTCTTGTACCTTTGCAAAGAATTTTGTCCCGTTTTATAAAATTTCCTATCATTCCATGTCTGCAAACCATGTTCTGAATTCTATCTTTATATAAGTTTTTTCTTCTACTAAGTAGATTACATAATCTATATAAATTATAGATTATTAATCAACAGTTTGTAGAGCACTCAGCCTTCTCTGTCTGTCTTCTTTCTCTTCTTCTTTTTTTTAAAAAAAAATACTTTATTGATTTTTTTACAGAGAGGAAGGGAAAGGGATGGAGAGTTAGAAACATTGACGTGAGAGAGACATCAATCAACTACCTCCTGCATGCCCCTACTGGGAATGTGCCTGAAACCAAGGCACATGCCCCTGACTGGAACTGAACCTAGGAGTCTTCAATTCGCAGGCTGATGCTCTATCCACTGAACCAAACCAGGTTTGGCCTTCTTTCTCTTCTTATATGCTTTTGAGAGTCACCAATATCATTGCATGTATTAGGAATTCGTTCCTTTTTATTGTTGAATATTATTATACTATATAAATGTACAATAGTACCTAATTCACTGTTTGTTTGTTTTTTAATATATTTGGGCTGTTTCCAGTTTTGATAGATTACATGTAAAGTAACTATAAAATTCACATACAGGTCTAATTGTGGACATGTGCTTTTATTTATCTTGGGTAACTACATAGTGAGATTACTATGTCTGATGGATTTTGTATTTAATTTTATAAGAAACTGATCAACTGCATGCACAATAGCTTTACTGCTCTGCCTCTACCAGCAATATATAGTATTTCTAATTGCTCCACATTATTGAGTCTTTCTCATATAAAAATATCTAATTGTTGTTTTAATATGCATTTCCCTAAATGACTAATATTATTGAACATATTTTCGGTCTTTACTCACCATTCATCTCTCTAGTAAAGTGTCTCTAACTATTTTGTCCATTATTTTTTAGTTACTACACTTTTATTTATTTTTTTAGAGCAGTTTTAAGTTCATAACAAAACTGAAGGGAAAGTATAGAGAATTCCCATATACTTCCTATCCCATATACATTCCCAACTCTCAACATCCATCCCACACCATAATGGTATATTTGTTACAATGTATGAACCTATATAGACACATCATAATTATCCAAATTACATACTTTATATTGGGGTTCACTCTTACTGTTGTACATTTTATGGGTTTGATACATGTAAAATGAGATGTATTAAACCTTGTAGTATCATAGAGAATAGATTCCACTATCCTAAAAGTCTTTCGAGTGCCCCTATTCATCCCTCCTTCCCACTACCCTGGGCAATCATGGATATTTCTTACTCTCTCAATAGTTTGCCCTTTTCCAGACTGTCATACAGTTGGGGTTATATAATATATAGTCTTTCAGAGTGGTTCTTTCACTTAGTGATACACATTTAAATTTCCTCCATGTTTTTTCATGGTTGATAGTACATTTCATTTTAGCCCTGAATAATATTCTGATATCTGGATGTACAAGAGATTACTTATCCATTTATCTACTGAAGAACATCTTCCTGCTTCTAAGTTTTGGCAATTATGAATAAAACTGCTATAAACATCTATGTGAAGGTTTTTTTTAAGTACTTATATAAATGATATTGTGTTTTGAACTTCAAATGCCACTTGTGCATTGTTGGTGTATAGGAAAGCAATTGACTTTTGTATATTATCCTTATATTTTGCAACCTTACTATATAATTGCTTATTACTCATAGGGAGGTTTCTCAGGATTTTTTTAGATTTTTCTTTTTACATAGGCAATCATGTTATCTGAGAACAATAGCTGCTTTTTTCCCTCTCACTCTTTCCAATCTGTTGTTATTCATGTATTGTTTTTGCTTGTTTCAGTATTGAAGTAATGCTGACCTCATAAAATGAGTGAGGAACTGTTCACTTCTATTTTGTGTCCTGGAAAAGCTGTAAATAATTGGCCTTATTTCTTAACTCTTTGGTATAATTCATCATCTGCTTCTGAATTTTTCTTTGTGAGGAGGTCAAATTAGTAATTCAACTTCCTGTAATAGATATGAGCTATGTAGGTGACCTAATATTTAAGTGAACTTTGGAAGTTTTTTTCTTTTAAGGTATTTTTCCATTGTATGTATTTTCTTTTTCTTTTTTTTTAAATTAAGATATTACATATATGCCTTTACACTCCCATGCCCCCGCCCCCTTCATGCCCTCGCCCCCTAGTGTCTTGTCCATTGGTTATGTTTATATGCATGCATACAAGTCTTTTGGTTGATCTCTCCCTTTTACCCCCATCTTCCGATACCTTCCCTCTAAGGTTTGAGCATCTGATCAATGCTTCTCTTTCCCTGGATTTGTTTTGTTCATCAGTTTATGTTGTTCATTATAATCTACAAATGAGTGAGATCATGTGATATTTATCTTTCTCTGACTGATTTATTTTGCTTAGCATAATGCTTGCTCTCCAGCTCCATCTATGTTCTGGCAAATGGTAAGAGTTCCTTACTTTGCACAGTAGCATAGTATTCTATTGTGTAGATGTACCACAGTTTTTTTAATCCAGTCATCTGCTGATGGGCATTTAGGCTGTTTCCAAATATTAGCTATTGTAAATTGTGTTGCTATGAGCATAGGGGGGATGCATATATCCTTTCTGATTGGTGTTTCTACTTTGTTGGGAATATATCTATGTAATTTTCAAATCAAATTTTTGCCACTCTTTGGAACTTAGTTTACTTTGTTTATGACTGAATGGTATGTTTTCCTTCATCATAGAAGTGCAAAACATATATACGAAATTCCTATTTACAGCAAAAAATAGAATCTTTTCTCAGATATGGTATACTGGTCTGCAATTGGCTAATATCATTATCCATAAAGAAAAGCAGGGGTGGAATCAACAAAAAGTTTTTATTTTGGGGAAATAGAAAATGAATTTCAACACTATAATAAAGGATGCTTGTTCTGTTTATTAAAAAAGGAAACTGATGATTATATAAATTTGAGATAGTTTGGGTTAAATATAGGTTAATAATTTGTTTCCTAGGGGACTGCTCCATGCTTTTATTATGTTAATGTGTAATAGTCTATAAGGAAAGAAAAAAAATATCTAGCACTTTGCAATCTGATGTGGCCACTAAATCTTCTTTTTTTTCCAGAACAAAATAATTTGTAATTCTCAAGTAGGAAATGCTAAATCAGAAATTTCCAATGGCTTAGGCATTTGAAAATTTGAAAATTGTATCATATTTTCACACATTTGAGTTGTTGTATCTGATTCTTTATAGTTCAACTCTATCTTGATGGGATTTTTAAAATATGATATACAAAGTGTTGACAATATAATTAACTTTATTAGCAAACTCTAGATAAATTCTATCAGATTTAATATAAAATTTAGTTTTCCTACTCTGTATTATCTTAAGTAAAATAAACCATAGTAGAAATATGTCAAGTTAAATTTGACCAAGATTAGTATTGGACTTCTAATGTTGAGATAATTTTTATTGTCATTGTCCAAAGAGCTCTTGTGAAACATCTTCTATTTTTTCTACACCAACCAGATAATCTCATAAACAGATCACTTGATACCTCAGTAATCTGTCTATTTTCAAGAGAGTCAAGATGCTCTAGCCTTCTACTGCATGAGTAATATTCCCCAATATTTAACATTTTTCATGTTATATTTTCATTCATTTATTCATAATAAGTTAAACATCAACTTGCAGGACCAAAGAGAAATAAATAATTTACTGTATTTGAGACTATACTGATTATTTACTTTTTCTAGTAAGAAGTGGAATTAAATGTTTATAAAGTTGTATTACTACTTTGAAAACTATTACTTTAAAGTCAATATGTGTATTTATGTAAATGATTTTTTTTCTCTCTATTTAAACTTCCCCCATGATATCTGTTGCTATAAAATATATCTTCAACCAAGCACACAAGCACACTTTGTATCTGAGTAACTCATGTTTCTAAAGAAAGCTATTTCAAAATAAAGTTAATTCCAGAATTAAAATTGTTAATCGAAGGTAGATAATAAAATCTGGTCTTTAAGGTTTAAATTATAATTGAACTTCACTATATTTGGCATTATGCCTTTCTTTTTGCTTTTTACCTGTTACACATTTGCCTTAAGTGATAATGCCATGCTAGAAGAATCAATCCCATAGTTGTTAGACAATTTTAACATTCCATGGCCAAGTGCAATTACTTAACTCAAGATATTTAAAATACTTTCACTTGAAAAACATAGAATAGTTAAATTAACCTCATGTTTAAAGCTGTAAAATTTAAAATTTGAATCACATAATAAATCCCAGTGTTCAAATTACCTTTTACCATAGGATTGAGTGGCATATTGTTCTAGTAATACATAATTCCTAAGTAACTGATGAATTCAGTGATGTGAATAAAGCAAATATTGTAAGACTGTGATAATAGGTAGTTATTATTCCTACATGAAAGTTTCAGAAGAAATAAAACTTCAGAAAGTAAAGTTGTCTAAAATAAATCACTTAAAATATTGTTTGCTTAAATATAGTCATTGGATTCATATGGGATAATAATACTCTGGTAAACTGTTAAGTATCAAGACTTTAAAAAAGTAATCTGATTAAATCTACATCAAGCATGGCTGCCATCTTGTGGGGACAGGATATAATTTAGTGAGGGGCCAATCTCAACAAAGTGTCCCTGTTGGTTACAAGAAATGATCTGATCTCCATTTACCAATTGCTTGATATTTATTAATATTCTCCCTAAAATTCCATATCAACATCCAGGCAGAAGAGATAAAAGGTCTGAACAAAAAGATGAACAAATTTACATATATATATATATATATATATATATATATATGAGATTTTGATCCCAAAAAGTTCAGTATCATGGCTAATGTATGTACAGTGATAAAACTTTGAAATTCAAAGTTTTCTCTTGCATTGATTCTAAGAATAGATAAACTTGGTAAAGTGCTCATATTTAAACAAAATCAATATTGTTGCAGAAGTTGGTCAGACTTTGTAGAAGAACGCATGGTATCTGTAGTCTTACAGATTTAGGAAAAGCTTTGAAAGGAAGGGAGGATTTAGGAGTAATGTGGAAGGGAAGAAATAAGAAAAGAAGGAAGACACCACCTATCTGAAAAGATTTTCACTATTGTCACAGTTAAAATAGTTTGATGGAGTAGAAAGTGCTGAGTCGGTGTAAGGTTGACCCAGATAAAAAAGAAATTAAAAAGGACAGGCTTGCCATGATTGGATTGACTCAGTGGATTGAGTGTCGGCCTATGGACTGAAAGGTCCCAGGTTCGATTCTGGTCAAGGGCATGTACCTTGGTTGCTGGCACATTCCCAGTGGGAGGCGTGCAGGAAGCAGCTGATCAGTATTTCTCTCTCATCGATGTTTCTAACTCTCTATTCCTCTCCCTTCCTTTCTGTAAAAAATCAATAAAACATATATTAAATAAAAGAAAAAAAAGGGACGGGCTATACCCAATAGGAATATATTACATAGGGATATGTGATTTAATGATTTTCTTGAAGCATATATATATAAAAAAAAAAGTGTTTTGCAAGTTCCAAATCTTTCAACAAACATCAGTACAACTTTTGAGACTCAGTTTCCCATTGTTTTCTAGAAAACCAGACATTACATAAGAGAGAGACTAAAGTACCAGTTTGTTCTTACATTCTGTGATCTGCTAAGTGTAAGATGTGTTCTTTTAGCCCCCAAAGAAAAAGAATTTATATTTTTAACTGTACTTGCAAATGTACATCTCAATTATAATTTTACAGCCATAATTTGTTATTGTCTGCATATAGATGTGGTCCGACATTGTCCTCTTATAGTTTCCTTTCATATTCATGTTCAAGTTGTTATGCACTTAGAATCTTTTATGTGGCTAACCATACTTATGATAATAATGATACAATTACCCCAAGTCCTCACTTATCTTTGTCAATAGATTTTGGAAACTGGGACTTTAAGAAATGACATATAAGGAAACCGATTTTACCATGGGCTACTTGATATAAACAAGAGTTTATTTCCTATGGCATATTTCTGGTCACAAAAACATCTCCAAACTTCTAAATAAGATCCTAAAAACTAATATTAAACCTTGAAATAAATGTGAGCTATAATAAATTTAAGAAAGAATAATACAAACAAGTAAGATACGTAATTTTTTTCCAAATTGCTTATTCCAGTTCAGGGTTGAGGGTGACGAGAATCTATTCTGGCAGTTTAGTTATACCCACACTCACACTCATTCACACTGGGACAATTTAGATATGTCAATTCAGGTAATGTGCACATCTTTGGGAGGTGGAAGGAAACCAGAGTACCTGGAGAGAACCCACTTGGACAAGGACATGCAAACTAATACATAGAGTGGCCATGTATGGAGCTGATTTTCCATCTCCCCATCAATGTTACAATGAAATGACACAAAACCACATTGTTGCAGGAACTGCTGTATAATGAATTAAAAGTACTGTGTTAAAAACATTAAATTCTATTTTCCCCCTATATTCTTTTCAAAGTTAACTTTCTCCCCTAATTTTCATATGGGCTGTCTCATAAATTAACTGATTTTTATACTGAAAGTAAATCTCTGAATCATTGAATATTATTGAAGAATCTTTTAAAATGAACTAATACAAGTTGACTTATGACTTTTATAATATTCAGTGAGAAGATGATATTTAAAGTTCAGGCATAGTATTTTTTTAAGTTTTTAAAAGTGAAAGAATTATATGTTCCAAGGATTTCCATTAGATTATTTCTTTATACAAAGTACACTGTACATGATTAAAAGAGACTCCATGTGTATATCCCTTCAAAAATCCAAATTAATATTGCCCCCAAATTTGTTTTTCTGTAAAATTAATCATTATGTTTTATACCTTAAAAATGCTCATATTATCTACCATTTCTTCAAATTATTATTTTTTAATATATTTTATTGATTTTTTTTACAGAGAGGAAGGGAGAAGGACAGAAAGTCAGAAACATCGATGAGAGAGAGACATGGATCAGCCGCCTCCTGCACGCTCCACACTGGTGATGTGCCCGCAAGCAAGGTATATGCCCCCGACCAGAATCGAACCTGGGACCTTCCAGTCTGTAGGCCCACGCTCTATTCACTGAGCCAAACCGGTCTCAGCTTCTTCAAATTATTTATGCACATATCATAATGCCTGAATGAAGTGATAGTCTTCACATAGGAGGAATAAATTCATGAATTGTGGTTCACTTACATTTTAATTTCAAAAAATTAATCATTGGATGTGAAACTTTAATGAGTGAAGGCTGTTTTTCCCAAAATGTTAGACTGTCAAAAAGTTTTGAATTTCATTGCAGCGAGCCAGATTCAGCAACCATTTTCATGTGATAATGTTTGAATTACAGCTAAGCAGCCTTAATTAGACTAATAAGATAGCCTTCATAAAAATGCTTCTATGAAAGTACATCCAGTAAACTTGTTATTCTTTTCCCTCTGGAACTTAACATCTAACTTACACATTAAAAACTTTGGAACTTACTAATATTATATCACAAGATGCAATTTTCTAAAATAGCGGAAAATATAGTTAACACATAATTTGTTAAAATGTTTTTAAACCTATATTCCATACAAAAACTATTAATTAACTCTCATTGGGTACAGAAATTATTTGGACATTGAAATGATTGATTGATATTCTTAAAATGCAAATCAATAAGCCACTGCTTTAATTTTGCATTAACTTTCTTGTGTTACTTTTGGAAATCTGTATCTCATGGTTCATGATATCTTAAAGTATTTTGTGATATGTCAACTCAGATTCATTGACACGTATGAGTGTTGTAACACTGGTTCCGAACTATAGATTCACATTAGATTCATGTAAAATATATTGACCAGGCCCCCAAACCCAGTATTTTGATTAAATTAACTTGAAATGATTTTTGGGAAAAGTTTCTCAGGTTATTCCAAAGTGAAGCTGTCTTTGAGAACCACTAAATGTGAGGATTGGGGAATAATGAAAATGCTTTGCTTGTAATATGCTAGATCAGATTTCCAAGAGAAGGGATAGTCTGAATTGATTATATTTAGCTAGCTCCAGAAATGACATTTGTTATGCCATGTCTGGACCAGCTAATGCTTTGAAGTTCTTCCTAGTTCTCTGACTCTAAGATTTTATAGTGCTTTTTCCATATTAATAATTATTTCATATTTTTTCTTGATAGAGAACATAGTGACTCATCAATTTTTTAAAACGTGCTTGTGAATAATATAATAGAAGCAAGCTATGGGGAGATATATCCATTCTGTCAAAGATTCATTATCTGTACCAACAAAATATAATCCATGAAATTGCAATGGAATCCTTTGAAAAGTAAAATGACACCAACAACAATCAGAATACAATCATTATTTAGTCCAGGTGTACTAATGAGAAAAAGAGATAAAGAAATGATCAAAATTGAGAGGTAGTAATCAATGATGCCTTCTTGGAAGCCCTGCTTTAGGACACATTTGGAAGGAAGTGATGCATTTCAAGTCAACAATGAAATTTCAGTCAACAAAGGGACTCTGTGTAAATGCCACAGTGAATAAAATGTGAATAAGCTATGGTCCTCACTAATTCAGGAGGAGGTCTATCGAAAGTCCAATACAAAGATAGAATATGCTAGGAGACCACAGCAGAGGATGATTTATGTCATATTACAATATTGTGTGCAACTTCATGGGCAAAAGGAATTTGAACTAAGTCTTAAAGTATTGGAGGAGAGTGATTACTATGCACATAAATAACAATCTGGAAGGACAACATTTTCTGCGATGTTCAGGAAAATGATGCACAGGATGAATGAAAGAAGCATGTCACAGAGATAAGAACACTCAATTGTGTTTGGAGAAACAACAGATCAATTCTCCAGACAGAGAGAAGGACTCAAGTGAGAAAGCAAGAAGAAAAGAGTCTTGCCAAGGTTGAGGGAAGGGAGGGCTCTGAAAGGTTGTTTGAAAAGTTTGACATCCGTATATCCCAAGTAGCAATATTCCCAAAGAGTTCCAAACGTAACTGTAACTGAGATAATAATAATAATGCCTGGTCTCAACCAGTCTCTTGGTTGTATTAGTCTGAAATGAAGCCAGACTGAATATGTTAATCTTTAGAAGGAGGCAAATCACAATCCTCAGGATTTTATTTCAAGGAACAAATTTGCAGAAAATTTTTTTTATCCCAGGACTGGGATGTTGTCATTCAGTACTCTTTTTTTTAACTTTATTGATTTTTTACAGGGAGGAAGAGAAAGGGATAGAGAGAAACATCAATGAGAAACATCAAACATCGATCAGCTGCCTCCTGTACACCTCCCAACTGGGATGTGCCCCCACCCAAGGTAGATGCCCCTGAGCAGAATCAAACCCAGGACCCTTCACTCTGCAGCCGGACACTCAATCAACTGAGCTAAACCGGTAGGGCCATTCAATACTTTTTTTCTCAGCTTTTTCCATGGAGAAACAACTAATTTCCTTATTCTTAATTTATATAACTAATCTGTTATCAAGCTACTAAGTGTAATGTTTTACTCAAATGCTTCCCTAAAGCATGTATTTCAGTTTTATTTAATTATTATGTCTTTTATTTCAAGATTTTTTTTTTATCCTTTCTGTATCCCAAATTCCTAAAAAAATACACTGGAGACAGAAAAAAAAAAAAAAACCCACAAACCTCACATTGTATAAAGGCAATTAGCACGTCCTCTCCTTTTTATAACTTTATAATTGAAATCTCATTAAAAGCTTTCTAGGTCTCAGCTCCCTTAGTGACCAGGTGTCCCTAATTTGTTTTTAAACTAATGTGACTAATTCCAGGCAACGACTAGAAAAAGTCTAATACCTGTTGGAGAATAGCAATAGCAAGGTTAAATAAGTGGGGTGGCTTTTTAGGTTGCCTTTAACCTTTTTTTTTTCTTTTTTCTTTCTTTTTTGAGGCTTCAACGTCTTTTCTCTCAGAGTCCTGCCTTTTTTTTTTTTTTTTTTTTCCTTTCAGTCCCGGTTGAAGATTCCAAGGGAAATGAGAGCACTATTTTGTTTCTGCCTTGTATTGCAGATAGGGGGAGGAGGTGGTTATTAGAGAGAAGCTCTTCCTCTCTCGGTTTCCCCCTCTCTCCGCCTGACAGCACCGCTCTCTCGCAGGCTCGCCGGTTCTCCGACCTGGGCGATCCATTTCTAGGCAACGTGGGGCGAGTGCCGAAGCTGCCAAGCTCGCTCTCTCCTCGCTGTCTGCATCCCGCCGGGCGAGCCGCTCCGAAAGCATCCCTGCAGCCCGCGGCGGCGGCTTCCCTCCGCCCGCCCGCCCGCCCGCCCGCCAGCCCTGCCCGGCAGCTCGCGCCCAGCGCAACTCCCCCGCCAACCGCGCCCGAGCGATCCTGCTTCCCGGCCCGCCTCGCCGAGCTGCGCTCCCCGCCTCGCGCACGAAACGGATTTTCTCTGCATTACTATCTGCATTACCTTGAAGTTCACTTTTTCTACCCCTCTTGGAGAGGCTCCCCCCTCGCCCTCACCGCCTCCCCCCCCCGCCCTCCCCCCGCCCCTCTCCATCCCTGCTTGGAACCTGGCAGCTCCGCTCGGAATCTCCCAATCTTTTCCCTTTCCACTTAGATTTTATTTTGGCACCGAAGACAAGTGATTCTCTGCGGGGCCGTGAGGGCCCGAGGAGGGGGGAGCGGGGGGCGGGGGGAGCTGTGCTTTTTGGCCGGGGAGGAGGAGGGAGACATCCGGCGGGAGGGGGGTGGGTCTGTTGGAAGTTGCTGCGGAGCCGGGACGCCAGACCCGGGCCCTGCACGCGGCGATGGGCGAGCTCTGAGCTCCAGCCTCTGCCCCTGCCCCAGTGCAGCCGGGGCCGGAGGATACGTTTCGTTTGTTTGTTTATTTCTTTCTTTAAAGCCAAACTGCAAACAACTCTGGCGATGCCAACATTCCCTTCCAAGTGACAGGGCTCGGCGAAGGAGGATTCCTCAGGCTGAGCTCCTTCCCTTCTTCGCCCTGCCTGGCTCGGCGGCGCCTGATTAAAGGCTGTGGGCTCCGGCAGTCGGGATCTAGGGGGGGTGGTGGTGGTGGCGGCGGTGCGGGGGGAGAAAGAACGGCGCTAAACTCCACCGTGGCCGCAAACTCTTCGGACTGGGAGCGTGTGAATCATCTGGAAAGAGAAAGAAAAAAAAACAAACCAAAACCAAACCAAAAAAAAAGCCCAGCGTCAAAGGAAGCCCAGCCGCGGAGGAGATGGAAGTTTTCCCCTGGTTCTTGGTGCTGTCCGTGTGCTGGTCTCGAACCTGGGACGCGGGGAGTGCGGATTCGATCATTCACATCGGTAAGTGAGGGCCGGCGCCGCCCGCGGGTACTTTTGGCCGCTTCGGTTCGCACACGTTCCCTCCCTCCCCCCCCCCCCCCCGGCCGCCCGGCCGCCCGGCGTCCTCCCCCCGCCGCCCTCTCCGCCCCGCGTGGGGCTGCTCGGCCGCGGCCGCGGTTCCTCGCCGCTGGCCGCCGACCCTTCCCCTCGCACTTGGTCCGTGCTCCGGGCCGGTGTGGATGGATGGACGGTGCGCGCGCGACCCCGGGCCGGGCCGGGGCGGGCTGGCTGTCTGTCTGTCTGTCTGTCGTGCGGCGGTGCCTCGTGGAGTGGGGGCTGCGCGCGTGCGTGGGGGTCTCGAGTGTACCCCGGGGGTGCGTGCGTGTGTGCCGGCGCGTGCGGGGCTGTCCGCGTCTAGGGGGAAGGGGGAGTTGAAGGGACTGACTCAGTTTCCCACCTTCTTCCCCGGCTCTACCCTTGCTCTATTTTTTTTATTTATTTTTATTATTTTTTTAAAGGATGCTCTTGGAGAGGGGGCCGGAGAGGTGTCACTTGTGAGGCGGGGAGAACCGGGGTGGGAGGTGGGGGGCGCTCCCTTCGGATGGAACAGGTGGTTTGGCAACGTGAGCCGGCTGCCTTCCTTCGCCGCAGCGCCGGGCGCTGGGGACGGGCTGCTGGAGGCGCCCGCCGCCGCCTCTCCGCGTCCCCTCCGCGTCCCCTCGGCTTTGCGGTACTCGCGCAGAGTCGCCGCGACCGTGGCGGGAGCGGGGGGTGGGGGGTGGGGGCGGCGCAGCGAGGACCGGGGTCCGCGCGCCTCGCCGCCTCGCCCGCGATCTCCGGGCCCCACGGCGCTCGGGCCGCTCGGGGAGGCAGCGCGCGCCGCGCCGGGCACCTTCGTTGGCCGCTTCGCCGACACCTGCCTCGCCTCGTGGGCGACTCTCGGTTACAGCGCCAGGCCTAGAGCCGAGACGCTCGGGCCACGGCGGGGCGGCCAGACTCCGGGAGAAGGACACCCAGCCGAGGGGGAGATGCTCTTGGCCCCACCGAGAGGCGTCCGGACTGGCCCGGGCGGCCGGGGGCGGGCGGGGGCTCGGCGTCATTATCATGCACGGCGCTCGCAGCTCCAGGCTCCAACTCTTCTCACTTGCTAATCCCTGAGAGCTGAGCGGGAGAGGAGCTCGCGCAGCCTTTTCCGCGTTAAAGGCAATCTCCTTTTCGGAGATTTTCGCCTGTGCGGGCCAGCGAGATCCCTTTATGGGGCTGACGAGAGGCCCCTCTTGGGGGATATTTCGGGGCAAAGGACTTTTATCTGTCCACACGGCGTGATGTTCTGCAAATTGAGGAGACAGATGGGTCGCAGCATTTCCCCTTTCAGCCCCCCTGCCCCTCCCCCGCGCGAGCGCGCGCGCGTACACACACACACACACACACACACACACACACACTCTCCCTCTCCTCCCTCCACCTCCTTCTCTCTCTCCCTCCTTTGCTCTCCCTCTCCCTCTCCCTGGCTCCTGTAAGCCTAACCTGCTGCAGGTGGCGGTTGTGCTTGCCCAAGCCAGGGTCTTCTATCATGTGCCTGCCCAAAGAGGCCAGCCCCTCAGCTCCAGGGGGCTCCCTCTCTCTGGGTCTCAGAGATTGTCTTTGTAAACATGTCTGCCATTCTCTATTATTTATATCAATAGAACCATATGTCTCTGTGCAAGGAGTAATGAGGTCAGAATTTAGAAAACCTTGCACTTAGGCATTAAGTAAATTAAACGCTAGATAGCCTGCCTGCTAGATTACCTTTTGCTTGGGGGCTAATAGAGCCTATGGGTTCTGAACTTTTCAGGGAGAAATTATGGTCTTACGGAGGGGTTCAGTAATGTTTTGATGGAGTTCAGAAATGAACTGTGCTCCTTTAAAAAATGACTTATATTTATGTCCAGTGTAAATGACTGCAACAGGAATGCAGATGTATATTATTGTACTTTTGCATTCATTTGATGATTAGGGATTTCTGCCTTATGCTCTTTATCACTCAGGAGGGAAGGCTTGTGGATACATGCTTTTTTATTGCTTATTCTGTGGTCTACGCAATAAATACTCTATTTGCAAACACCTACAGCTCTTGCTATCCTTTACCAGATGAATACTATTTTGCAATGCAGTCTGGGTTATTTGTTTCAAAATAGAACACAACTGTTATATATATTTTTTCCTTTCCATTCTGTTGTCTGTCAGTGTGACATGGCTTACTTATTTATAACTAGACCAAAAAAGTAACTGCGTACAAATTACAGATTTCTTTAGAAAACTGGTTGCATGCATGAACTGTGCATGTCCTACTAAAAGAAATCGTTACTTCTTAGACAATTAATTGGACTTGAATGCAATTAGTACATTAGTCAAGAGGATTAGCTTCTTTTATAGACTACTTAATAATGCCACAAAGCTAGCAAATTGATGATTGTTTCAAATGCTCCATATCTTTTACAATATAGTGAAAATGTTATCTCCTAAATTAAAAAAATGACATAAGTGAGTAAGACTAATTTGTGTGCACTTCAGAGGTTAAAATTATCTCCCCCTTCCACTCTTACCCCAGGCTGACTATAATAAATTAAAAACTGAATGCTCATATATTAAAATATTAAAGCACCTGTTACTATTCAAGTTTACTTGCTTGGTTGGATAGGAAAAGAGAATTATATTTAAGAGGTGACTGCTTTCATTTGATATTTAATCTGAGAAATATGCTTTGATATTTTAATCTGAGAAATATGTGATTGGTGAATATGTTATTTCAGGACTAATGAGATGAAAGTGATGAAACAGGAGGAGAAGAATATTTCAACTCTGGAGATATAAAGAGATATGCAGAAATGAAAGGTTTCCACAGCCTCATGTGATATGTTTAAGCAGAAAGTATCTGCAATGTGTAGTTCAGGCAAGCTGGAAAGATAAAAAGACACTGCTGCAATAGGTTCCTTTTGTTTGCCTGTATTTTCACCATCCTGTATGTATTTATTGAACACCTTCTACACATACTTCAGTGTGCAGCATATAGATTTAGTGTAAGACATCACCTTGATCTCAGTGACTTGGTACTTTTAGTTTTCTTTTTAATTCAATTGAATGTATTGGTTAATAAAATTATATAGGCTTCAGTTTGTATAATTCTATAATCTATGATCTCTATATTGTATTGTGTGTTCATAACTCTAAGTTAAGTCTCCTTCCATCACCATTTAGTCCCTCTTTACCCTCTTTATCTCCCCTCCCCCACCTTTCCTTCTGGTAACTACTGTTATCTGTGTTTTTAACTTTTTTTTTGGCCTAATCCTTTACTTTTTTCACCCATCCCTCAAACCCCTTCCTCTCTGACTACTTATCAGTCTGTGTCTTTTTTGTTTGTTAATGTTGTTCATTAGATTCCACATATAAGTGAGATCATATGCTACTTATTTTTTTCAAGACTTATTTGTATGCACTTCAGAGGTTAATATATTTAACTTAGCATAATACTACTCTCCAGGTCCATCCATACTTTTGCAAAAGGTAAGATTTCCTTCTTTTTTATGGCTGAGTAGTATTTCATTACAAGACGTTATTTAAATATTGAATCCTTTTGGTATGGAACCAACATATATGTATGAAAACTCTTCATTCTTCTTTCTCATTATTTTCTACTATTCATGCAGGTAGATTAATAGTCAATTATATATTTTAAACTCTAACATGTTTTATTAGACACATTAGTTCACTACAATGATGAGGTATATTCTAATGATTAAATTAATGATTGAAATGGAAATTATTTATTGCAGTCAAAATGCATAATATCACTACTTTGTGTTTCAGTTAATGCACATTTTTAAAAATTATATACACTATTTAATATTCATACACACAGACACAATATGTATAAATGGATCACCTCCATTGTGATCTTCTTTAGCGCCCCCCCCTTCAAAGAAAGGTCTTTTGACACATAAAAACTATGCAATTTTGAAATTATGCTTCTAGTTTAAGGCTATGCATTGATTGAGTAATTTCATCAGACCCACATTACTTGATTGCTTAGAAGTTTCCTAATGATCTGCATGCTGTAGGAAGAACCAAAAAGTCGTGAGTGGAATGGCAATGATACTGTGTTTTATGAGGCTATTCAAAAGTCGCTCTGATTTATGTAGCTAGAAAGCTCCAAAGTCTTTGAGATTAGCCACGCGGAGTGCTATTTTCTTCATACATCAGTCGTCTCACACTCTTGACTCCCTTTACACAACAGGAGTTTAGAGCACTGCTTTAATTAAGCAGGGATTAGGTGGCATTTCCAGCCAACTGCACAGTTTGTGCTTTGCTTCATATCTAATATGGAGGATCTCATGTTTTAGCAGCTTAATGTATGCTCATTTCTTTATCTGGTTCTTGTGCTCACAGAACTGGTTGCAATGAGCTATCCTATATATCTCTGCAAGGAAACACTGACACTGAGTCCTTATTCATTTATTACAAAAATGACTAACATGTTGTTATTGTTGGCAGTCGTGGTAAAATACCTTATGGCAGCAGGAAATAGAAACCAAGCATTTATTCATGTTTTTCTCATAAGCCATTGATGCTTTATCCTCCAAGATGATAATCATTAACTATGACATTTGAGAAGCCTTACACAATTCAGAGTATTTTCATCATGAAAAAGTGCAAATTAAAGTACAAAATTGGTGGTTGAGTAAAATGTGTCAGTGCATTATAAAACAAAAATTGGGGGTAGATTTAAACCATCAGTTTTTATTCTGTTGCTGTTGAGGGCTGTTCTATCAAATACAGAATGTAAAAGCATTTCCACTGTGATTTACATTGTTTAGTGATAGCCCCCAGGAGTCATCAAGGACTATTCCCACTGTATAAAATATCTCAGTGATTTAAATTATCCTCTTGTTATTTATAAGAGCTTATTGCTCTCTGAATTATGGGCAATTTATAGTATAAACTCAAGAAGTAGCTCCTGAATTTAAAGTAAGTTTATACTTTCCTTTATTCTGTGTCATTAAAACAGTTATTTGAGCATAGTTTAGATGTGCATTAACTTAGACAATGTTATTATTCAATGATATCAACTATGACATGACTAATAAGTCAGTACACTAAGGACCTTTGCTTTCTAATCCAAATGTTCATTCAGCAAATACCTCCTATAAATTTCAATTAAAATATGAATAAAAATCAAGGTGATTAACTTTCAACTTATCTAATCGTAACAACCAGTTGAAATTCTTGAAAGTAATGGAAAATGTATTACATTTATGTAATTCTAATCTCTAAATCTAAATTTATCATACTGTAATTTTATCTCAAAGGGACATTGTAATTTTAAAACCACACTTTTTTCATGCAGAACTTTTTACTTGCATAGATTCTTTTAGTTTAAAAAAGTCCAGTATTTGACATTGCTAGTGAATCCTCACGGTATATTTCAGATTATAGACAGGATATTGGTGAGTAGGAATACTTAGATTTTTACTACAAATACATTTATTAGAAAATACTTTTATGGGCTACCAAGATAGCTTTGCCATTAGGTGTCACTGCATTCTGAGCTGTTCCTTTGTTGTCCTATTTGAAAGTCACATGAAAAACTCATATTTTCTTAAATCCTCAGGGGAAAAAATGCCATTTAATGAGGTCTGTGGTGTAAAGTACAGGTGGTTTTTATTTTCAGTCCTGAAGAGGAAATATCATATCCTGTCTCTTATTCTTATAAGAATTTAATTTTAGGATCTATCAAACACCCTCTATTCTGTAGATAGATAGATATCACTATCCTAGATCTAGTGATGTAAATTTTCGCGAATTGGAAATATAACAAAATTTATCCTTAAACTAATACTCATTCTCTGTTGAAAAGAATAAGACACCAAGAAGTTTGTAAAAATGCATAACAATACTGCTGTAAACAGACATTAGTGAAGGAGTTTGTTACATGATTTCTTCACTGCAGTGGTTCTGCTTTCCTATGGAACATTTGGAGTTCAGAGCTGATTGCGCTTTTTGTAACATGAATCCCATACACACAGAACTATGAATAAACACATGTGAACACAAATGCAGATATGTGTAAAAATAGTCTCATCATTGAATTTTGTGAATGGTCTTCAGGTGATTTTGGACTGATAATTATTGTTTTATGTATTGTATCAATCTCCACACACATACTACCACCATCTGGTTTGTATGGTAATATACAACCAGTGTCTATTATTACTTACACATTTTTTTTGTTTATTGAATTTTTTTAAAGAGGCAAAATTTTTCTTCTAGTACATCCCATTATAAGAGGATGAAACTTAGTCAACTTTAATATGATAAATTAGTTTTAGCATCAACAAAAATCACATGCAATAACAGGTTAAATGAAGGAACAGTTAGTCAAATGTGTTATTGAAATCTCAGAACAAAATCAGCTCATCAGATGGACAGCTAAAGGATAAGAAAAAATACTAAAATATTATATATATTTGAGGAATAAATTAAGTACTATATTTCAAGAATGTGTAGAATACAGTCGTGTGGTTCATATAACTGTGCTTAATAGCTAGGTGTAGAGTGAATTAAAAGACAGCTCTATTAGGGGAAATAGGTGGAGAATAAAACCTTAATTACACAAATTAAGGAGCCTTAAAATGAATATTTTTAGGGTATGTAGAAGAGTTATGAATAACGTATTTGTTCATCAGATATTCTACATAACTACCAGAGTAGATTGAGAGAGGTGTATTTTAAAAAAAAATTTTGTTTCTCTTATGCCTAGCATTAATACTAATGTGTTGTATTCACTGAAATACTAATGCTTATTAAGGCTGATTGGAGAAATTAGTAGTCTTATGCTCCAACCATTACAGACCACTGTAACTTTTGGAATTTACATACTGGATATTTACATACCAGGAATATCCACATATCATTGGTATCACTAGAATGTAAAAGAAACATTCAGTATTTTGTCAAAGATCTTCAAAATTTCGGATTCCTTCTTCAGGTGTTCTTTTACGTTTTTGTTGCTTTCCTAGTGGTTATTCATGTGCAGCTGAGGCTGGGTTGACCGCTTGAAAGCGACCCCAGGTGAACAGAGGGAAACTCAGAGGCAAGGACAAGAAGCTAACCACCTGCCTGTGTCTGTCAGAAATTTTAAATCATTCGGAGTCAAGTTTCTTATTAGCAATTATTTAATCATGAGAAAGATTAAGTAATTTATTTTATTAAAATAATTCTTATTCTCTTTTTCACTTCCTAATAATTCAAATAACTTTTAGAAATAATCATATTTCATTGCTCTGAGTCCATAAATAAGGTGTTTGCTTCATTATTAAAGTCATTATAATTCTAGATTATCCTGAGACTGCAGGGTAAGGTAAGCACTACTACCAACATGTAGTATGGGTTCTAACTGGGAGCAGGTTTTTTCATTCAACACTTATTCTGAATCCCTTCTCTATCAAGTACTGCTTTTAGGCCCCGGAATGTTGAACAAGTAACCTCTCTTCTTTTAGTTTAAGGAGTTTACATCCTCATTGGGCGGGCAAAGGAGAAATAAGAAAATATAACGTTATAATGTCAGGTAGTGATAAATCTATGAAGAAAAATGAGGGAGTGGCAGGTGAGTGAAGTTGCTATTTTGAATAGCGTGATCTGATAATAAAAATGGGGGTATTGGGTACAGAATTTTCTTCCCGTGGGTTCTTGTCCTCATGAAGTTTGAAGAATAAACTTGTGGACAAAAAGGCTTATTTAATAAAAAAGTTTAACATTTTATTGGAAACTAGTATAAACTCCATCTAGGAAGGAGTATCCCCAAAGAGAACCCCTTGGAGTACAGCCCCTCCCTTAATGGGAAAAGCCTGTTCTTTTTCTCTAATGGGAAAATTAAATATCCCCTCCCTCTTGTCCCTTTGTCACCAGTTTATATATGCTATAGTTTTTTTATTGAATCTGACCTTTTTTTATTGGTCCCTTTCCTTAATTTGGGACCCCTCTGCTTTCCTCATTGGTTATTCTGCTATATGGTATTGATTTCAAAGCTTAAAGCCTACATGCTGCCCCCAACTTTCCCTCACCTTATCTTGCTGTTTGGAGTCACTTTTGATTACCTTATGGTTTTCTCCCAGTTGTGCTGTTAGAGAAAGCCTTATCTTATAGCCTTCCCAGCTACTCAGGTCAGGGCTACTTTTGGTCTAACTTATGGTCACTTTAATTGCTCAGGCCAGAGATACCCGTTTGTCCTTGGTTTATAGCTGTTTTAATTGCTGAGGCCAGAAATGTTTCCATCTGCCTGTGGTATTTCTCTGTCCTCTGTACAAGTAAGATAAGAACCTTGGCGTCTGCAAGTCTCCATCTATGTATTCTTCTCTCATGGACCCTCCTTATCTCTAAGACTCCCTAAACCTGCCTATTTTGTCCCTAGAACTCATTTCAGTAAGACTTTTCTCAAGAGATGGCTATTGGAGCTGAGACATGACTCAAAGAAAGGAAATCAGTCATGTGGATATCAAAGGCAACAGCTCTGAGACAAGACACTAAAGAACACCTTGGAAGCCACTGTGGCTAAAGTTTAATGATCAAAGCAGGTAGTAGAAGGAAATAAGGTCTGAGAGGCAACTAGGGGATGTCCTATAGGGACTGATGATAGTTATGGTAAGGTATTTAGATAGTCCGGGTATATAGGCGGCCCAGTGGAGTATTGAGATCAAATGTGTATGACATAGTTTGTATTTTAGAAAGGTACAGCTTCTCTGCTTGGGCAGACTGGGTGGAGAAGACATGATGTATGAATTTTAGCTTGACAATAATGAATTGGACTAGTTTGTAACTTAACTGAGTAGTTGTCAGATTGTAGATATATTCTGAAGGTAGAAGAAAGAGGGTTTTTCTGGTTGATGATTCAGCTGGGAGAAATCCAGAGGAAGAAAAGTGGGTTCTAAGGTATTTTACCTGAACTAAGTGGGTGAAATGTGTTACTATTAACTAAAATTGAAAACATGGGCAATGGGCAAGCTTTAGATAGATGTCAGAATTTGCATTTATTAAACTGGATATTCCTATGACACATCAAATTTGATCATTTAAGTTGGCATTTGATTCTTTGAGTCTGGAATTTATGGATTCAAGCTGTATATTCAGAATTCATCATTATAGACATAGTCTTCAAAGAAATGGAGTGGGGGGGCGGCGAGGAGGAGGTAGCCTATTCAAGGAATAATTGTGTAGAGAGAATTTCAGGACTATGCCATGGGGCAGCCCAAAATGTAGAGGCAGAGGATCCAGGAAAAGAGCAAAATGAATGACCTGTGAGTTAGAAAAGCAGAGGTTGTGTTGTTCTGGGAACTAAGTGAGTCAAGTATCAAGAAGAAGCAAATGAGACACCCTGTTAAATTCTGTGAATGAAAATTGAGACTTGACTATCGCATTTGAAAATGTTGAGGACCAAGGAAACTATGATAAAAAGTGGTTTCCGTGGATTGGAACTGACAAAGTACTTATTGGGGAGGATTCAAAACTGTGATAGGACATGGGGAACTCTATGAGGTTTGCTATAAGAGAAAACAATGGGGTATAGGGGATGGGATTTGAGGTAAAAGGAGGATTTTGACAGTGTGGAATCTTGGAGGGAAGGATGGGATGGATGGCTCGGTGGGAGACAATCAACCAAACAACTAGTTTGCATATATGCATAATTAATGGACAGAAACAATAGTGTGATGAAGGCCTTGGGCCGGGGCAGGGATAGGCTGGAGAGGGTCAGTGGGGTAAAAAAGGGGACATATGTAATACTTTCAACAATAAAGGTTAAAAAGTAAAATTATATTAAAAAAATAAAGGTGAGTGTTGGGATATATATGATAATTTTTAAAGTTTAATCATAAGAATTTTTCAGAAAGAAGATTTAAAATGAAGTATTTTTTTATGTAAATGTATTTGATTCCTTAGTTTGGACATCAAGTGATTGGATAGCACTGTTTGTTTGTTTTTGTGACCTTGGATCAAGTGATACAGACCAATGCCAGCAGAATTAACCCGAGAAAGCTTAGATGTCCTTTCTGAAACAGACTTTATTTGTTCTGCATCTTGCTTTATTTCACTTCCCAGATTAGCACTCAAACTTCGATAAAAATGCCTTTCCTAAAATTACGCATGGATTATACCTTAAAGAGTATTGATATACCATTACAAATAGAATCAATATGTAATTTAATGTACTAATTTTAAGAATTTACAGTATTCCTATGTAGCAGTATTAAAATAGCATAAAATCCTCTTGTAGCAATAAGTAGACACATTTGAATTGATTATGAGTTTCACTTCTCGTATGCATTTGATTTACTTAAAAATCATTTTGGAACAATTTTTTTTTAAAATAGGTATTTCACAGGGCAGTGCATATCATTGCCACATAGAAATTAAGTAGGTGAAAGAAATTCATATGATAGTAATTTTCAGTGACACATTTAAATAGTTCCTTTTATGGGAGTTTCATTTCTATTTGTGCTATACCATAGCTGACAGATCTTTAGTCATAGGTGAAAATGAGGAAAGGAAATGTTCTAAATATTCAAATCTCAGAATTCAGCCTCCTAAAAAATAATTTTAATTATTTCATTGGTCTCCTATTAGTAACATAAGTTATGTATATTATATTGATTTTGTCACTAAAATAAGATTTGTTTTGAAATAATGCTACATGTCAGTGAATTATATTTGTGTGTATGAGATTTCCAGTATTTTTTCCTCTATAAAAACATTCTGTCTTGTGGGAACAATGTAATATGAATGTCACATGGTTATTTATGCTTGGTTACATTTATTAATTGATGTGTAAACATGGACTACATGAACAGTGAGGGGATAGGAGTCCTATGGTTTGGGCATAATGATGACTAATAAAAAGCAAACTGTGTTACGGCTGGAACATACAAACATAATTAATGAGATACATAATATTAAAAAAATTTCAAATTTACTATTTTATAACTTCCTAGGTGGTGATATGTAATCATTTGAAAGAAATGCTAAGCAGATTTAAATCCAAATTTAAATTGGAATGGTCACCTGAAATTGGTGAAGTGCTTAGTTTACTTAACCTGGACATCATTGAAATGACATAGCACTCTGGCAGCTCATTTTAGATTGGCTGATTACCTTAAAAAACAAAGAATAGTTACAGCAGAATGAAAGAGTCAGTTCCAGTGCTCTGTTGCATGCAGTTTAGGATGAATTAAAATCTAGAAGAGGGATACTTCCTTTTGATAATCTCCACAAGCTGACAACAGACAAAACTGCATTGGTAGTATAGTGGCAATTACTGTCTTGCTCTCCAATGTCAGATCTCTTCTTTGCTGATTCTGTGAATGGTGACAACAGGAAACTAGTGAATTGTCTTTTTAGAAATACCAGCAATTCTCAGCAAAGCTGAAAGGAGGCACGGATTTTATGAAAGTCATGCTACATCTCTTCTTAATAAAACTGTTAAAAATTTTAACATGTCATTAGCATGGGCTCATGCACAGATTTGAGAGGGATTACTCTCCTGTTCTTTGGTGGTTCAGTCAAGTTGGATTTTGGACATTTTTGATAGTTTGTTATATTCAAGCCAAGAAATCACAATCTATATCATATTCATTTGCAAAAAAAATTATACTTTGAAGGTACATGAAAACCATGACATGTAACATTAAAAAAAATCAAATGCTTATGAGTGCCTATTTTGTTGAATACAAAAATGCACATGTAATACATTTTTCCATTCTTTAGATGTTTTTAGGTATATCTATCTGCCTTCTGAGTTCATACTGTATTATCAGGAAGCTGAAGGTAGAGCAATTCAGGACTTACAGTTGAAAAGCTATGGTCTATTATGACAAAGGGGATGATGATAATTCAATAAATGCCATCTTTATGATGCCCTTAAGTTGCCATAAAGCAAAAATATTTCAGAAAAAATTATGTGAGATGATGATCACTTACAGAAGGTCTTCATTTACAATAGAAATCTCTTTATTCTATTTTCTGATGGTTAATCATTCACCTTGTTGTACCTACAGGGTACAAAAACAATACAATTATGCGTAGCTAAGAAAAAGTCTCTACTATTTGCGCTTTTCATCTTTTTTTGTTTTCTATAGATGGCAGTAGTTATGCTGTAAGGTCCTATAAAGGAGGTCACTTTGAGATCCACTTATCCTATAATTAAAAGAAGTAATGAGACCATTTCTAAATTTATTACCCCATATCAGCTCATCCCTCTAAGCATGGTTTCTTAGGTATAGGGAAAATACACTTATTTTTATTTTTTCTTCCTCCTTTGAAGTTATTAGTATGCTACTATTTCATATTACTTAGTCTGTATTTTCTTCTAGATGTGTAGAACATCAGTGAAAATGACAGTTTTTTACTGTAGCAAACACACAGAGAAAATTATCTCACAGAACAAGTAACATTAGTTACCTTTTCAAGTGGAATAAATGTTATTGGAAAAACAAATTAATACCAATTTTTAATTATGTAGGTATAATTTTGAATAGGATAAGCATTAGAAATTGGAATTGTTAAAAAACTAACTGGTCAATACTTTCTTATTTCTCCATAAGAGTTCAGTTAAAAAGCAGCAAAAATGGATGTTCTTATTCTTTTTATTTTTCTTGTTCACCCTTCAGTGGCAATGCTAATCATCAATGAAATGGCTGAAAGCAAGGGATAGGGCACAAATGGTTTTCAGTAATCCATAAACCGGAAATTTAACCTCTGAGTGCTTATATGAACAGGTTTGCTGAGAAGATATACTTTTAATTTCTCAAAATATTGTTTAGATTCTGAAGATAAAATTTCCTCTTGGCTGCTGAACCTATAAGAGGATTGAAGCTTCCAGGTCACAAAGTGGAATACTGTGAATGACGCAGGCTGGGACAGAAGGGAGAAAAAAATGTCCTTCAAGGTTAATGCTGCTGACAGCTAGGACCCCCACGATTAGCTCAGTTTCTGTGTGTAATGGTGATGTTTAAAAGAAAATATATTGATTCCAGCTTTACTTTAAAACATGTTAGATAATTATGTATGTACTGTGCTAGTTTGACATTCCTATCAATATACATTGTTTAATGAGCATCTACATTGTTTATTCCCAGGTGATGCTATATTATAGACCATCAGGAAGAAATTGAATATTTCACGTTTAGAAAGAAACTGTGACACACATGACAAAAATAAACACAAAGGTGTGGTTAGTGATTAGGTTCGGGTTCATCTGAAGAGAAGTAAGAAGGGAAAGTGCATGGTGTCAATATTACTGATCATGTCTTAGGTATTAAGCTGAGTGGTGGTTACACAAGTGTTGATTTCATATATACATCTGAAACTTTGTAATTGATTTGTAAGTGATGATATGGGTGCCCGTTGCCTCTCCTTACAGTAAAATCCCTTGGTACTTTTCGGTTCCACCTTTGGTTAGACCTCATCCACCACATAGGATGGCCCAATCCCCAACTTTCTTGGAGGAGAGGAAAGTGTTTATAATATGTCAGGATCATTCAATGGCAAGTGGGAGAACAATCCAGAAATCTGTGTCCAAGCATGATGCTCTGGGATGGATTCATCAAGCAAGCTGCTTTCTCTGCTCTTCAGAACCTTGTCTTGGAACCTTTGTTTCTCCTGTAGCAAGGGCAGGGAGTGCCCTCACATGCTGAAGTGAGAGAGAAAGAGGAAGGAATGTGTAGAGGGAACAGTCGGATCAGAACCATCAGAGGACATTTGGAATAATCCATGTTTTTAATATTTCCTAATCCAAATACAAAAAATGGTAATGTGTTATACTTCTGTAATTCATATTTTGCTATATTAAGAACTTCTCTCACACCCTTGGATTTTAAGAAAATATGAACAATTCTTTTATAAAGTATCATTGAAGAGTTAATTATTTTCTTGATCTTGTATTGATGTTATGTGCTTACAGTAATTAACAATAAAGCTAATCCAAATAATTGATATTTTGATTATTTAATACTGTATCTTTTACTCCGAGTATAACTAAGATATTCTATTCTGCAGTGATGAGCAGACAAAGAGCTTATTATAGCTGATTGAGCTTAATGCTGTGGCCCTTGATTGAATTTCCAATGGAATAATTTTACTTTAATCCATATAAATCAGAAAGAATGAGGAGAAAAGCTTCCACAAAACAACCTCAGAGGCAGAGGCTATTTTTTCTAGCTTTATTGAGATCTAGCTGTCATATAACACTGTGTAACTTTAAGGTCTACAGCATTATGATTTGATATATTTTTATATTACAAAATTATTATCACAGTAGCATTAACACCTGCATCCCATCACATAAAAATTACATTGTTTTGTGGTGAGAGCATGTAAGATCTATACTCTTAGCAACTTTCAAGTATATAAGACCACATCTATACTAATAAAAGCCTTGGTGGTGTCTCGCCTTTGTGTCATCACAAGATGGTCACTCACATGTCATAAGATGGCTACCACAAGATGGCTGCCCCTATGTTGTCACAAGATGGATGGCAGGGGAGGGCAGTTGTGGGTGATCAGGCTGGCAGGGGAGGGCAGTAGGGGGCTACTGGGTCTGCAAGGGAGGGCTGTTGGGGGTGATCAGGCCAGCAGAGGAGCAGTTAGGTGTCAATTAGGTCAGCAGGCAAAGTGGTCAGAAGCCAGCTGTCCCAGATTGTGAGAAGGATGCCCAACTAAACTGGTAGTTGGACATTCCCCGAGGGGTCTCAGATTGGAGAGGGTGCAGGCTGGGCTGAGGAACACCCCTCCCCATTGTACCTGGCCTCTACTTATTAACTATAATCACCCTACCATTACTAGATTACTAGATTACTAGAACCACCTTATAACTGAACGTTTTTACCTTTTGATTAATCTCTCTTAATTCCTCCACCACCCCCAACCCCTACTATTTTACTCTCTGTTTCTCTGAGGTAAGCTTTATTAGATTCCACATATGGGTGAGATCATAGAATATTGGCTTCTCTGTCTGAACTACTGACTTATTTCACTTAGCACACTGACCTAAGGTTCATCCAAGCTCTCACAAACAGCAGAATCTCCTTGTTTCTCGTGGCTGAATAATGGAATATTCTTTATGCATTCATCCTTTGATAGATACTAGTTTGTTTTTATTTTTTATTTTGGCTGCTATGGATAATGCTGCAGTGAACATGGAGGCACAGATATCTGTTTAAGTTCCTGATTTATATACCTAGAAGTGGAATTACTGGATCATACTATAGTTCTATTTTTAATCCCTTGAGAACCATCCATACTGTTTTTCATAGTGATTGCACAATTTACATTTCCACCAACAGTGCATAAAGGTTCCCTATACTCTCCTCAGCATTTATCTATTGTCTTTTATATTCTTACCTGAGGATATGTTTTTTCTTTATTTAAGTTGATTTTAGAGAGAGTGAAACAGAGGAATGAAGGGAGGGCGGAAGAGGAGAGAGGGAGAGAGAGAGACACCTCCATAGGTTGCCTCCTGTATGGGACCTCACTGGGGATCAAACCTACAAACTAGGTCTGTGGCCTGACTGGGAATAAAAACTGAAACCGTTTGGTATATGGGAAGATACTCCCATATACCAAACGTGTGTGTTGGTGAGGCCTATGCCAATCATGGCAAATGGGAATGAAGAGGAGAATTTGCTAAAGAGAGAGACTAACAAGCTTGCATTCATCAACTCAGTGATGGAGTGAGTGTGGGTAAAAGAACAATGTCTAACATTATTTTTGAGTAGTCTTGAGGTCCTGAGTGGATGAGGATGCTAATAATCACTAATATAGGAAATCCAGAAAGAAAGGAGCCATTATGAGAGGAGAGAAACTGAGTTTGGTTTGAACTCAAAATTATTCTGACATGCTATGCAGTTTCATGTCCCAGAGAGCAGCTTCCCAATAAGCCCCTCCTGCCTCATAAGGGAAAAAAAGACCATTCTCCTTAGCCATCAATCTATTTTAATCTAAAGAAGCAAAGTATTTTTCTTGTCCTTCTTTTCTAAACTTTTCTTAGATTCAATGTTAATAATGTCATTTTCTATATAAAATGTGAACCGTTTGAAATATTTTTGAGCTACTTATATTCATAAAATAGTAATTCTACAACAGCAAGAGCCTTATGGCTTTCAGTTTCTGTGTGCTTATGTATCAATTCATATTATTGATTCTAAGTAATATTACTGATCTTTAAAAGCATATATGTCATTCTCATTACTTAATGTGAGTATACTAAAATCAAAATCTGGGTCTAATATTAAAAGACTAATGCTGTTATTTTATTTAGCTGTTTCCATTTAACGTGGAATGATCTTTGACAGAATCTTAGGTTACTAAAAGTAAAATAAAAATATGCAAATTTAAAATTTTTTGTGCATATTACAAGTAGAATCCTCTTGTGTAAATTATTAAAATTGCATAGAAGCGTAAATGCATTTCCATAGAATTCTTTTGTTTAGTTACACATTATCTGCAAACATAATTAGCTGAAGGGGAGGAAAATTGTGCTCCTAGGATGGCAGAAGCTAAGCCTGCAATGGGACATGTGCCATTTAGGACTTAGAACACACTAAAGGGATCTTGTTGGTCTTACTTATTATTTTTTTTTTTTTGTAAGAAACTTAGAAGACTACTTCCTAGTTAAGGATCTGGGTTCTCAGATAAATGTTTGCAAACACTGATGTGGAGTCTGAAGAATGTGAGAGCAGAAACAGTGTGTCTGCTCATGTGTGAAAACACTGGATGGAATGGCCTGGATCCAGATAAGCCAGTCTTCTTTTCTCCTCTGTGTCTCTGTTTAGAGTCTAGTTTTTTGGCCTGTTTTTATCCATACTGTCAGTGCTTAATCTAGTGAAAACAGTTTAAGTATGGCTTATTATTAGAATTTAATTTTGGAATCTTGCTCTTTTTTGTTCTTAAAGTTGATCTATTTGGAAGAGAGCCAAGGATGGACAATTGAGTGCACCAGTGGGGAGAAAGGCTTCAGCATTTCTCAATCTTGCTCTTGGGCTCTCTAATGGGTTGTAGAAGAGATTAAGGGATAAGACATTTAGCACCAGTGATGGATAACCTGAGTGAGCTGTCAGTCAAAACCTGGGATGACTAGTAATTTTTGTTTCTTAAACAGAGTGGTACCATATGGTACCAAAAAATAGAAGTGCTGGATTTGATATTGGCGTGAGATTATATGAATCGTGCCTCAGTTACTTTGCTAATCCCTAACTGTGATGTCTCTAGATGAGTAATGAAACTTTGGAAGTCTCAAATTTACCTGCTCCTGCTCCCTCTCCACCTCATCTGGAACTGCAATAAAATGTTAAATATGGACCTGTAGACTCTGCAAAGAGCTAGTATCCATACTTAACGTGGACTGAACTTGTAATTTAAATATACTTGCACTCAGGACCCTGGGTCTGAGTTTGCATTAGAAAATGGCTATCACACCTAAGATCAGATAGGGTTCCCTGTGTACCTCTGTTTCTAAAACATTAATTTAGATTTACACTGATGCTGATATTTAGTGGCCACACCCTTTAATTGGGAATAGGTGGTTCTTATAATTAACTAGAGGCCCATTACACAAAGATTCATGCAAGAATAGGCCTTCCTTCCCCTGGCTTCGCTCTGGGCCACCTGGGAGCCTGCAAGTCCTCACTCCCTCCATTCCACCCTCTCCCCATAGCAGGTATTCTGCTGCTCTGTGCCAGCATATGCAAATTAACCACTAGCTTTGTTGGGTTAATTTGCATACTCACTCCTGATTGGCTGATGGACATTGCAGATATATGGTCAATTTGCATCTTTCTTTTTTATTAGTGTAGATTGTCCAAACTAGGATCTTTTAAGAGTGGAAATGGCAGTATTAAGATTTCTTCATGGGTAAAAGGGACAAACTAGATCTGACTGGAAGCAAACAGGGATAAATAAGGCAGCACTCTCATTGCAAACGCCTATCTGCAGGCATGTGATTAACTTGAAGTTTGGCACAGCCACAGCCTCAAAGCTCCCCTGGGCAGATTCTCCTTCACTAGGCAGTGATTCTGACTTAGCAACAGGTTGCTCCTTCCCCTTATCTAGGTCTTTTATATTGATTAAAGAAATAGACTTAGGTTTTACTTTTGTTTTTTAATTACCTAAAGCTCTTTTCTTCACAGGCAGCAGAAAAAGGAAAAATAGATAAGTATAGGTTGTCTTTGTTCACACATATACACTTAACTTTTTTTTTTTAAATCAGAAATTGGTATCTGTAATCACTGCTTTTATCCTCTTCACATCCATTCTATCTATCTGCTATTTGCTGCTCCTAGCAGAACTCATTAGATATTGGCAATCACATCAATTTGCACCTAACTCCAGATGCTTTTTCTGTGGTACTAAATAAAGAATATGTATTTTTATATGAAGTGGATTGTTTTAGGAAACGTAAAGAGAATTTACAACAAAGACTTAAATTTGCTTATTTTTTTTCATTTTAAAAGGAAAAATAATCAAATAAACAAGTTTTGATTATTTTTATATAAAATAGTAGATACTCCAGATAAGAAGAGGGTAGCCTTAACAGTTAGTGTCGAAGATGCCAATTTAAAAAAATAATTATTTTTAATATAAGGGAAAATCAGGAAGTACTGTTTTGTGACTTTGCATTGATTATACTATAACTTCTATGTTATCTAATTTGATTCAAACTCTACTCACTTCTCACTCACAGAAATGTGCCCTTCTTCAATCTGGTATGAAAAAAATCATTAGATTCTGTGAAACTTCTCCCATTCTCACTGTTCCAAAGTCCGTTTAATTTAAGAAGGATTAGGTGATGCCCTGCATTGGCCTCTTCCCTCACACTCTTGCTCTTCCCCTGATAACCTAGTTCATATAAACCTTATCTCCTTTTCTTTCTGGCTGGCACCCAGGGAATTACTTTCTATGTTTTCCAAACGACGAACTGGATTGGAGAGCACCCCCTCTTCCCCAGAAGAGTGCAGCCTTTGCCCTTTATTCACCCGTAGTAATTTTCAGACCTGGGCACACCCTGGTCTTTAGGTCATCTTCCCTGTAGAATATGTAATTCTAGACTTTGACAGTTGGAATATTAGAGGGTACTAGTACCTATAGCCTTGAGTCCTCCAATTGCTGATGAGCAAATTGAGAGATTAAGTGATTCAAATGCTGCATAGAAAGGAGTTTTTGAATGGTCTATTAAACATACTTTTTACCAAAAAAAGTAAGTATAGTCACATCATCAAAGATGTATTAATGTGGGCTATTGGCCAGGAGATGGATATTATGTAGAATTGGATAATTGTTTCCATTAAGATAGGATTAAGTCCATTTTCCCTGTCTATATTGCTGTGGAGCACTGTAATTAATTCCTTTGAAACCAGCTAATATGTTACATGTTGCTAACCTAATTGTTGGAGAACTATTCCCACAAGCTTTTTGAAGTAGTAAGTGTATATACCATTTTCTAGAACTTCTCCAAGAATTCAGAGCCCGGAAAAGTCTACTCATATCCATACCCTATTCCTCAAACTACCTATTCCACATTTTCTTCCTCGCTCTCTCTCCTTCCTATCCACTTCTTTTCTCTTGAAACTAAGGTTGAAACTCATTTCTGCTAAGATGTAATAAAGTTAATTTTGTCTGTGTCAAACCATGTCATTACAAATATATTTTAATTGCTTGAGAATTTGCCAATTTACACTGGATTTTATCACTTTTGGACAATTTATTTCAGTATTCTAAAAAATAAAACAGTGACTGGAACAGAATGAGTTTTCATTAAATATTCATCTACTTTTTTTTCTTTTTCCTGCTTTCCCTCAAAACTTCAAAAATACAATAGTTTTATTTAGATAATTGCACATTTTATTTTTGTCTGTTTTGTGCATATTTGCCAAATATCTTTAGGCTGGAATTAATTGATTTTTGTAATCATGTCAAGTGAAGAGGAAAGCTGTCTTTGAAAATATGGGTTATTCATACTTTCTTTTTCAAACTCAAATAGATTTGCTGTTTGTTTAACACGACAGAAAACACCTCATACAACTTTAGTGTTTTTTTTTAATCTTTTTTTCTTTTTTGCTTCAGAACTTTCATAAAATAAATTTTTTTTTAGTTACTTAATAAGCTCATAATCTTTCTGCTGCCTGGACCCATTTTGAGACATAAACCTTCTTTAAGTCATTTTTCAAATTAATCAAACATTATACTTTTTATATTTTTAAAATATAATCTCTTCAAATCATATTATTTTCAGATTTTAATGTTCATTCTATAAATATCAGTTACCTTCTAATTTAATTTTAAAATAATTATTGATTTTTTTTCTAAACATCCCAAAATTTACTGTATAAGTATTAATTTTGTATGCCCTATGTTTATGTAAACAAATTCTGTAGGGGGAAATTGTGTTTTTATGAGAAAACAAAGGGAGTGGGAAGTCTCAGTGAACTTGCTAAGAATTCTCTTGGCAGTTTTATTTATTGGCACTGATTTACTAACTGTTCTTTTTTTTCAGTTAAACTTGACATGTCTTCTGGAATTGAGCTATAATGTGATTTTAATCAATAGAGCTTGTTCCACAAGTTTGTAACTGACTACAGGTCAGTAAATTATTTGGACATTTGAAATCAAATCAGCACAATTTGTATAGAATCCCAAATGTAAATTTAATTTTAATTTAAAGGTACTTTTAAAAAAAGGACTTTTATTGGGAATCAATGTTATTTGAAATAAAATACAATTGAAGTGCTGCTATACTGTATAAAGGGATCATTGAACTAGTTTGCCTATATTAGGTGCCATTATCATAAATGTAGTAAATACAAAGTTTCCTTAGTCTGATTTATTTCTCTGTAAAAATACTGAGGATACTGTGAAAGAGAACAAAAAGATAAAGGAGATAACAAAAGAAAAAATGACTAAATCCTTTCTCTGAAATGAGAATTATTTTAACTTATTCATAATCATATATAAGAACAAATACATTTATAAAGTACTTATTATATGCTATTCATTATTACAAACCCTTTGTCTCATTACATTTCTATAATAACCTAATAAAGCTGGTGTTATCATTATTCCCATTTTGCAGATGAAGTGACAGGAACTTTAGCCTTGCTATATTATTTGCCCAAGTTCACTCAGCACAGAAATAGAATAAAGTCTTGAAACCTGCCCTCATTTCTTCCCTGATTAATCATGTCTAGAAAATAGTTGTCGTGTTTATATCTATTCCATGTACCCTGTGCTCTTTTTTTTTTCTCTGATAGCCACTTTGCCAACAAGAAGACAGATTCTGTCTTAACAGTTCTCTCCGATTTTCTAACCATTGTGATGTAAGGTAACCCATACATTTTCTCCACTTTCTAGTATTATTGTAGCCTTGGATTTGGTTTCCCATCATCTTGAAAGAAAAAAAAAAAGAGTGAAATATCTCTTCTATTGATTTATCATTTAAAAAAAGCCTTGGTCCTTGCTTTATTGGCATAAAACTGATGACTATTATTTTGTTGTGCCTTTCTCTGACTCACACAGTGTCAATGGCTAATAAAAAAAATAATTAGGCTCTGTTTCTACATCTTTGAGTATCTACTCACTTATCTCCAGTTGGTATACAAGTACTCAAAGTTCATATAAGTCTTTGTTTCACATTATTCTTTTTAAAAATAGATTTTTATTGATTTTTTACAGAGAGGAAGGGAGAAAGGTAGAGAATTAGAAACATTGATGAGAGAGAGAGACACCAATCAGTCGCCTCCTGCACGCCCCCACTGGGGATGTGCCAGCAACCAAGATACATGCCCCTGACCAGAATCGAACTGGGGACCCTTCAGTCCGCAGGCCGATGCTCTATCCACTGAGCCAAACCGGTTTCGGCTCACATTATTTTTTAAAAAATAAACATTTGTGAGTGTCAGTATTCCTGCCTGTAATTCTAGATAAGGTTCTATGCTCTCTCAACCTCTGGTTCCCACTGGAAAAACCTTACTCAGATTTATATTTAGAATGGATTGTATGCCAGGGAGTAACTAGACATGTGTCACATATATTTTAGTTTGTCTTCTTTTTCCACTGAGAGATGGGAGTTGTAAATTAGCCATGATTCCTTGGCCAGATCTTTTTCTTAAGCTAGCCCAGTCCATTTGACCATCATTTTCTCCTTATGAAACAAAACCAAGTGAATTGAAGTACTTCACAAAAATTACATTTTTATTTTAATATTGAAAAAAGAAATTTTTGAACATTTTTTAAACTGAAATTTTGTTTTCCTCTAATCTAAAAAACATTTCAAACATTCTTTCTGAACATGTACACATTTTAATGTTCTTCTTATGTGGGGAATAGAAGAAAATTAAAGAAAACTATAATGATTAATGTATAAAGTGGGAAAAGATGGACAAATTGCATTTTTACAAGTCATGTTCCTATTTTGTAGGATGATGCACTGTGTTAAAGAAAAGGTTATCATGATATAAAAAAATGAAAAAGAAAAGTTTACTTTTACCAACTTACTTTAAATGTGCTTCTTATATATGTCTATATATACTGTGATACATGCTCATCCACTTGCAGTTGAGCTGTGCAGAGACAGAGATAGGAAACAATATCAAATGTAGAATAAGAACAAAAACAAATAATAAACAAACATTTGAGAGGGAGAATGACCTTTATAGAATGCCCTACAGCTGCATGTGGTTCAGGTCTCTGCTGGAACAAGACAAGGGCTGCATCCTGTGCCCTGTGAAATGCTCTCTGCAGGAGCACTGATGCAGGGTGAAGTGCAAGATAGGGACAGATAGGTCAGTTTAGCTAATGCCAGCCAGCTATTTGAGTATCACTCAGTGTGCCAGGGACCAACATTTGGGACTTTTTGACGTCCGGCCAGGATGGCTGATTGTAAACATTCAGAAGAAATAAAAGCACAATCCACTTGTGATTATTAGGAAAATGGTGATAGTTTGTTTCTGTTCAATATGATTGTACTTCTACTATATTTGTCTTCACCTCTGATAGCATCTCTGTCATCATGCCAAGGACACTGATCTTTCCTTCACTAGAAGGATGGATTGAGTGCTACATTGACTATAGCATAAACTATACTTTTCCTTAATTTTATTTTTTGTTTGTTTTGATAGATAGTTTTTAACAAAATATTTTTTATTTATTTTTGAGAGAGAGGAAGGAAGAGGGAGAGAGAGATAGAAACATTGGTGAGAGAGAAACATCAATCAACTGCCTCTTGCACACACTCCACTAGGGGATGAGCCCACAACCCAGGCATGTGCCCTGATCAAGAATCTATCTGGTGCCCTGTTGGTTCATGAGTCAACCACTGAACTATACTGGCCGAGGCTGAAAGGTAGTTTTATGCTAAGAGTCACAAAAAATATAATAAAATGTTACCTGAAAAAAAACAAACAATTGTTATCCTAGGAAACTAAAAGCAACATTTTTTTTTTTTATTTGCTGGCTATTATCAGAAGTGTATATAAAAAATGGCCCTTTTAGGAATGTGTTTTTCTATCAGAGGACAGCAAGCAAGGGTGAATAGTTCAAGGAGAAAGAAGATAATTATTTAACTCATTGGGAATCACACATTGCTCTATGATCCTATATATAATAAAAGGCTAACATGCAAATTGACCAAATGGTGGAATGACCATTGCTATGATGCTCACTGATCACCAGGGGCAGATGCTCAATGCAGGAGCTGCCCCCTGATGGTCAGTGTGCTTCCACCGGGAGAGCATTGCTCAGCCATAAGCCAGGCTCACAGCTGGCAAGTACAGCGGCAGTCGTGGGAACCTCTCTCGCCTTCATGGCAGTGCTAAAAATGTCCAGCTGGCAGCTTAGCTAGCTGTTGGACATTCCCTGAGAGGGCTCTGGGACTGCAAGAGGGTGCAAGCCAAGTGGAGGCACCCACCCAACCAAAGAGTGCACAAATTTGTGCATTGGGCCTCTGGTAATGGTATAGAATTCCACTACCATTTAAAATGTTTAAGTTTTTCAATGGAGAGATACTCTCTAAGCTGCCTTTTGCTGTCAGAAACCTTTCTGTGGGCACCATGGCAACATGATAGGAGATCCTGTTATCTAAAAGCAGTGCTTACTGCTATTGGAACCATCTCACCCCACACCCTCACTCCATTTTGCATCAGGGTGCTTATTATTTTAGGATTGTATAGATCAAAAGTAACCAGATTTTCAGGAAAAAAACATCATATCTTGTAGAGAATAGTTTAGGAACTCTGGAGCCAGGGATTGAAGGAATAAGGCACAATACCCCTTCAGGGTGTTTTTCTCATTTGGAGGGTTTCCTCAGCAGCAGTAACAAGAGTACCTATGTGTGTAACCTTACACTGAACATTCACAAGGCACAGATTTGTTAGTTGGTTGCTCTCTACCAATGTGGGAATATTCAATGGTAGAATTTATAGGATTTCAAGAATTCTCCCTCCACCCTGCCTCTTTCTAAGAGAGAAGCACTCTTAGACAAATGCTTAGTTAGGGAGACTGTATATGGAAATTTCATATTCATTATTTTTTCAGAATCCCACAAAAGGATTCTTATTATAGTGTCTATAAACAAAGTAACTATTCAGAATATAAGATATATGCAAATTGACCAAATGGCAGAATGACTGGTCTCTATGACACACATTGACCACCACGGGTGTATACTCAACGCAGGAGCTGCCCCCTGGTGGTCAATGCTCTCCCACAGTGGGAGAACTGCTCAGCCAGAAGCTGAGCTCAAAGCTGGCAAGTGCATCGGAGGTGATGGGAGCCTCTTCCACCTCTGCGGAAGTGCTAAGGATGTCCAACTGGCAGCTTAGACCTGTCAGTTGGACATCCTCTAAGGGCTCCCAGACTGTGAGAGGGTGCAGGCTGGGCTGAGGGAGGCCCTCCTCCCCCCAGTGCATGAATTTTGTGCACCAGGCCTCTAGTATATGTACACTGAGTGGCCAGATCATTATGATCTCTGAACGCATATCTGGCCACTCAATGTATATCCTATATAATAAAAAGCTAATTGCAAATTTTCCCCTCTACCAGGAGTTTGGCCAGCCACACATGTCTTCTCCCCCTGGCCAGGCTGGCTGGACCCCAGCCATGTATGAATTCATTCACTGGGCCTCAGATACACACACACACACACACACACACACACACACACA